>OY744604.1:60060347-60220347 GCA_963556255.1 Allolobophora icterica | reverse complement strand
ATTCTGCTTGGCTGTTTTTGTGACACTCCACGTCTGGTCGAAACGCAGGACTTCTAAAGCGCCTTTAAAACGTTTGATTAGAATCCTGTGGTCATATATTCCATGCATTGGCTGGACATAAAGGAAAGACCTCTATATAGTAACCTATAGGGAATGTTCCTCACTTGGGTCTGTTCTGAGGCAGTGCGGGCAGAATGAAGTTACTCTTTAGGGTCTACCCTTCTGTACAAAATTGCACCCCTAAGTCACTAAGTGTTGTCTTAATCGGTTTGTTTTTACAGATTTCCATGGAGGGTATGTAACCACATTATTGTCATACTAGCCGAGCCCTCCCCACGCAAAGCACTTGCACGCTAGCTCAACTATAAATAATTCTTATGAGGAAAATCCCCGGTTGCTCCTTGTTAGCTATATGCCATGAAAGCAATTGCCAAAACTGACCGGATTTTCATATCTACTCCCAGCACACCATCTTTTCTACACCATCTTGATCACATATTATTTGACAGATAGCGCCAGCGGTCACTACCCCTACCCCTACCCCTAACCCCAAAGACTCTAACAACCATTCGTAGACTATGTTATCCTAGCCTGAACGAGCGATATTGTACCAGAATCGGGTGTGTCATCCTGATTCTAATAAACGAATATATTATTATTACTATCACATTTACAGCCGTACTGCAGAGAACGCGCGTCTGAGGCCTTATTGATGAAACCAATATATATATATATATATATATATATATATATATATATATATATATATATATATATATATATATATATATATATATATATATATATATATATGACAATAAGTTTTAGTAATGAGTATGTCCTCAGGCTCACTGCAGAGCCATCACAAAGAGCAAGGAGACGTAAGAGAAAGAATCAGGTAAGCAATTGAAACGCATGTGGCTGTCAAAGAACAATGCACTTAAAGAACAAACAGAACTTATATGTAAACAACTACATGACCCATTAGTACTAGGGGAGGAAATACATATGGCCCTTTCAAAAATAATAGCAACAAGACTAGAGGATACACACATCGTAATCGTAATCTCGAGATTACGATTACGAATCTCGAGATTTCTACAGCGCCAAGAAAGCGAAGTCGCGGGAACCAGCTTATTCACAGGCGCTCAGTCAAATCATAATCGATAGGCGGGGGAGGGGTGAAATCATTTCCAGGTAAAGATCCAAAGGGGTGAATTAGGCAGACAGTAGATGATGCACACAGTCTAAGATTACAAACTAATTCTGCATGTTCACATAATTTTGGTCTTCATTGAACAACTGAACTCACTTGCCAAATGAAAATGTCACCTAATGCCGTCCATGTTGTACTAATTGTAGCCAAAATAGTTCTGATAATATACAGTTGCTTCCTGGTGACAGTCTTGCTACATGAATCTTTGCTAATGCTCTCGTCCATCACCCTAGACAAAACAGGATGACCGTCATTTTGTCCTGCACCTCTTTCCCCCTTAGTGGATATAAATTATAATCATCAGTCATCATCACAGGATAATAATAATAGTACAGTATATATATATATATAATATATATATATATATATAATTATAATGATAATGATAATAATTGCAAAAGTTTTAACTGGGCTTTCCTACACTCCTAACCTTGGGAAACAAAATAACATCCCAATTACCATCAACATAGTTATCATTGTTATCATCATCATCATCATCATCGTCGTCGTCGTCATCATCTTCTTTTTTTCATCATCATCATCATCATCATCATCATCATCATCATCATCTTCTTCTTCTTCTTCTTCATCGTCGTCGTTGTCGTCATCATCATGTAAAACCATTATCATGATGATCGTGGTTTTACATGGAGTTCAAACAACAAAGCAAAAGGTCTGATAAATTAGTGATGGTTTTACTAGTAACACAATGTGCTGCATGTACAGATGGCCCTGAGATGGGAGGTCTTGAAAATTGTGGTAGATCAAGTTGTCACCATTATTGTCATCATTATCGATTTTATAGTTGATATCTTATCGGCACCAGGATCTCACAATTTTGTTTTGCTATTTTTAAGTGAAAGAATCACTTATGTTCACAGAGAGAAGTATGGATTACACACAAAAAACTGGTTTTGCATTGAACTTTAAAACATTTGTCTCTAGTTTGGCATAGAAAAGTTAATTTTACTCTGAACAGCCACTCACGTTTACTTATCACCAGACAATCCATCCATCCATCCAGTAAGTCAAACAAGTAAATACCAAACCAAAGACCAACAACTGAAACGTGCACATATTTAATCCATCCATCCATCCATCCATCCATCCATCCATCCATCCATCCATCCATCCATCCATCCATCCATCCATCCATCCATCCATCCATCCATCCATCCATCCATCCATCCATCCATCCATCCATCCATCCATCCATCCATCCATCCATCCATCCATCCATCCATCCATCCATCCATCCATCCATCCATCCATCCATCCATCCATCCATCCATCCATCCATCCATCCATCCATCCATCCATCCATCCATCCATCCATCCATCCACCCAAACATCAATCCATACATCCATCCATCCACACCCACCCATCCATCCATCCATTTATAAATTCATTCATCCACTATTCATCCATCATTTCATCCATCTATATGTTCATCCATCCATCCATCCATCCATCCATCCATCCATCCATCCATCCATCCATCCATCCATCCATCCATCCATCCATCCATCCATCCATCCATCCATCCATCCATCCATCCATCCATCCATCCATCCATCAATCAGCCAGCCAACCAGTCAGTCATTCAATCCATAACCAGTTTATTAATAGATAACCATAAGAATAATTCAGCGTTTTAAGAATGTTGCATTTTCGTATTACAATATAGATTATAACCACTATCGAAGGACAAAGTTTAGCTTTGAGATGAAAAGTACAACTCGTCAACAATTTATCTCCATAGGGCCTATGCTAGAAAACCAGATCAAAATCTGAACAAAGTCTAACGTTAATCACAATGCTGCAAAACATAAGAAGGTTTTTGCAAGATAAAAGTCTTAAGCAATGGCAAAGCGTTCATGATAGAAACTGTTTTCAACATTCTTAACCCTTAGAACCAGGGGCGCCGCCAGGCGTTAAAAAATTGGACGCACACCCATCCCGTCTCCTCCCATCCTCACCCGTTCCCTGTCTGCCACTCGTAGTCATACACTGAAAATGACTCAGAGTGACTCATACAAGTACAGTATGTGATATTACTTGACATACTGTATGGCAAACTAAAATTACACAGTGAAATTGTCAAAAATATCTATGCGATTCCTATTCCTTGTGTGGATTTGATTTGGTGGGTGGACGCACGTGCGTCCAGTGCGTCACGCTGGCGGCGCCCCTGCTTAGAACCAAACAGGCTGTTAGGTAAACTCGCATCTAACCTAATACTGATGCAATGTGAGCCAAAAGAAAGTAAACTTTATACCCACAGAATACCGTTCCTAAAAAGCTACGAGACATCGTTTAAGTCGACCGCACAACACACCATTAAGCCAGGGTAGTAAAACTTTGTTTCACGGAAGGTCCTGCAGTTGGACTCGTCAAAGTTGGTACACCATTGCGTGTATAGAAGGAGTCCTTGACCTTTGCTGTTCTGGCAAAGGTTGGTCTTTGATAGGCAGCAGTCTCTTCGCCAACCTTCCACCCGTACTCCCACGAACTGAGCAGTGGAAACGTGTATTTCGCTTCTGGTATGATGTCGTGTCGTTCTTGCAGGTAAAGACTGCGTCCGCGACCTTCTTTGCTGAAGCCTTCGAATAGTTTCGCTTTCGTCTTTTCGTCCACCTTCCTCATTTCCTCCTTCGACTGGTGTTTGCGAGCCTGCTCGATGATTTGTTGTATCTCCTCATCTTCGTCGCGTTTCTTCTTCAGCGCGAACGCGATCGGGTTGATTTTCGGAAGTCCGACTATACCCGATCGACTTCGATCTCTTGGAGCAGCTCCGTTTTTGGTGTCGAAGTAGAACCGCAGTCTGGCCTCTCTTTCCTTTTCGTATTGCTGCTGATAGAAATGCTGCAACCTCGTATCGGCGGGAAAGCTGCGTGCCATTCCTGGCAAACCTCAGAGTCAACAAAATCAACCACAAGTTATTGCTGAATTTAGTTAAAACAGGTGTCCGTTTTAGAAAGCTGTCAGCGCCGACATTACTGTTTTCCTGTTGTCCTTGGCAACCATCGCGGAAATCTCACGCATGCGAGAATGAGATGAATAGTTGTTCAATTGACTATAGCCTAATGCGTAAGTTAGACAAAAATTAACAAGTAGCATGTTATTCTTTTGGACAACAATTGTAGAACATTCTATACAGTTTTGCTTAAAAACTAATAAAATGTCGAATATATGCGATCTTTTCCCAAAGAAGCGCGCAAATGTACAAAGTAAGTATGCTAGTTTTTCTATCTACATATATGAATTTCTCAGGTTTGGTGAAATTGAGCACTATTAAGGCTTTGAAACATTAGTAAACTTCTTGGCTATGGGATTAATTATTTTAAGTTCTTTGAAAGCATGAGCATAGAATGCAACTTTCGTGTACTCGATGTCATGCTCGATGGACTTGGGCTGTTATTGGGCTATATGGAATTGTTTAGGTGAATTTGCTGTTGTTGACAACAGATTTGAAAGTAGGCATGGTAAAGATGTCGGTCGAAATTGATGACGAGGCTTTGCGCCAAGAATTGTTGAGTTTCGGCGAAACTGTGGGTAAAATCACCGCCAAAACGCGGCCTCTATACATAAAAAAGCTAAATCATTTGCGAGCTCGCCAGACCATGGCCGAAAAGTCCGAGGCTCTTGAAAAGCGTATGGCTACCGGTCGGCGAACTCGCGGTTCAAAACTAACTACGCCTCAAGAGTCCGTTGCTAACTACCAACTCGACTTTGAAGATGATAGCGATTCAGAAATGAATGGTTTTGAGGAGAAGACGAGAGCAACTCAGAAAACGAGGCGTAGGACTGTGCAAGGGATTAACTTACCTGAAGTGTCGGCTGAAGTGAGTCCTGCTAGATCTGGTAGAAGATCTGTGGCTGGGTCTATGTTGAAACCGTCCCAGCTTCGAGATGTTGAAAATGATGTAGGTCTGCCGCAGAAAACTCCTCCACGTCCATCAGTCGCAAGAATCCCACCGCGAGCGCAGACTCCCGGGTCAAATCATCATCTAGTGGATGCAAGGAAGGCTGACAAGAATGCGTCGAGCCTGATGGATTATTCCGATTCGGAACGGACGGAGGATGAGCTAAAGGACACAGCATCAGTTGGAATCAACACGTCAGCATGGATGGATAATTCTATGAGTTCCATCTTTGGAAACAAATCATTCAGTGATAGTATGATCGGGAAAAAGGATGATCGACTGACCTTGACGCCTGGTCGATCATACCAACCGAGTTCATTTCAGCGAGGCAGTCAGGCAGATCAGTGGCGAGGTCAAAGTCTTAGATTGGAAGTTCACAGTTCGAGCAAGTGGCAGTTCGTTTCTCGACTTCTCGTCATCTGTGCTTTGATTTTCTTCTTCGGATTGGTGTCTCTGTATCTTTTCGTACGACTGGGGGTCATACCATCCATTGACTTTGCATCAGGTAAGCACCACTACTGCTAGTTGAAATCAAGAGAAATTCATCTAGGGTATGTACAAAAGTGCAAATACAGAATAACAACGCATTCACAGTGTGCCACATACACCTTTAATGTAGTGACTAATAGCTTTGTCAGGCAGATTTCTTGTTCATTCAGTCTAATTTTGGAGATTATGCTTGACAGTGTAGAACACATCTTGGGAATTGAGCTCATTATGCTACCGGTTTTTTTAAATAAAAATTGCACTGGATCGTATGATAGTATGGTTACGATGCTCGATTGTCAGTCGAGAGGTTAGGGTTCCAAGTTTCCACAAGAGCAGAAACTTGTTTTGAGATTTAGGCTCAAAATATGCCCTCTAACCAACTCTGCTGTAATAAGTATCCTGACTGCTTGTTGCCAGTGGGACAATGAGAGACTGAGGGAGAGGATTCGCCTCCTGTCCCCATATGCCGAGGCTAAGAAAAATAGAGTTGCTAATTCTTCATATCCATAGCTGCCTCTAGAGGCTAGCTGAAGGGACTGATTGCTCCTCTTAAATCTGTATTTTTGCCAATGTGGTGTAGTGGTAACAGTGCTGTATAGACGATATTTGATTGAGTTGGGTGTAATGATGCAGTTGTAAAGGGGTTTTCGGAGAAGCACTGTTGTTTTTGAGTTTATTGAATCTCTGGGTTATCAGATCATAGTTATGAGGAATATGAGACCTCTTTGAGGGCTATGCTTTGTCATCTCATTTACCGTTATTATGCTTATTTTATTATTAATCAGGCATTAATACCACACTAATTGAGGAATTCACCTGAATGTATCCTATAAAACTGGAGGTAGCATGTAGTTAGATTGTAGCATATTTTGTTTCAGACTTGTATGCCATTCACAGGAGTAAAGTTTTTGCAGTATTTTTAATTCGGATTAAGCGTGCTGTGTCTAGTTTGTGGATGTGCTGAGTTCTAGTTTTACAGAATTTGTTGACAGTTTATTTTTAACCAGAAGCCAATCTTTTATCTTTTATTCTCTGTAGACAAGAAGTTGCTGCTGTGTACAGAAGCCAATGGACCGGTTAGTATTTTTCTGTTGCCGTAATTTTCTTATTTTAAGTGGCTTGATGTAAATGATAGAACCGGAAAGTTGTCTGTTGTTACAAAAGAGTGTAAGTCTGTTGGTGTTTGCTGTGTGTCATCTTCAACTCCTGCATGGAACTGGGTGACTTTTTATTATTAATGAATTGGTAACTTCTTTTGCATTGGTGTCAAATGCACAAGGTGTCAATCAATGGTGCCCCAAAACCAAGCCGTAATCAGGCCAATATCCATACCTTTAAGAATTTTCTTGATTGCAGTGTTAAGTCACTGACCTAGTCACCTTTGTTGGTTTACAAGCAGATGATAAGTAAAAGATTTCATTTGCTTATTGTGTGAATCATTTATCAATACATATATGTTTAGACCTGAGAATGAACATTGAGCAGAGCAGATAAAGAGGGCTGTAAATATTAGATTCCAAATTATGAATCATTATGTCTGTGACTTGTGTTATCTGATTTTTTTTATCAAGCATTGTCACATTACATTTCAGGATTGTCTGAATTCAGAGCAGCAGGACATTCTGGTGACCCTTGTTGACATCCTGGCATCAAGAGCCGGCAAGTATCATTAGTCACTGCAGTAAATAGTTTCTGAAGGTTACAAAAGCAAGTTTACTGAATGAATAAGATATGCTGTACACTTTGGTTAAAATAGTATATATGTGTATATATATATATATATATATATATATATATATATATATATATATATATATATATATATATATATATAAACTTTGTCAGACAACTGTATCAGATATTTTGAACAGAAGTCAGATAACAGTATCAGGTGTTTTTTTACTGAAATTGCCAAAAAGTTCTATTGTCCACAAATCCTTTGTCATGTTCCAGTATTGACCAAAGGACAATTATTGTTCAATCTCTTCTATTGGTGGTCATTTTATAACATTTTGTTCATTCATTTGCACTACGGGTCTCTGACTCAGATCACCTTGAGGTCCTAATGAAGACCAGAACTTTAGCTCATGGGCCACATCACTTAATCCTATTCTTTCAGTAACACAAGTTAAGCAGAAGTTAAGAAATTTTTATTAACAGTTTGCTACAAACGTTAATTCATTACATCATTATAAAACTGTAATCTAATAGTCATTTACTTTGAGCACTTATTGACCGTGTTTGATCTAAACCAGAGCATCAAAGTCAGGAGGTGAAACGAATCGAAGTGTTGCTTGTAAATATATGTCACTAAGCCTTGACCTTAACACAGATTTCTTAATCTTCATGAAGGAGAAAACCTGCTTTAAAAAGAATGTGCTTCCAAACGTCATTGTGGTTCCTGAAAAAATGAGTAGCTTAAGAAATTGTTCTAATGAAAAAAACTCGTGTAGAATCCTGGAATTCCAATGTCTTATAGTTTAGCTTCAAAGTGTATCCCCTGAAGCTCCACTGACACCTTCTGCAATCCCTCTGCCAGTGTCAGTTTCTAAAGTCTTTAAATTTAAACTGCAATAAATTTGTTGAAGTAAGTTAGAAATGATTCTTGCATTGTCTTTCAAGGATTTTCTGTTTGTAAGGGCTTCAGTGTTGAGAAATGAGCCAAACTGTCAGCAGTTGGCTGTTTCCTCCCACAATGTAGCTTGACTTTGAAAAACTTCACGTTGTCATACATCAACGTTATGACCCGTTTTCTATCCCGAAGGTTTAGGTTCAGGCATGCAGATATTCAGTTATATCTGCTACAAATGCAAGGTCACAGTTAAATTGAATCTGTGAGCTGATGAACATTCTCATTTTTCGTTTGAATGAATAAATCAGTTTCTTGTCTAAAGGGAAAAAATACTTCAGAACATTTCCACGACTCAGCCACTTAATTGCAGTATGATAATATACTTCCCTCATTCAGCTTCCGGGCTGCTAAACAATGAAGTGAACTGTCTGTGATTCAGTTTTTGTGCACATATAAAATTAACCATTTTAATAACTACATCCATAATTTCCTCTATTTGTGGTATTTACAGGACTACTTGGTGCAAAGTGCAGTATATACTAGTGAAATTAATTCCTGGTTGTGAGGTTGTGCAGTTTAGTCTTCTACAATCCAGCCACACAAACATTTCAAAGTACATTGATGAGAGTCCATCAATGTACTTTGAAATGTTTGTGTGGCTGGATTGTAGAAGACTAAACTGCACAACCTCACAACCAGGAATTAATTTCACTAGTATATACTGCACTGTAGTAGTCTGTTGTAACGTGGTATCCCAACTTCATCAATGCACTTTTCCATTCCATGAAATATCGCTATCCACACCTCTAATAAATGCTGTACACTGCACTTATGTTTGTTGCATCTACCGTCATCAAGAGCAATTGAAACTGCTTGGAAGCATTGTGCCATTAGGGTTATTGTATTTGCACATAACTGTATTAGATGAGAAGCTCACTCCTTTCGCTTACCTTCACAAGACTATCTTTTATGAATTGGCCTTCTGTAAAAGACTGAAGATTTAGCGCTCATTTTGTTTATTACAAAAATGATTACTAAACTGCTGAACCTAATGTATGTGTACTTGCAGAAGCACTGTTCTCGATTTAGATTTGGCAGGTTGTAGAAATCTTCCTCGGTTTAACACTTTAACAACGAGCTGTGTTGGTTTACCAGTCGCTTTTAGTACACTCGCCTCATTAAAGTGTTAATCAATGTTTGATTAAATTAGGTATCTAACTACTGACTATTGCTGGATTGTGATTGTTGTCTATATGTTTTGATTTCTCAATTTATAGGTGATTATGACTGCGGAAACGAAAGTGTAAATCGAAGCATGATGAAGAAGGAAGTACTTGGTTTACTGAAATTATATCCGAATTTCTCAGAAGACACATTGGTATGAATACTGTATTTAGCTTCTTGAAGATTACCATAAAATGTTTATAAAAATTAGCGTGATTAGTGCTAAATGGTACACAAAAACAAAACCCGAATGGCTATCATATAGTTTAGCTAATAATGACAGTAATCAATTGAGGTGTGGGCCTAAGGTTGAAAAACCTATTGGCTGAAGCACGAATTAATAACGGTCCTGTGTGTGGATTCATTAAAACAAAGTAATCAGGGTACATGGCTGAACCAGATTGCACGCAAAAGATATAATGGTGCATAAGCTGGGAGTTCGTAAATGAGCCACACAATGTTTCTCATTTGTTATTGATTAGACGCTTCTTTCGTGCAGTATCTGTTGTTTATGGCTTCAATCAATTATGCACCAAGACCAAGCAGTGATCAGATCAATAGCCAGATGAATAGTCCATTGAGACTGTTCCCTCTGGCTTCACTGTATCACAGCGTGTCCCAAAGTGGGTTCCGCAGAACCCTAGGGTTCCGTGAGCGGAAGACAAGGGTTCCATGAAGCAATTGGATAAGTGTTGTTTGAATTGTTGTTACATTATAACTCGGACTCCGAGGTGAAGACAAGGGCTCTGTGGGAAAATTAAATTTATTTAAAACAATTTCTAGTCTAACTTTTATCAGTTAAACTCTACATACCTGGATCACTGTTTAAGAATGTTGGACCAGAATGTGTTTTGTTACGTAGAGGTTCCGTAAAGAAATTTTCAAGTCAAATGGGTTCTGTAGCCTAAAAGATCGGGAAGCACTGACCTATCACAAATGAAAAAATTGCAGTCCATTTAAAAAAGTTGCCCACTGCTATACTCCATATCCCCATAAGCAGAAGTGCGACCCAAGTCACTGAAGCTAGTGTGACGAATACCATTGGCTTCCTTTTGGCTACAGTATGGGGTTACTCGTCTACAACTGTCTTCACCAGTTGGCCCAGACTATCTCACTGGATTATTCATGTCGATTTCTTCTTTCTACAACTGGTGTCATTTGTATTTGGCAGTGCACAGTGACCTCCATATGTATACCAACAACTGTAGATTATGTGGCTCAAGTAGTTTCACTGTTGTTGGGCCATCTGTCTGCAACTACCAGCAGTCAATCGATTTAGAATAGGACATCAAACAAAGATGCTCCTTGAAGCTTATCCACCCGACCGAGCGAGTCCTTGACAGCCGAAGTTGTAAGGGCTGTGAAACTAAATGACTTTTATAATAATAATATTTAAAATCCAGACCACTTAGACTGTTAGGACTAATTACCTCTATACAGGTCGGGTAGCTCAAGAATTTCATGTGCAACTAGATTGAAGGCCAGGTCCTCTCCCAAATTGTCATTTAAACTGTCTGCTGTGAAAGAGATGCATGGTGTGGTTATTTGAAACATCTGCATAAATGCATTGCAGAACTGTGTAGAGATTACCAGTGTATCATTTATAGTGGCGATATCTGCAAGGGGTCCTTATAACCTCAGATATATACTTGAGAGGTCAAGTAGAATGAAAGCATTCAACTTTTTATTCAGAAACTTTTTTAATTTCTTGTACAGCAAGCATTTCAGTATTCAGTAGAATGGCAAATACAGTAGACATTGGAGGAAGAATAGTAAATTAAATGACCATTGATGACAGTTCATATAATTATATAATTAGAACTTACTCTGTGGGATTTTAAAATCAAAGTTGGGAGATCGAAAAATATTGAGATCAAGGACATGGTTTGAGTTGAGGGCAAAGTACGTATATGATTTTCATGTTCTTGTACAGGCCCTTGTTTCAAATTCTTCAAATATGAGTACGGTAGGAAGAGAAATTGAATTGCTTGTCCTTTGTTCCCATGCCACAGAGAAAGGTTCAAAAATTGTCATGTAATGTTTGTGTATTTACAGTGGTATTAATTTTGGTAATGATATTTGTTTCAGGATGACTTTGACAGTGTTCTGGCTAAAATCTCAGCATTTCCACAATTGAAAATAAGGTATAATTACAAAAGTGTTAACGTTTTTTCTGCATCTTCAAACTGTGTTACAGTTTTCCAACTTGGCACATAGTGAATCTATGCATATCGACTCGATATGTAGGTGTTAGGTGCAAAATGTTTTATGCACAGCATATGTTTAGCTAACAAGCTGTATGTACAGGAGTTGATTCAACAGCATGCTGGACATACACCTCCTTCAAACTTGACAGACTGACACACTCTTGATTTGTTTTATAATTATGCCCTGAACATTATTATTCATTACTTGAACGTCATATTCTACGGTAGTGTCACCATTGTTGCTGATGTTTTTGTTAACTTTTATATAAATGTATCATTATACCTGTTATTGTAGTGCAATCCTGTGTTCTTTTCAGTACCCAATTTATGCCTCTTTATCATCACTCCTGTGTTGCATGTACTGCTGCCTCAAAGATATAATGTGCACATTGAACATTGATTAATTCAAATTAGGAAGATTAACATTTTCTGTGCCTCTTCATTGCTGGAGAATTATATTAATTACTTGTAGTTAGAATGGTGTGAATGGCTGATTATTAATGCATAATATTACAAGAATTAAGTAATTTTATAAATAATGATAGGTTTTTGCTACTTGGTTTTCAAGGCTGCTGGGTGAGGATTTTCAAACGGTTGACAACAGTGATCTTGCCGTTCACCTGGAGTCGACTGAAGGCAAGATGCCATTCCTGTGTCGTCTGCGCAAGTCTTTTGTCCAAGTCGTTGTCGCCTTGTTGGCTGTTGTTGCCAGTGAGTCACTTGTTTAACATGAATCGCTTGGAATGTTGTCTAATCTCAGAACATATTCAGTGCCGTTATAGCAGTACACAAAGTCCTTAGTCGGTGTTTATCAGTGTAGTCAAATTCTATGCAGTTTGCTGAATATTAAAGTTCCTGTGTATGTGTGTTTCAAGCATTTCTAAGTGTATGTTAAGTGTATATGACCGTTTTAAGTACGTCATGTAGGGCTGTAGGCGTTGTCCCCAGTGGAACTTAGGGAAGGCTCTCATTTCCCACTCGCTGACCCTTGAATCGGCATTTGAATGAATCTCAAGGTCGTGAACATAGGATCAGTGCTTCACAAGGCTTGCCGTTTACATTCCAGCTTAGGCTGGTACAAAATTATAGTACTTGATCACAGAAACCTGTAGGTGTTTGCAAACAACAAGTCCGGAGCTGTTACATGGTGTTGGCTGTTTAGGCTCAAACCCACAATTGTCATATTGCAGGCTTTACTGTTTAGTGATTGATGTTTATGTCAATTGGTCTAGTGAATAGAATAGTATATTATGCATTGACTAACATTCAACACATGTTCCCTGTTGTCTTTTTGTAATTCGTTTCTCCTTTTCTATCGTAAGTCGTTACTGAAGCAGCCGGTCAATCTTGTAGTGTCGCTTTTGTTAATTGTTGAGTGTTCCTTCTTGTTACAGGCACTGTTGCAGTCATTTGCTTGTCTATGGGGGTAAAACACAAATTGAGAAGAAGGAAGGAAGAGAAAAAAGAAGTTCATCAGTTGGTTCAGGATATTGTCAGTAAGTGATTAGTGATGCAAAAATGAGTAATACAATCTTGAGTATGGGGTCATCCATAAAGGACGTCTGCAAAATATGACCTACTTTGGACCCCTCATGCCCCTTGTCCGCATTTGACCTTACCCTCCCCCTTTGCTGACATCGCCAAAGCCAATTGATGAATGAAGAAAGCAACATTGTGACTAACGTCATTAATAAGCTACCCGTTCTATCTTATTTAATAAAATCACCTTTCTTAAAATGTCAACCAGTACGTACTATTTAAAATTGAAAAGCAGTGTTCTACATCAACTACTGCATTCTTAAACAACAAACACAAAGTTACAATATAAATAGTAAGCAAATGTTTAACTACCTGCCTTCTAAAATGGTTTTAGACAATCTCCTCACTGACCTTTTCATCTTTCAGGGAAGGTTGAAATAAGGAGATGTTTAAAAAACTATCAAATAAAAAATTTAGATGCAGACGTCTGCACTGGTCATAACCCCCCCTCCTCCTTGTCTACATTTGTCAGCATTTGATTGATCCCTCCCTCTTTGCAGACGTCCTTTTTGAATGACCCCTGTGTTTGTAGTGCGTTGCTGTACTAGCTGTCAGTTTGGTATCTGTTTGCCAGGGCATGTTGCCAACTTGTGTTGGATGACTTTGTTATGTGAAGTTCAGTTTTGCAACAAAATGAGATCTACAGATCTTGCAGTTGGATGGCTTTATTGCTTACATGCATTTGTTTGAAGAAATTTGGAATTCATCTTTATTTCTTTGCTTTGGGACGTTTTCTTAAAGGTTGCAGATGCCTTTGTGTTGTTTAGGTCTGCTGCAGAATCATGCCATTGAATGCCAGTCGGACCCAGATCTTGTGCCGTACCAGTCCATTGCTCATGTCCGAGATGCTCTCATCCCTCTGGCTCAAAGGTAGGAAGGGTTTCTGGGCGAGGCTTCTTGAACATTCATTGAACAGTCTCAAGGACTGGGTTGTGGTGTCATGACTTAAACCAAGTCATGGAATAAGAAGAGTATTTATATACAGATTTCAAAGAGCAGTTTTAAAATTTTTGTGTTTTATATTCTTGTAGAGGATTTCTGAGCAAATGTTTTTGCCATTTTATGCTGCCAAGTTGTTGCCTTCTGTGAATGATCTTCCAGCGTGCTGGAATAAATTTAGACAGAGTTCAAATTTCTGAATGGCTTTGTTGTTACATATTTGATTTGCTTCCTCATCTAGGTAAAGTCTAAATCTATGTTTATACAGCTGACCTCAAGACTCGTTGGTTGAAGTTTTGCATGTTGTCAGTTATGTCTGTAGTGTCATGTTGTCTTGTTTGATAGTTTTGGTTTCCCTGTACTTGGTTGTTTCCTAGATTGGTGATGAGGGCATGTAAGAAACTGCTTTTTTTCTCACCCTCTTCAGCTTTGCTGTCCGTTGTAATTCAGCCAAAGGATGAAATGCAACAGCTGTCTTGCCTGACATGTTTCAACTCAGATTATGGATTACTTGCCGTGTCAGTCACCTCAGGTTTTAAACACAGAAATGCACAGTTTTATTTAATCTTTCATCGCTGTGTCCAAAGTATGAATGGGTGTAAATTGTTACTGTTGTTGTTTTTCTTTAGAAAACAGAAGCGCTACCTGTGGAATCGGGCAGTTGAGCTTATATCGACATGTGAATCTCGAGTTCGAGAGGAGCTTCAGCTGATAGGAGATAAACAGGAGTCCGTCTGGCGTTATCTAGATGTAAGTGGTACATCATATAAAATTTAAAACATAAAGGAATTTTTTAATAGATTTTAGTTTAATGTGGCTGATTTTATTTTATCTTACGAGGTTTTTGTTGCAGTTTGTATGTAATACGTATGTATATACTGAATATTATATTTCTATTGGTTTTTTTTTTTTACCACAATGCCAACTTCTAACACAATATCTGTCTGTTAGTATCGTACCTGAATACTTATAGTATATGTTGACTGACATCATTCTGCATGCAAGCATGATAATTTTAAATATGTAGGTTTTTACTTAATTTCCTACACTACTTGTTATATTTTGCCCTAGTTCTTGGACTGATGGTGCTGAATGCCTATTAGATTTACACTGACCTTTCTGCCAGAAATCTATCTGTCCAGTATGAGATTAGCTATGACCATTACACATCTGTTGCAGACACAAAGTCTACATGCATAATAGTAGCGTTGCTTGCAGTCAGGCAAGTAGTGCTGTTAAGTAGAAGCACTTGTAGTCCAATCGAACTGCTGACAGCATAAATTTGTAAGGGAAAACTATAAACAAGTGCATTATTACATCTGAATATTGTTGTGTTTTGTAGATACCTACAGATCCATTCAAAAAGTCTGGTATAAAACTAGTTTTTATATTATCTATTAAAATTAATATCCGTGTGTTAATTTATGCTATATTGCGGAGGTTGTGTATAATATTCGTGTTTATTGACAAGCTCAATGACAAACTGCAGTAAGTTAAACTGAAATTGTATGGAGGTTGGCACACGATAAATATCTGGTAAGTTGGTAGCTGTGATTGTTTTAACACATGCAAAGTCACATAGGAATACAAATCTGAGATGCATTCCGTTGTTCCTCAGGTGAGACCGTGCCCAGAGGTTTGAAAACCAATTAGAAATACTGAGTTTTGAAGCAGTTCTTGAAGGAAGACGGAGTTTGATTATTGAAGAATGATTGTTAATGGATTCCGTTTATTGGGGCAGCAACATGGATTGCATGAGAGCCAATGACAGTGTTACATTATGGTGCCATCAAAAAGACCTATGGACACCAAAAGAATGCAGACCCCTTGGTGTAAATGAGAGTTACTGAGGGTCAAACACTCATTTATTTACCATGAAGGCCTGTTAACTATATGTATTGCATTAACACAGCAGCCTATGCTGTACTTCGATCTGTTATGAATTTTGTTAAAATGTTGAGGATTTAGCTTGGCTAGAACAAAGATTTACATGCAAGAATTTTTAGAATTTGAGGTGGAGAAATTGTTTTACATACTTATGTAGACTAGGTACTGGACATTTTAGAACTGGGTTTGTGTTTTCAGATCAGAAACCGAAGCCATGGTCGGATGCGGATGTGAAGGCGGTTTCAGCTTGTCTCAAAATCAGCAACATCCTTGATGGTTCTGAGTACGTTAAAGTTTTTCAGATTTTTTAGTAGTATAGAACTTTCTCTTGACCTAGGCCAAGAGGTGGTTGTGTCTGGGTTGCCAGGAGTGGTTTTTGTGCTACATGAGGTGTTGTCAAGTAAGCACATTGGCACAGAGGAGGAAATGCAGACACGAATGTAGTTGTAATTGCAAACTTATATAGAGCTACTTCAAGAGAGACTCGTCGGAGGCGCTCCCGACCTAATGCAATGAAACCACGATCGAACAAAATGATCTTCAAGCATTTGCAGAAAAGAGACAGAGGCTCAGAAGCTCATGTCAAAAGTAGTCAGGCAGATTGTTCCAGGAGGATAGGCCTACCTCAACAAAACTTGTCTGGCTATGTTGAATGCAGATGCCCACATTTAAATTTGTTGCATATTTCAGTAAAGCCTGTGCGTTGAATATCTGGTCAGTACTTTAGTAGCTGTGATTGTTTTATGTGAATATACTGTTACTGTTATTACGAACATTTTTACATCATGAACCTCAGTTGACAGAAGACCGTCTATAAAGTGTTGAATCATCATGCGTGGACTTCACTGGGTGCTGCCCACTAGGTCGCGGTTATGCAATGCCTTGTATGTGTGGTGCTGGGCACATAAGAGCAGAACACCAGAATAGTGTTTAATAGTCAGATAGGTACTGGAGGGAGACTGGTTCTGTCATCTTTAGTCATAATACTGGGGCTAGATACCAGAGAACAGGTATGACAATATATGGAGTCCCCAGGCTTGGCATGGCAATATCATTAGCCCTGGAGTGCACACTTGTGTAAAGGGAACAAAGGGTTGGTCCAAAGTATGGAATTTTTGTGACCATCCATTATGGCAACCCTAGGCAACTCTTGTAGGTTTTGAATTACTTGTGACAATTTGTAGTGTTGTATACTGCAGAATAGCTCATACAGTCTGTCTCTGACTGAGGTTTTATGCCTGACCACATAAATCTCTCTTGTTATTTGTGACTTAAATTATTAGACTTGAGTGTGTCTATGTTACTAGACATTGATATAGTGCCTTTTCAATTAGCAGGCTCTTGTACAATTGTACAATTGAAAGTGTATAATCAAAGCTCAACAATTGGCAGAATTCATGTTCTAGGCTGCAGTGAGGATGAGTAGTGACAGCCAAATGAAGCATTGTGTGCATTTACAATATGCTGTCCAACTGATACTATGTGTGTCCATTTAGAAGATCTGTTGGCCTACCAGTTGTGTGCAGACAGACGATGCCACCAACTATGGTGGTGGGTAGTTAATAAATGTTGAAGACGTCTGTACATTGAACAGCCACTTCAAGACTGCGGTTTACTGTTGCCTCACCAAGTTTAGGATTTACTCTGAGTGTGTCTTATGTGATGAATTTCTACTTTATAGAGACCACAGGAAGGAAGTAGTCGATGGTCCGATACGTGATGCTGTCTTTGACAGATGTGGAGCATATCATGGCATTCTGCACTTTGACATTTACGAGGTAAATCTGAAATCAGTCTTGCCTTTTTTGGAGAAAAGTTGATTTTAAGTTAATAGTTTCTTAGAATATTATTGAGTGTGGCCTAAAAATAAATATTTCTGCCCAGTTTGAAAGGAGCTTAAAAGATTTCTGGTGTGTTAAATTTGTACTTAATCTGAGGATTATAGTTTCATGGGGTTAATGGGATTTAAGGTTATCTTAGTACATTTTGTTCAGTAGGATGTGTATGGTCGTTTATATAAACATCCAAGTTGTGTGGGATATGAAGTTACACATGTACATTAGTTGAAATTGAAATGATGGTCCAATGCACGAGAAAGTGAGATATGCCCACATCTTCGTAAGGGAGTGCGGAACAATCTGTTCACCACGGGTGTCTGGGCGACATGATCGCCGACCTGGCTGATGTATTCTGGAAATGCTCTTGCATACTTACTGTGTGACTTCACCTTCTTAACACCCAAAACATGACTTAGTTTTGTAATAATAGTAAAGAGATACAGGGTTTTGCTATTTTTGGCTTTTGTGAGTGTTGAGATGCAGGAAGAGGGAAACAAAGCAAATGAACTGCCCAGGTGTGGGCTTAATACTAGGGGTCATTCCTGATTGAGATAGGAAATTGAAACTATATCAGAATGTGATGTGCTATGTATTGATTGTTCCTAGAACTGTGTCTACATCAAACTGGTCAGTGAAGCTGCTGCCGGTCAGGCTTTCAAGTACCTTCATGGATGGTATTACAGAGGTATGAATAATGCGCTGTTGATATCAACAGCTAGTTAGCTTCAGATACGATTTTGCAAGCAATTTGTGGTTAAGTGTCGGTTGAGTAACAATTAAATATCAATCCAGTTGGCAGTTACTTAAGTGTAAATGAGTAAGGTTAGAGACTAACTTGATTTGATGATATAAATACTAATAATTTAGGAGATGTGGAATATTTTTGCAAGTCTGGACAAATTATATGAGAACAAGAATCCCAGGTCTTCTAAAGATTTTGCATGGTTTCTGGGGTGGTTAGTTTTGCACATTTTGTAACCATTAGAACATTTCAGCCTGCTTAGGAAAGCTATATGAAGCTATGTTGCCTGGGTCAGGTTGAAAGAGCCTATCGTTTGATGCAGAAAAAACTTGTGCATTTTTTACTGGGGGGATAGAGTAGTGGTAACACTGGTGGCCAGAACATTAGATAGAGCGGTTCGATACCCATAACCCCCCTCTAGGGCGGTGCTTTTCATCACTGCCAAACCGTGTGTTTAATTAAGATCTTGATTGTACTGTCATGTTTCAGTGTAATCTTACAGCATTCTTGTCAGTTTGAATTAATAAAGAAGATTATTATTATTATTATGTAACAGGGAATCTGATATCTGTTCGATATGTGACTCCACTCCTCTACAGGACTTTATTTCCTGAATCCACCAATGCCATGGTGCCTCTGCGTTCGTCCACTCACAGAAGAAGATCTGCTGTACCGTCAGGAAGTGAGCCTGTAAAAACGAGTTACTAATGGTGTGTGCTGCAAAACTCATAAACCCAGGTGTTGCATTTAGATTTTTCCTTTTGGTGTTCTGCTCTATACCGGTTGTGGGGTTTCTGAAAAACGGTGCCGTTTAGTGACGAATGTGCTAAGTGGAGAGAGTGGCTTAGGACTGGTGTTAAAAATTGGTGTGTGCCTGCTTTATGTGAAATTGCTTTTATTGCAAGAAACTGTTTAAAATATGTGCAGCTAATAAATGTGCAAATGTAAGCTAATTAAATTAGACGCCTAACAAAATGGATTGGTTATGCGGTGACATGATTCCTATAAACCTAACTAATGTTGTATTTAATTATATTTAAATTTTAGTGGTTTAATTAATGAAATTATACTCTAGTTGTGAATGAAAGTAGTCTGTGAAATATGGTGTGGAAACTAATTCATACTGATTCATGTCGGCAATATGAAATTTGGATTTTACAATAAGCCATTTAACAGAATGCAGACATGAAGACGTATGAAATGGGTTCACTGTATTGTTACTGGTAGTCAATGCAAACACAACTCGGACTTTGCGTAATTGGCTTTGGTAGAATTGCATTAGCTTGTAATTGTAATATTGACCATGGGTTTTAACAGGACATCTGCTTTTTTATGTACAGCTCTTGTAAGAACTCGTTTAATTATTCTATACAGGAGGTACTTTTTCTGAGCATATTTAATTACTACTGAAAATGTGTAACAATTGTTGGTAATTGAATATGTTACAACAGGCCATACTAATGGATTGGAATGAAAATGTGTTCTTAATATGTATTTTATTTTAATAAACGTGCAATAAGCTGCACAGCTGTAAAGATACAAACATCAAGGCTTGATTGAATAAGATAGATGTGTAAAGATAACCTTTGACAATTTAAAGGACCAGTAAACCTTTTACATGTAACATCAGTTCACTCCTCGGCCTAAGCCGAACCAGGACCCTACACAACCAAAACCAATTAATAGTGGTTCCAAGACCATCACAAATAAGTAGCATAACAATTTGATCCGGGCATGATATGCTGCAAACCAGGTGTATGCAGCCCACGACAAACCATCTTACTTCCAAAATCATACCCTTAACCAATGTGTTACCTTGGATGCTTTCCCATCATTGCACAAATAAGAAAACAAAAGCAGACCACTGGTTATGGCCATCAGTCAACACATGATCTGATTTTGTCACTTGTCCTGTTGAAGTAATGACAAGCATCCAGAGTTGTCACCTTGTGCTGTCAGCTCGTGAAGCTCTAGCGATCGTCCTGGTGAACACACTCCACCGTCTCCTATTCGATGACAAGTCTCTCAATTCCGCCAAATTCATGCCAGTTACATCTTGTATCTCATCCATCCATCTCCTCCTTGGGCGACCCAGTCTTCTCCTCCCCTCACCGCACGCCAGCATCATTTCCTTCTCCAGACCATCAGATCGCATAACATGTCCAAAGAACCTTAGCTTCATTCTTGTCGCAGTTTGTTTTAACGACTCTTCATTCTCAACTCCAATCTCCTCTCGTATTGATTCGTTCGTTCTTTTCTCAGTCCAAGATATTCTCAGCATCTTCCTCCATATCCACATTTCACAAGCGTTAACCTTATTTTCCATGTTCTTTGTCATTGTCCACGTCTCGCAACCGTACAGTACCGTAGGAAAGATTAGTGCTCTCACGAGCCTTTTTTTGGTTTCTATGCTCACATGTTTGTCTTTCCATATCTTTTCCAGTCCGGTCATTGCAGCTTTCCCTATAGCAATCCTTCGTTTTATTTCTGGATCACACTTTCCCTCCTTTCCAACCAGTGATCCTAGGAATGTGAAGCTTTCTACCACCTCTATTTCCTCTCCGTCTATCTCAAAACTATCCCAATCTGCTGTTGTCATGACCTTTGTCTTCTTTATGTTGAAGTATAAACCAGCTTTTTCACTTTCTCTCCTGACCCTTCTTATCAGTTCTGCCAGATCCTCTTTTCTTTTTGCCATTAATGTTGTGTCATCCGCGTATCTAAGGTTATTCAGTATCTTTCCAGCAATTTTTACTCCCTCAATTGCCCCCTCCAGTTCTGCCTTTCTCATTATTCTTTCAGCATATAGATTAAACAGGAATGGAGACAAGATGCATCCCTGCCTCACTCCTTTCTTGATTCTGAAATTGTCAGTGTCTCCGTATTCTGTTCTTATCACCGCTATCTGGTCTTCATATAAACCCTTTAGTAACATTATCAGGTGTTTCGGAATTCCCATTTCAAGCAGGGTTTTCCACATTAAATCATGGTTAATGCAGTCGAATGCCTTGCTATAGTCAATGAAACAGATGTGAACCTCCTGTCCATACTCCCTTTGTCTCTCCATTATCCACCTCATGTTGGCTATATGGTCTCGAGTTCCACGAGATTTCCTAAACCCTGCCTGGTTCACCGGAAGTTCTCTTTCAATTGTGCCTTCCATTCTTTTGTGAATTATTTTCAGTAATATTTTACTAGTGTGTGATATCATT
Organism: Allolobophora icterica; assembly: GCA_963556255.1. Lineage (NCBI taxonomy): Eukaryota > Metazoa > Annelida > Clitellata > Crassiclitellata > Lumbricidae > Allolobophora > Allolobophora icterica. The sequence goes on along the minus strand of OY744604.1, from coordinate 60,198,555 downwards.
GCTATCGTCCTATAATTTTCACACTCCCTCGCATCTCCTTTCTTGAATATAGGTATAAAGATCGACTTCTTCCAGTCCTCCGGCCATTCTCCAGTTGCCCATATTTGATTGCACAATTTTGTTATTGTTTTTATCATCTCATCATCCCCTGCTTTTATCAGTTCTATAGGTATCCCATCTTGTCCGGGTGCCTTATTGTCCTTGAGTTGTCTGATTGCCCATTCTACCTCCGCTTCCATGACCTCCGGTTCCTTTTCATACTCTGTTACGTCAATTTGTTCTTTTTTGACTCGTTTGTCTTCCCTATACAACTCCTCCGTGTATTCTCTCCATCTATGCTTTATCCCTTCTTCATCGCAGATTACATTTCCATCTCCTGCCTTCATTGAGCCCATTCTAGGTGCAAATTTTCCCGTGATTGTCTTTACTTTTGAGAACATTTCCTTGGTTCGTCCCTTCCTTCCCTCGTCTTCCATTTCTCTGCATAATTCGTTTAGATGTATTTCTTTATCTTTCCGTGCTTGTTTTTGGAAGGCACTGTTCAGTGCCCTTACCTTATCCTTTTCTCCTGCCTTCTTTGCAGCCTTCCTATCAACCGCCATGCATATGGCTTCTCTCGATAGCCATGTCGTTGTTGTGATTTTCTTCTTCTTTGGAATGTGCTTATCTGCGACTTCGACTATTGTTTTCTTCATCCTCTCCCATAGGTTGTTCGAATCCTCTTCCTCTTCTATCTCATCTCTCTCTAGTACTTCAAACCGATTCTTTATTTCCATCCTGTATTCCAGTGTGATACCCTTGCAGTCGTATCTGATCAATCGATCTCCTTTCTTTATCTTTTTCAATTTCGTTCTCAGTGTTGCTACCAATAGCTCATGGTCAGTTCCACAGTCCGCTCCTGGCCTTGTTCTCACATCTCTTATTGTGCTTTTCCATCTTTTGTTTATCAGTATGTAGTCAATCTGGTTTCTATGCTTCCCATTCGGTGACGTCCATGTGTACAGTCTTCTCTTAGGCTGTTCGAACCATGTGTTCATAATTCCTAAGCCATTCCCTTTGCAAAACTCAACAAGTCTTTCTCCTGCTTCATTCTGTTCACCCAGGCCATGACTACCTAATGTGTCTCCATCGCCTCCGGTGCATTGACCCACCTTCGCATTGAAGTCACCTATGATCACTAGTACGTCGCCCTTCGGAGTTCTGTCCACTGTACTTTGCAGGCTGGTGTAAAAACCCTCGTGTTCCTCTTCTAACGATATCGATGTTGGAGCATATACCTGTATAATGGTTATGTTGACCTTTCTTCCTCTGAATCTTACACTCAAAATTCTATCACTCACTGTATCATATCCCATTATCGCATTTGCGCTTGACTTGTCACACATGATTGCAACTCCATTTTTTCCTCTCTCTTTTTGTCCTGACATTATTATCCTGTATCCATTCCAACTGAAATGTCCTTGTCCCTTCCACCTTGTCTCACTTAATCCTAGGATTGCTATGTCTAATTTCTTCATCTCTCCCTGTATCACGTCCATCTTTCCGCTCTGCATACTTCGCACGTTCCATGTGCCCAACTTCATCTTCTGCTTACAGCTCAGGTTGAGTCTTTCCCCTCCGAATCGATCCACCTCTAGACGTCCTTTCGGCTTTAGTCCTGTTGCTTCATTAGATCGAGGGGCCCTTGACTCTCCGTCTTGCTCTTCCCCAGTAGCTTCTAAGTCACGCTCCGGCCTGGGAGTCCCACCATTCGCAACTATCACCGTTTTTGGCTTAGTGTGTTTCATGACGATTTTCTTGGCAAGTTAACAGGGGTGGTTTGCCATTGCCTTCCCCTGGTTTTGCCTGCCGTGCCCGTTCGTTCCCCTTCCTAGGAAGGGTACCAACGGTCCGCACCACGAGAAGGTGGGCACGGAGGACTTTGGTTCACCAGCCCAGGTCGGATCCGAGTCTACGCTCAACAGAGACGTCGGTCAGGTCGCCTCCCCGTTTTACTCTGTACTAGAGTGACTGGTGAACCTTTGCGGACCAGAGTTGTAAATTAGTTAAATACGTTGTGAATATATATATCTCCAAAGGGTAAGCTTTCCCTAATGTCCCTTTAGTTCCCAGCCACAGCAGATAGTTGAAATTGCTTTATCAACCCGGTTTCTGGAATTGCTAAGTAAATTAGCAGATAAGAAATACCTTGCTAATTTTAATAGACTGTTGGTTTGATAAATTTTTCTTAGCAGACTAAATAAGCAAGGTATCTATCCAACCAAACTGATGTTGTCACTGAACATTGCATGTGGGATAAACACTGATACAGACTACTGCCGTCATCATTTAATCTCTGCATTGAGCACTTTACATCAATTTAAGCTTTTGGTTAAATTGCAGAATTAATAAATATGCTGAAAATTAGCACTAGTCACTTCATTAGCATTCAATTTACACAATCATTCTTTAAGCTTCTCCAAGATAAATTATACAATAAATTGGCCTTTTCATTTGCAAGCCTTGGCATTTATTGCCGACTACTGTACGTCTCTTTACACATGAAGCCAGTAAATAAATGATCCCTCAGAATTTCATGACGTCACTGGGATCATTAACACACCACACAAATAACAAATGAAACTTTGGTCACACAGTACATTGTGCTGTACATATTCTGCCTGTTTGCAATTCAGTCAGTGTGCAAAGGAAGAAAAGAAATCAACGTTAATGTAACATGTTTGCTTATGTGACAACACATTTCATATGAACAAAAAGCACAGTGTTAAAATAAGAGGACTTGCAACATAAGCAAGCATATGTGGTGTATATAATACCAGGCTCTATGTTTATATACACACAAAATATATACCTTTAAAAAATTATATACAAGATATATATATATATATACCTCGCCATCAGGTGAATAAGCTTCAAATTTAGACTACATGTATTGTATAAACATATATATATATATTGCTGGTGTACTGCATTCCAAGGTTTATATGTACTATACTGGATTACTAGAAATGATTTAGGCTTCGAATTCAATTTTAAATGTGAGTGAATTCAAACACATTAAATAAAAATTGTATAAAATCAAAAAGTGCTTATTTACGCTTAAAATAAATTTCTCATGCTGAAGGACAACAAGAGTTTCTTAGCAACCGCACCACAAAAAAGGCTAAAATGCACACCACAGGCTGATATGGGGTCCTACATTGTAACACAAGTTTGAAGTGGTTTAAGACAGTCAGAGCAAAGTGCTGCATTTTACAGTTTTTACTTTGCCAACAGCCGTTTCCCTGTAAGCTCTTAAAGACTGTGGCAGTATCCATGCCAACCATTCCACGAGTCTATGCCGCTATTCCACTAAGAAACTTCTGTCCTAAAGTTGCAGCCATTTTCCCTAAGTAATTTCTATCTATGATTTGCTAATATCATTTGCAACAATGCACCTGAATACTTAAGTAAAACAACTCGTAAAAGAGGCCAAGAAGCAAGCAGACGGTGAAACTGACCTGTTACATGTTCCTAATTTTTTACCACAGAGAATTACAGTTTATTTCAAGCCATTTTCAAAAGGCAAGCTCAAGAAACTTAGCATGGCACATTTTAAGTAACACACAAAAGGCAAGCTCAACTAAGAGACTTGCACTAATTCACTTAAGAAAATTTTGGCAAAATTCACCAAAACCTACCTACTGCTCTTCGATGATAATGAAGAACAGTTTCTTCGGTGGCAAAACATTGCTTTGTAAAGACCACTTGCAATTTATCAAACAGACAACCAGCCAAATCGTGTGTTTGAATTCATACTCTGCTCTTAATTCCCTCAAACTCTTTATCAATTATTAAGAGCAGTTAAAAACTCAGTCAGAATTATGCGATGCATATATGTGTAACTACCCTATTTAATTTACTGTAGAAGCTCCTTTTTGTGCTCAGAAGCCCTTTAAAGAAGTTATGTAACAAGCAGTTGTGGCTAACATATGCACCATGTTGTCAGGATAATTAGGCACAAATATACAATGTTTGCACTTGAGATGCAAGCAAAAAATACTATATACAGACTTTTGATATAATACGTTACATCAGCTATTGACGTGCTTTGCAACATTATACTGATGAATTATAATTATTGTACAATTAAAAATCTAATGACCACCACCAGTGAACAAGTCCAACATCAAAAGGCTGACCAAATGGACACATAAAATAACAGCAATGACAGCAAAATGTAATGTCTAACGTTAGTGATGAATGTTATCACAGTAACATTTGGAGGCAAAAGCTCACAGGCCTCAGACCCTGGTGTACTACAGTTTTACAACTTTCACCAAAGTTTGACGAAAGTGATGAATATCAGTACCGTTAGGCACAAAATATGCCATGCACAGTATTCACCCACGTTATCAACTCAGTCAGCTATTCAATAATTAAAATACTCATTTATTCACTCCATCCAACAATCCACCTAATAAGAATACCAAGGGCCAACACTCCACACTGTGGAGAACAACATAGTAACTACCACACAAGCATAAAATGTAAACACTAAACAGCTACTGCTATAACTACATATTTTATTAACTTGCCAAATTTATAGTGTCATAAACTCAATACTATATAAGATTAATGTTGCAAACAAGATGGAGTGGCTTCACATCCAACTGCATTACTAACCAAAAACTCTGCATATCCTGAATTTTGAGAGTAAAACTATAAGGTAGCATTAGGCAACGGAATGTGACAACAGTTCTTTATAATCATCTAATTCTGGCAACATTTCTGTAGATGCCCATTATAAGCTGTCTTGTCACATAAATGTCTACTACTAGGATCAACACACAGAAATCAATGGCACCTCTATCAACACTGGTCTTCAGAGAACAGTGTTACACGTGACAGTTCAATCAAGGCACAAGTATCATGTGCCTGTATCCACACTGGTCTTCAGAGAACAGGGTTACACATGACAATTCAATCAAGGCACATGTATCATGTGCCTCTATCAACACTGGTCTTCAGGAAACAGCGTTACACGTAACAGTTCAATCAATTCAAACGCAGACAACACAACCAGGCCAACAACTTGACAGACTCTCCATACACACAATATGCGACTTCACAAGTGTGCCAACTTGACAGACTTTCCTTACACACAACAAGCAACTTCAAAACTGCCAATTTCACACGAACCACTGTGTTTTGAACTTAGGGCACAATAACAAAAGGTTGATCCCTAAAATTTGATTTGGCAAAGATGTAAAACCAAATGACCCCTGCCAATGACACTCCCTGGTTTTCTCTCATGTGACTACCTTGTTAGCTAAGGCATTCGAAAAAGGCACAAGGATGATGCTGCTTCTGTTAAGCTTGTGCAAACCCTGATTGCATTGCAACAACAACGCTAATGAAGAAATAAGAAAGGCACGTTTACAACTATCACAACACGTTTAAATATCTTCTTAATGGACAACAGAAAACAACAAACAGCTCTACACAACTAAACCAAACTGGATGGACACACAAAAACATAATGGCAAAATTTATACAGTGTATCCTTGGAACCCAATCAAGATACACTGATGTATTCTCGCACCTCTGAATAGTTCTCCTTGAAGAGGCGCTATATAAATGTCCGATATGAATTCTCATGTAGGCAAGATAATGGTCATTTAATACAAATCTCTATCATGTACATTGTACAATCCTTCAAGGCATAGAGTGGGGCTGAAATATCAACCTTCTGAAGCACAATACAATAACTTTGGCCTATATTTTGTACAGCTTAGTGATTGCCAAGTTTAAACATGTCAGGATTTGAATTCAGGACACAGCTGTGAAAGACTGGAGTTTACCAGTCAGCCATTACCTCCTGCAAAAAAGAACAGATGGACTTGAATGAGGAAGGGTCAAAGCAGTCATTGCACAAGCCGCCTGACTCACACGAAAGGTACAAACAGGCACACGAGTAACAATGTTACTTCCAAGCAACTTATGCTAAACAGAAATTTGAATCAATAGAACTAAAATGAAGGGAGTACTAAACACAGCAGTCGGTGCTATATAAATCTCCTATTGCACTCCATTACATCACAGCAAGGCTTACTGGACTCAGGAAGTGAGTAACAAAGAAACACTCCAATGATATGAAGAGTTCTACGCATATTACCAGTGTTCTTCAGATACAGTGTATCAACCACACAGTGCTGCAAAAGGACCAGACTCAATTGCTCCTTGCAGTGTGCTATCTCTGGGATCCAGAAAGCTCAGTAACACGGAGATTTTGTGCATCTTATTATAAAACAATTAAAGAAATTAAAAATACACACAGCTCTGTAGATTCTGCCACCTTAAGAATAATTTCTCTGCTGACTACATCAACGTCTTTTTACACTCCACGAAGAAAAGCATTCTTGTTTTTACGTGCACAACCATAAAATTAAATGCGTGTCCAATATAAAGAATGCAGATATACAAATGTGACATGCCCTGTATCATTCTTAAGATTGTTCCAAAATACTGAATCAAATCAATTTGATCATTCCCTGATACTTTCCAGGAATTCAATTCCCTCTCTCGGCTTGACAGTAGCAATCATTCGCCTAGAAATCCACGCTTTACAATTCAGAAACATTTAAGGAAATAATTATGCTGGAATCAGCTTGTTACAACCACGAAGAAACTGAACAAAAAGAAAACAAGGCCAATGCCTCCGTCGACAGCTCCTGGCTTTCCTTGCCATCCTCTCCTCCCATCAAGGCAATAAACAAGTCTATGCTAGAGATTGTGTTACGACAAGCCGATCGAAAGTCCGATGATAAGGATCAGTATAGCAAGTGTGATGACCACACAGATGATGATGAAAATCAATTTCTGAAACAAAACACAATGAAAAGAGTCACAACTGAACCAAACCTTTCTTTATTTCTGCTACAGCGGGGCGGTTTTTAAAGTCATGCCACGCCTATGTCTTTCCAAACACTAGTAAATCAGGTTAAGAAGTTTTAAAAATAATCTTAAACACAGTAGGCTACCTACCAGTATGTATGTAAAACACTATGTACACTAGTGGTAGCAATGGTAGAGTTAATTAATACACGAGCACTGACTATGAATGACATATAAATCCTATTAGGCTAATTGCAGATAATAAATTCATAATTATGCACTGTTATCATAATCCTTTGGTACTCCAAAGATCCAATTGCAAGAACATCCATTTGTCGCTGGCTTTAACTTAACAATTACCGTGTACTTGGGCTAGCCAAAGGGTACATAAAATCATATTTCTCAAATATATAAATAGTTGAGACTTTCCTGGCTATCACTGAAAAACTATAAGCTCCATACTTATATTATGGAATTCATTGCCAGCAATTGGTGCACTCTCCTCTGTTATAATAGTCTCACAGGCATACAAGTATTTAGGTCTGTATACATTCTTTAGACTGCTATATTGGAATGTGAGCCAGCTGTCATCCGGAATATAGCTCAATGTTTGTAGGTCAGTGGCATTTTCAACGAAAACGAAACCAAACTTGATTTGATTTCAATAAATCGATAAAAATTGATTATCATCTTGAAGAGCATACAGAGCGCACCTGCATGCAGTTATGTAAGTAAGTATGTCTGACAGTTGTCTGTATTTATGTAAGCATGCATGCATGCTTAATCCAACCAGGACAAACTTGAAATCAGCTTCCTCTGGCCACCCGTTTGTCCCAACTTTCCCAAGAACAGCCTTTTCACACACTGGTCTTCATCTACCAGCTTTCCAGAATCTTTCTCTTGTCTAATTTCACAAACAATTGATGACCTATCTTTTCCAGGTCCACACGCTCTTGAGGTAAATCCGTAAATTAACATGATATAATTATCGGATTAATAATAAAAAATATAAAAAGTATCAAGAAACTTAGCATGGCACATTTTAAGTAACACACAACTTGCTGCATTCCACAGGAAGCTTAAGGCTGCATGCCTAGGCTGGTTCATTTGAGAGCGTGACTAAAAGCCACATTACATCACATCCGTATTGGTTACCGTAGTTACAATTAATGAGCAAGGCAAACGAGAATTCTTATGTCAGACTTATCGACTAGCATGCAAAGCAAACTTTAAAAAGGAGATGAATATCATTGCAAAAAAGGAGATAACATCAATACCCGCTCGGGTGGGAATGTGCAGAAGCACCTTTGTCACCTGTCAATGTTTTAAGCCGACCGACAGGCCAATGATCAGTGCAATAACCAGTAAGGCTATTACAATGCAGATAATTATAAGTATCTTTTTCTACAAACAGAGAACAGCAGACAACTAAACACATGCAATCCGTCGTTAAATGCCAAGCAGCACTTGGCTAATCAGGTTTAACTATAGCAAAGGTAAACAAGCAAACAACAACAAAGCGTCAATGAAGGTGATGGCAAAATGCAGGTAAGGTAACCAAAAAGTTTATTTTCTAAAACTATGTAATGTACATGAATATGTATGCATTATATGCATCTTTGTATACATTCATGTATGTGACATCGGCTGAGAGAAGCGAATTTGTGCACTTTTTCCACACTTGTTGCAAATGGACTTATTAGCAGTTTCCACAAGCTTACACCTTAGGTAAAATGAGGCAAAAATTTCAGAGTGTTTGGCCCATAATTTGTGCACTTCTTCCACACAAAAATAAAATATCATTTGGTGGGAAATCACATAAAAATATTTAATGTGTCTCTACACAATGCATTAATGCCTAAATTTTGCCTTAACGCATCAAGTAGAATAAGATTCGTCGTAGTACAGTGAGTCCGAGCTACAGATTGATTAATTAAATGCAAAAACCAATATTCATGGTCTAGCGTAAAAACGCATTTTCCGGCTAATCTAGAAAGCGACAAGTGGTCCCTTCTCTCGGCCGAGGTCACATATATGAATGCACATATCAAATACATATACACTATGTCTTATAAGGAATACAGCTTAGCAGCATGGTTCCTGGGTTGAAGTATTTTTAGCAGAAGTGCAAACACGAAAGTTTGGCTCATACGACATTTGTTATAAGGATGACATACAATTACAATGCAGTTTTTACACTAAAGTGTGGTTAGCAATTGGTTAAATAAAGGATATACTTACTTGCATTAGTAATTATAAAACATTTCCATGCAGGTTACCATAACTCGACCACGATATGTCACTAACATGGTGCCGTGACTTGAACCTCGAATGCAGGTGAGCAGGCAAACGTACTACCAATCAGTCACCATGCCTCCCAACAGGTATTTTAGTATTCAATTACTCATGCACTAAAACTCTGTCTTACAAACTTCCTCGCCATTCTACACGTTATTTATTTATTTTATTTATTTATTCCGGATATTTCTATAGCGCCTCTCAAAGTCAACTACTACTCAGAGGCGCTCCCGACTACAGCATTTGATACTGTGCCGGAATTTTCACGCCGAAGCGCCACGAGCAATTGCGAGTGAAGGACTTGCCCAAGGTCCGTACGCAGCGGGTAGAGTGGGATTCCAACCTGCAACCCTCCAGTCACAAGGCGCCGAGCTTACCACTGAGCCACCACGCCCCACTTATACTAAGTAGATTGCTGCCAAGAAAGACATTTTCTCAGAAAAATGGCAGAAAACTTGGATAGGGTAACAAGCAGGTGTCCAAAACATGAAAGGAAACTGAAAAATTTATAAAAGCCAAGCAAACTGGAGCAAATTGTTGGGAGTTTTCTGGGGTTAAGCAGCTCACCCTCCGCGCCTTGCTCTGGTATTTGACTGCCTTCTTTGTATCTTGCTTTGCAGACTCAATGTAGTCGACCGTCTTTTCAACATTGAACTCAATGCGATCAATCATCTCCCCCTAAACAAAAACAATTAGTCGTCTGTTACTTAAGTAACGTGTCGCTGTAAGAAAACAATTTCTCATTACCAGGAGCCACATTGCTGTTCTTCAGTCAGAGAGTTAATTATAACACAAAATTGCAACATTGGCAAACAATTAAGTCCACAAGGGAATTGATTCAAAAAATATAAATATATATATAAAAATATATATATGTATATGATAATGCAGATGCATGAAGTATGAATATATATATATATGTGTATATGATTACGCATATGCATGAAGTATGAATATATATATATGAATATATATATATGAATATGCACAATTGCACATGCATGAAGTATGTACATGAGCGCTCATAAATATACATGTGAACTAAATACACATCTAAGTGCAGCACTGACCTGGCTTTCCACGAGCATTGCCATATCCATGAACATATCGTGCAGTTCGCGAATACTTGTCTCCAGCTTAATGATGTCGTTATGACGAGCCTCAATGTCTTTCAGTGACTGCTTTGCTTGCTGTGTCTCTGTTATAATCTACACAAAACAGCCACATATGCCCTATTCCAATCAATCTGATAACTTCTAAAATGTCACTATCACAACACACAAGTTGATAGAAGAAGAAGAGCAGTCCCTTAAGCTAGTCCTGAGGAAGCCATAGGTGTGAAGTGTCAGCGGCTTCATTTTCTTAGCCTTGGCACATGAGGGTGGGTGGCCAGTTCTCTTCCTTGCCATCTCATCTTCCCACCGACAGTGTACGGTCAATGTACTCATTATAGCTGAGCTGGCTAGGGATGCATGTGGAGCAGAAATCTCAAACCAAAAATATATAAGTGAACACTGATTTATTTTTATTTATTTATTTATTCCGGATATTTCTATAACGCCTCTCGAAGTCAACTACTACTCAGAGGCGCTCCCGACTACAGCATTTGATACTGTGCCGGAATTTTCACGCCGAAGCGCCACGAGCAATTGCGAGTGAAGGACTTGCCCAAGGTCCGTACGCAGCGGCTAGAGTGGGATTCGAACCTGCAACCCTTCGGTCACAAGGCGCCGAACTTACCACTGAGCCACCACGCCCCACAGATTTATTGAACACCAGCTGACATCCTATGACGCAATGCAACCAGAAGTTAGCTTATGAATGCTGCATGATGTGCACTAAATACATGAAGTGATATAATCGATTAACGTTTATTCACTGAAAGAATAAAATCACACTCCATTAATTAAACAGATTAAAAGCAATTCAATGTGGTCCTATAAGTCAAGCCCTAATCCAAACGTGATATATAGGTAACTTTGGTAAGGTAACTACTTCTTGAGTAATGTAATCAGATATCAACAAGACCTATGCCTAAAAGTGATAGCTAAATTCAGCAAGACAACCTACCTCTTGCGTAAAGATTGCAGGATTTCCTGACTCTAACATGTTTTCTATTTCCTCGTCTGTTGTCGTTCTACCCGCTGGAAAACAACAAACACAAAAAAATTGCATTTATTTCTGAACATGCCTATAGCACCACTTTACATAACTCAACTCTAACCAGATTTTGTTCAAGCCTGACTTTGTTAGCAGTCAATGGAACTAAGCAATTAGGCAATCCGGACTAGCTCAAAGGGATGGTCATGCAGTGAACAGAGGCTTCAACCTACACATTTCACATCTCAAGGCAAGCACTGCACCAACATGTCTGCAGTAATTTACATGTAGGGGTTGACTTATGTAACACCACAGCTTGAGAGAACGTAGGGTCAAATGCACATCGTCTGACAAAAAGATGTGTGCATTCCAGACCACGAAGATGTCGGGAGGTCTGAGGTAAGAGCCCACCGAAAACTGACCAAATTGCCACATAGGCAGAAGGCATACAGTTCTAAGATAGAGACACAGACAGAAAGACTTACATATAGAAAGAGACAGAGAGAAAGAGATTAACAAAGGTAGCTATGTAAGTTAATATCCTAGACGACAACCTTACCAGACATGGTCCTGGTTACCGCAGCATGCAACCAATAATTCTGTATATAAAGCTGATCTACATCATATATAGTCAGTAGTTGGAGTGATTGCTGGCAAGTTATTGCTGTTATACATGTTAACATGTACTACAATACTTACATAGCACCAGTTATCTCTCAGACAGCATATATTAAATATACAGGTCTGCACAAGAGAGGTATATTAAATTTACCTGCATAACACAGGTATATTAAACATACCTGCATAAACTGCCATTGTGTAGGTGTACATCTAAGGAAATTAAAAATGACTATCAACTCACTGATCTCCAGCTGGCGCTGAATTCGAGCCTTACACCGATCGCGATAATCGACCTGACAGGAATTATAGTTGTTCATCACTTCGACAAACTTCCGAGAAAGAGTGGCATGCTAGAATAAAATATAAAGCAACATTATGACGTTTCTGTATCATATTATATTGCAGTCCTGTGTTTTTCTTGCATGACATTGATACCATATACATATATATCTATAATGTATAGCACACACATATATATATAAATTATATGTGTACAGAATATGCTTAATACTAAATATACCTGGATAAATTTCCTTCACAGAGTACAGCTTCAAGTTCTTTATCCTACATATTACATGTTGTAAATGAAGATCTAGGGAGTACAAGTAAGCTTACTAATCATACATAATATTTACATACTCAGCGCATGTGTATCAGCTTTTAACACTACATCTATCATCATCATCACCATCATCATCATCATCATCATCAGTTCCTGATGCCAGCAATTTGGCGGCGATGGGTACGAATAAATGATCTCCATTGTCCTCGGTCATTTGTCAAGTCTATTGCCCCACTTCGTGTTAGTCCAAGTGATGTTATGTCCTCATTTATATTATGTATCCAGTGTAGTCTTGGTCTGCCTGCGTCTTTTTCCTTTGAATCCTGTATATAGTAGTGCACTGCGTGGGATTCAGTCAACTGGCATTTACATGTCCAAACCATTGAAGTCTTTGTTGAACGACTTTGTCTAGCAGAGTTGTTTGTACACTTAATGATTGTCTTATGTCATCGTTTCTTATTTTCTGCAGTCTTGAAATCCCTGCGAGCTTCTGCAGCCAACTCATTAATATCGTGTAGTTCTGGCCCACTTCTAGTGAGGAGACCAATATCGTCGTAGATTATTCACCAGCCCTCCATCTAATTTGATTCCTGCCCGGGTGTTGTTAAGGCTGAGTGACATTACTGCTTCTAGCATTAGGTTAAATACGTATGAGGATATGATACATCCTTGTCGTACTCCAGTTTTCGTGTGAAAGTATTCTATTAGATCTATCAGCTACATACATTATATATATGTAGCTGACAGATCTAATAGAATAATAGCATAATAATATATATAATCATAATATAAGTATGTATATACATTTATTTAAATAATACATATCATTTACACGTAAATACAAGACCAAATAATGTAGTTACGTAAATATAAAAATAAGAATATGTATCAAAAGGGGAAAGACACTTGTTTCTACAACTGTAGAATCTCATAAGAAGCAGTTTTAGCTGAAGTGTTAACTCAAAAATCCAATAACTGCACATTCTCAGTTTTTTTAGGTACATTGCAAGCATCTACATATCTAATGAACTACACACAACTAATTAACTATCCTTTGTTAATCTTTCAAGTTATGTTAGCAATCATTTACCAACCTGAGGAATGGTGACCCGAGTTAACCCTGATTGCCTACTATTCCACTGAAGGTCACCCAACCAAGTATTACTCAGGTGAAATTTCAGTTAATTTCACTGTGCTTCATAGTGTCATATCAACAGCACCAAGCTGACACAATGCACAATACCTTAGTAAACAACACAACTGTATCTTAAATTGCCCTCCTTCCAAAGTTCACAAGTACACACAACATTGTTGGCACTGTGTAACTGCATGAAGGTCCCCATACAGTTACCGCCTTGAGGAGGTTTGAACCCGTACTTTCATGTTACAAGCCAAGCAACCTAACCAATCAGCTACCGTTACCTTGTGTAAAAAGTGTGTATATACTTAAATCTGTCAAAACCAAGAAAATTATTTACACATGGAAATACAAAAACCTTTTTCAATAACTTGTGAGCAGGAAGCTACTCACTTGCGTTTTCTTGATTCTCAGATCTGCAGAAAAGTTATTCGTGGATTCTTCTTGGTTGATATTCTGCTCAATGACTAAAGAAATGGCAGACATTGAGACATAAATAACAAGTAACTGCTTTTACTTAAATTTGTTCATCTTAGGTATTATAATATATGCATTCCACTATTTCCCTGACATTCAGCATTACAGAGCCATGACCTTGGATAACTTTGCTGTAATCTACCAATCCACCTGGAGCTGAAACCAATTCACATAAAATGAAACTCTCTTGTAAACCATACAACCTGCTTCTTACAAGAATTGCTAAAATGCACAAGTATTTTACCAAGAACACCAAACACCAATATTTTCCGGCATGAAATACAAAATAAATAAGTAAATCAAACAAAAAAATAAATTCACTGTCTAATAGTAAAAGTCCTAGAAAAATTACACTGTACAGTACATAGATCTACTAAATGTATCTTTTTCACAGGATCATACTTTCATTAGAATAACACATCAGAAGCAAGTTTGGATTTGCTCCTGTATTTTCATTTACCAGTTGGTTATACCCTTTTTTGCAATAGATACTGACACAACAGAAGTCATTAGAACGCTTGATTACCCCATTCAACCAAGTTCAGCCATATAATATTCAGCTGGTATAATATAAGAAAAAAGACCATGTCCGAGTGTCAAAAAGCAAATTGTAAAAATATCAAATCAAGTTCAATATTTCTATCACTATTTCACAGATTTTTGTTATGCATTTTAGCAAACTTACCCTTCAGTTTCCCTCGAACTTTATTGGCCGCTGTTTTGATGTCAGCCATCAACTGCTCCAGTTCCTCCTTTGTTTCTACGTGTATAATATAAAACTAATGATTATCAATATTACCACGATGATTAAAACTGCCATAATATTATTCTAATTATTTTTCTTTCTTTAGAATTGTTTCTAAATATTATGATTCTTTTTTCGTTATTCTTAACAAGTTAGTTTCCATTACTCTGACCAGTTGTTGAATGAAACTGAAATATCACTTCACAAAGCAAAACATGACCAAGAAATTAAACATATTTGGTTTTCAGAATGACAGAGTTCAAAAGACAACAATGACTACCATTCAGTACAGAAACAATGAACATTATTATTGTTATTTGGTATCTGGGGAGGGCATTAATAACTAATAACATCATACTGGTTGGTTGCTTCAAGTTAGTATATGAAATTTCATTAAAATAATAATATATTAGGTGCAGTATCAAGATACCCACAGTTTAGTGACCTACATTTTGGACTGATTCAGCAGATACACAAACATTCTGCTCAAAGCAATTAGTGGACACCCAAATGCAAAATATCCAACCGTATTACTGGAATGCAATAAGGCACAGTTAGATTTTCTAATTACTGATAACTGGCATATGGCATAGGTCTCTGAAACTCAATCAGCCACTTCAAACACCTAGTACCAAACCAGACCCGCTTTGTAATGCTAACTCCCGGCAGCATAACTAGTACCACATAATAACTAAGTCACCTTCTGAAGCTAAATATAAACATGGGATTCCCATTCCTAACCACAGTACATCAGAATTTATGTTCTCATGCAGCGCATGGAAGGTTGAGTTGAAGCGAGTCAAGTGTATAATATAAATACAAATATCATTATCACCGTAGTAAAATAGCACATTATGGGCTCACACTTACTGTCATCAGTCTGAGGAGCGGCCAGAATGGCACTGTGCTTCTTCTTTACTTCTTCTACGTTTGAGGCGATTTTCTCAACCATCTTCCGAATCTCTTCCACCTTTTAGGATAGCAAAAAATCAATGCAGATGGATTTAAATATAACCACTTAAAACAATGAACTTTATCTGAATTTAAGCCCACCAATGGGTCAAAAGTTGTGTGAAACAGCAAAAATCCACAACACTTGCCAAGAGTTCATGACCCGACACCAATTTCTGCCTGTAATATGAGATGGTTAGTCTACCACGATGAAAGATATTTACTAACCTACAACATGAAATCATTTATCACACTTACACTTAAAACTACATACACAAAAGCCTTTCTCTCATGCATCATCAGTTTCAAATTTAATCGAGAATGTTTTAGAAGAGTTCTTGAAGTGGTGCCACTACAGTTACAAGCATCAGCGTTATGAAACTGAGCCCTATAGAACAGAAGTGCAAGACTATTGGCAGCTGAACCAAACTACCTGCTCAAAGAACGCCTCCATGAAGTTCTCACCGGCAGCCATGTTGACTGCACAGACATCTCCGTCTGTTTCATCTTCATCGCCCTGAGCCTACAACGATACAAGTTTACCATGTAATCAGTACTGTTTACGATCAGAATGTAACTCAGAGTAACAGAGGATTAAACTGTTTACGATCAGAATGTAACTCAGAGTACCAGAGGATTAAACAGTACCTCTTTACGATATCCACCACACTCAGAGCCATAACAGATGAGTTTTAAAAACCAAGATGTTTTGGCACACCCAGCAACTATGAACCACACATCTAAACAAAGGTCACTTCAGGCAGACAGTCAAATCACTGCAAAGGAACAGCCGTACTCTGTATCTAACAAGATCACATTATCAGCTAATGATCTGTTATTGCAAACAGTATCTACTACCGATATCAATGAGGCCAAAGCAGTGGCCAACGGATAGAATGGGTTAAGGCCAGATGGTCCAAGGCCAAGCCAATATGTAAACTGGCAACAAAGTCACTTCATCTCAGGCCAAAGCACAGGCCAAACTATGGATTCATAACTTGCAATAACTGTTCAACATTTTGCAAATAAGTCGAAGTCAATACACCTACACAGAGAATGGTAATTTAACAAGTTAACAATTACAGATGACAGCATCTTAAAATCACTGAATTTTAAAAACTAACAGACTTTAAAAAATTAGCTTCATACTGCTGTACACTCATACAGGGCAGTGAGACACGTGACACAGTAGCCAATTGGTTAGAGTGCCCCGTAGTAGAGGTTCGAGCTTCTTCAAGACAGTTTCTGTGTAGGGACCTTGAGCAAGTCTTTCACTCACAATAATTGCTCAGCACCTTTCACTGATGCTTAGTCATTAGATAGTGGTGCTTTTAACAAACAAATGTGTAAAAATAATATGAATACTTAATGCCAGCACAACAATGAAACTGAGGCAACTGAGGCCATCCCACAGGCCAGCTGGCATGTGACTGTGCAGGCCAAAGACACCCAGCTTTAACATTAATATCAGTCTCATGTCTTAGGCTGGTCTGAGTGTTTAAGACACACAACAGGTAAAGAAACTGATCCTATCTAGGTTTCCACCTTGTTTGAACTTTGAACAAAATATCCCTTCACCTGTCCACCTAGCCCAAATTAGCTTAAGTGAACGAGGGAGGGTGCAAAATCAATGAGCAACCACTTTTCTTCAAGCGTCTATGCTTGGATGCTAGTTATGTTGAAAGCTATACATGTGTAGTTTTACTACTGCATCTAGACCAGCAGATAAGCAAGTAACGATCACAAGCCATAGCAACCAAGCATTTGCTATAGGCAAGAAGTATCTCACACTGGTTTTTATGTCAGGTTTTTGGGGTCAGGAATGTGCCCACTGCATTTAGGAATCTGACTTTTGGGATCAGGAAAACAACTTCTGGGATTATAAATCTGGCATTAAAAATAAGCCTTTCAGGATGTGGAATCAGACTTTAAGGATAAAGAAATCTGACTTTTGCCATTAGGAATCAGACATTTGAATGCTTTTGGGATCAGGCATCTAACTTTTGGGAATAAGAATCAAACATTTGGGTCTATAAATAAGGCATCCGTGATTAAGAATCAGATTTTGAATCTCTTGGGGTTGAAAAAGCTCCACAGCACGTGACTGAATTACAAAAGACGCTTAACTACTCATCTTCTGAATGTTTACTGGTGAATTCTTACCAGAAGTGTTTAGTGTACTGCAAATGATGCAATGCACCATCAAATGTTCAAGTGTTTTTAAGAAACTCAACATGTCTCTACAAACATGTGGTTACATTACCAATTACACTGCTATACAAAGGTATAGCAGCTAGGGCAGCAGTGATGCAACCGAGTGGGTAAGAGATGTTCTGAATAAATTTGCAATGCTTCAGCTGGCCCATAAATTCCCATGACTATCTGCTCTTTAAGGTTTGCTATTTTAAAATAGACAGCTTTTCATGCCTTTTTTATGTATGCCCTTAGAACAAAATAAAATCTACATAAATAAACACACAGAATAGGACAGAACTGACTGTTCTCCAACCGAATTTCAAAGTGCACAGATGCAGAAGTGGTCAAAGCTCTCTGATCATAATGAAAAACAGCAGCACGTAACGGTGATTGGGCAAAAGATCTTCCGCTCATACACATACAGAACAACTGTGTATGTATCGATCTGAATATTTATACAGTGCTTTCCAAAGAACCTCACGAAGGCACAAAACTAAGGTTTATAGAACAGATTGAAAAGGTGCATTTAAAATTTGTATGTATCTATGCATTATGTAAGTCACCCCTTCAAAGTATCTATTGAAGATACTCCTCACAACCATAAATGGAAAAGGAAAAGTCACTGCTAGTGAGTGGTCTCTTGCAACACACAGAACCCAAACAATGCAGTGTCATCTATGGTAGAGAGTTGATACCATGTTCAAAGTTCCTGGCCCATGTTGCATTGGGGATGAGGAATTATGACAGCCGTCGGCATTCCCTCAGTTGATAGCAGGGCACACATATCCAAATATCATTCAGGCATATGTCAGTATCTGGCCGGCTGATCACTAACTGATAAAGACCAGGCCACAGTGGACAGCCGCTAATCCATTACATAACTGAATACATGATTCTCTGTTACAGAAGACCTATATTATATGTCTGAGTTTGACACTTTCCAAACGGGAACCTGTCAACCTGTTAGAGATTGACCAATTAGGTGCCCCAATTAGGTGTCCAATAACCCACAAAATCCAACGCCAACTTACTTAAGAAACACTCCAGCACATCGACTTGTACATATAATTGTCCGAACAGATTCAAATCTCAGAACTAGTTACCAAAGGTCAAAACATAACCAATCAGCCATTATGCATTCCCAACTACTAAGCAGGCCGAAAGTAACACCATGGAACAAGTTTCCACTTGGCGATTAATCATCGAATTAATTATATCAGGTATCGATGTTTAATTAATACAAGAAACAGCTTTCACATTTACACTGCATGAAAATGAACCAATACTAGAGAAACATTTGTAGTGAGAACTACAAATAAGCACAGGATAAAGGGGCAAGAGGTCGGACTGATTTATGTGGTCAAAGACGTCAGCCCAACAGTGTAGAACCCACCTGGGAATGGCAGTTAAGGATAAACTCAGTCCAACTGTGTAGAGAACCCAGCTGGGAATGGCAGTTAAGGATAAACTCTTGTACAGGAAGTAAGAAATAGAAACCAGAAACATTATTTTGGATCCCTTATCACACCAGCCTGCCTTATCAGTCAGACCAAAGCCTACAGCATTCATCTTTGTTATGCTGAATCATGGCAAAATCCTGATAAGGTTACATCTATAGAAAAACTAACTGAAATTCTATGCTACTAAAATCAGTTGATTTTGCAGCACTTGACAGTCTTCAAGACTCAAGTTTTCAATAATTTTTCATATGTTTTAATTCAACACATTAACATCAATGCTTTTCTAGGTCAGAACTTAAGAATAGCAGACATTTCCTATACTCCATTAGCAAGTAGCAGTCTTGTTGTCCTCGAGACCAAGGTCTTGGTCTCGAGTGCACTCGAGTTCTTTTTTATAAGTCTTGGTCTTGGTCTTGAAACCAAAAGTCTTGGTCTTGATCTTGAGGTTCAAAGTCTTGGTCTTCAAAGTCTTGGTCTTGGTCTCGCAAGACCAAGACCAAGACCGGCTGTCAATATGAACAGTCATTTAACAAAACTAAAAAATTCTGTATCAAGCCTGTTTGCATCATACGACCAATATCTATGGACAGATACAAGTTTTGTTGGTCAGGAAAACCCATTGACAGCAGCAAAACTTATTCTGTATCAGACGGTATGATAAACCATGGGAAGATTTCAAAAGGTCTCACTATCTGTACATTTACATCCAGTGCTTGAAAAGTAACTGTTTGTGTGTCAGCGACTTCAGCACCTGTAGAACGTATTTTTTCACATGGTGGAATTTTTATGAGCCCACCAGGCACGTCTTGGTCAGAAAATTGTGAGCGAATTGGTTTTTATAAAATACAAAGGGCATTTGGAATAATATTTTGCATGAAGGACTTTTGAATGCCAATTCGAAATTCTCTGCAGTTTGCATTTAAAGTTAATTTGCTTGAATAAAAAAGGACTCATGTTTTCATTAAAATAGCGAATATTCCGACTTGATAATTGTTAGAAGTCTTGACCTGATTGCGATTTTTTGGGTCTTGGTCTTGAGGTTCAAGGTCTTGGTCTTGGTCTCAAGGTTCAAAGTTTTGGTCTTGAGGTTCAAAGTCTTGGTCTTAAGGTTCAAGGTCTTGGTCTTGAGGTTTAAGGTCTTGACGACAAGACTGGCAAGTAGTGCAGATGAATTTAGGAGATTTTATCAAAATAGGGTTCTTACTGCGATCGTCTTGTAACAGGTTCAACTTGTATATAGGAAATACAGATAATTTTTAAGTTCACTCTGGGATTACATCATGACACCAGACCCTGCTGTGATACAGTGGCCCAGCTAGCAGTGTGCTTTCTTGCTGATTGGATGATCATAGGCTAAAATTCCTTGTGAGCGCAATGTGTAATAATAATAATAATAATAATAATAATAATAATAATAATAATAATAATGACACGGACAATTTCTGGAGTGCCATAACACGACCATGCCACTACAAGGGCACTGTACTGGTACCTACAACTGCCTTTGACACGGTTTTGAGCCTCTGTCACCATCCCGTAGATTTTGATATCCAAATCCGCACTAGTTTTATTCCAACATGCCGCGGTATTCACAAATTTCAGGCCTATGGCCAGAGAAGCAAATAAGTGCTTCGATATGTCCCATAATGAGATAGTGCAGATAAATTTTAAAGTGTCTCCCTTTGTTTGAGGCTGACCTTTTGAATATTAACTGATCATCTGGTGTTCTGACTTGAAGCGCAAATGATTGACACAGGTGCATATCAGAGCAATAACGATGCAGGTGTCGCATGCAGTCGAAGTCAATACACCCACATAGAAAATGGTAATACTCTAGCTTCGATATTGAAAGCTACAAACTGAAAAGCATCATTTGATTGCACCTGAGTATTTTGACAGCCAACGCCAATAAAACAATTGTATTTTTATATAACATCACTGATCAGTAGCAAATTACTTCTACTGTCAACTGCTACTGCAAATGCTAAGGGTTACATAGTAGGTACATTTTGATACGTGTTTTAAAAATATGAAGGCTTTTGTCCTTCTGAATAGGTGCAGGAAGACTGTTCCAGGCACGTGGGCCAGCGACCCGAAAGGATCGAGCAATTTGACAATGTTCCTGACAATGCTTCAAACAATGCTTCTAGACCTCGTATTTCATGTCATGTAATAGGCTTTACACATCTCCTCCTCATGATATTTAAAAATCTCTGGGTAATATTCTTCACACTTCATACACACACCTCACGATTACCAACACGCCATAACAGAGTACAGTGGAGACCCATATTTATGCATCTTTGTCGAGACCTAAAACCAGCCAGTAACCAAGTGTTAATGGATCGCTTGCTAATGGGGTCGTGCTGAAATATCTCAAGATATCTACATACGCAGTATACTTGCGTAGCTGCAGCGTCCTGAAAATGACATGCCTAACCATTACTGGCGCTGTGTAAAAATACAATTTATGCATAATCTATGAAAAAATTTAAAGACACGTTAATGCACTGAAACTTTGCAAAAGTACGTACTAGCTTCGGTTAGAAATATTTCTCAGAAGTAGGGTTCCCTTAAAATCAATAAACGAGAAGCAAACGATTTCTAAATTTATTAGCACAGGCTTTATTGCCAGCTCTATATCATGCAGAACTGTGCCTTCTCAGTGGTCGGCCCAACGGTCTGGAATGGACTACCTCAGGAGTTGCGTCTGCTTCCCAGAACCCTCTCTTATACTTTCGATGTTAGCTTAAAAACAGTCCTGTTTCGTGGTGCTTGAGTCGGGAGCATCTCTGAGTAGTCCTCCTTGAAGAAGTGCTATATACAAATGCTTGAATGAATGAATATATTATATTAGACAGTCCACCATGATATGTACACAGGCGAAACACGAGTAGAGGGGCAAGGTTATGGGTGCCTGTCTTGCTAGTTAGTTCTAAAAAAGAAGGGCCAAGCAACCTTTTATCTTTTTAAATCCAGCTGTTTTCACTATGTCGTAGCTGAAGTTTCGTTTTGTCAGGTAACATTTTGGCTAATGAAGATGTTTCATCACAATTACAAAGCTGTTCTTTATGGTAAACTTAACTTTCAAAAATAGGTTTTAACTTGGGAAGAAATGCGTTTCCAGCTGATTCATAAACTTATTGGCTTCCTTTGGACTATGAAGCTTTTTGAAACGATATAAACCATTCATTCTGCATGCAGTTTCCAAAGTTTGTCCCTTGGGCTTTTTGCAGAGTTTGGCTGCTTCCTGTACATGCCCTTGCTGAGCAAATCACATGTGCATGGCTTTGTCTATTCCAGGCCTTGCAGACTAACGCATATATGTTTCTGCTCAAGCCATGTGGTAGAATAAAAGTCTTGTACAAAGCTTATCCATTTACAATTATTGTTTAACCATCGATCTTCAAAGAGTAGTTTTGGCAACCACAATATCCTTTGAAACTTGAGCCTGGGTTTCTCCACTACATACTCTCTCTGTTGCTCCTAGCATTTCTTCTACACTGTAAGAACACTGAAGCTTCCCTACAACATTACATTAGGTCAATAACTTTTAAGATACTATAGTACTGAAACCTATTACATAATTTACATCTATCTAGTATGACAGTGACTAAGATGAATGATAAATATCTTTACCAATGTTGGCAGTCAAGAGGAAACTTCAGTATGCCTACAGCATGTTTCTGCTCCAGACCTCAAGTAGATTCTAAGTAAGTTGGTTAGCAACACGTAGTGCTACACTCTTAAACCATGTGATAACCTGTCTCACATGCTCACTTGTAAAGCAGGTATCGATGGGAGCCTTAGCATAATCACGCACTAAGTGGATTCACGTGCAACCGGGTCTGCACTGTACTGTCCTTTTCATTTGTGACAGATGAGCCAAATGAAAATACATAGCCTACTGACAAGGCCCACCATTAATGTTAAAAAAATCATCTAAACTATCATACTGAGTTCTCAGAAGAGCCTGACATGCCTTTATCACAGCTTTGCGCAAAAGAGAACACTAAACCAACTTTGTAACGACAGACCATAAATGTCAAAAGTGCCTGACTACTTTTCTCTGAGTTCAAGCCCAGTACAAAGCCATGTAGTTACACTGGTAAAGAATTGTTACATTTGGAAGCCAACTGCTGCTGAGTTTAGAGATTCAGCAGGACCATAAGCGACTGATTTACATGCACTGAGCAAAGGGTTAATGCTCATCAAACTGAGAGGGCCACATCCTCCATAACAGATTTATATAGCTCAAGATTATGTACATGCTGCAGCTGGGTACTGATCTTCAGCATCCTGGATAACTGTGCAGTAGGATGCAGTACAATGATAACCATGCATCATCGTATTATTGTGTTGTTCAAAATCCCTAAGACACAAAGTCCTGTACAAAAACATACCAGAAATTGACCCTCAGTAATTGGAAATAACAAAAACAGTAATGATAGAGACAATGCTGTTTTCATGAAACAAATACGTCGGGTACTCTGTGAATCAAAACACTAACCCAGGTTATAAAACTGCCTAGAGGTGTCCCCAAAAAGTCTCTGAAAAACATATCGTACATCACAGGGGTAGGTACTGTCTCAAAAGACTTGCCAATTCCATACCTTCCTATTCAATACCTTACTTCACCTTTCTCAACCAGGAACATGAGCAATCTGTGTATATCTCAGTATATCTGGACTTCAAAAATGACACCACAAAAATGGAGATGATTTATTTGCACTCAACATTGCCAAGTGATTAGAGTCAGGAACTACTGCCGATGATGATGATGATGATGATGATGATGATGATGATGATGATGATGATGACGTGTTCTATTATCTAATTTTATCTACCTTCCTGCGTTCTTACAGCTACACCAACACACATTCACATTTACATCAACGTGACTAAGAGTGGCCTGTATTAAACCATGGACCCCTCTAACGCAACTGTTTGCTAAACACAGGTGGGCAGTAACTGATCTATGGACCTACCAACATGGCCTTTGGGAAAAAACTGCTTAAATTATAGGTCAGTGTGGCTGAAAGTCAGGCAGTTGTGTGGACAGGCCACCTCAGTACACAGTCATAATGTGTCAACAAAACCAGGTGGCCCAACTCATCCACAGCTCATTAATGAGCAGCCACAGCACGCTACAGTTAGACAGGTAACAGGAAGCAGAAGGGCCGAAGGTCCAAAATAACCAACCAGGTGGCACTGATAAAGACTGACAGACACATACATACCTCTTTACAGCATACATTACAGTTTGATGATAGAACCACATGGCGACAGACAGACAAAACAAACAGGGGACAGACAAACAGACAGACAGAAACATGTATACCCATTACAATAACAAAATACTTGCACACTGAGGTCAACAAACAAAGATAAAGAAAGATACATTCCCATATACAAAGATGGACACAGATGACAAGCTCATAAATAAACTTGTAAACACATATTCAAACAGACTGGTAAACCCACATGGCAGACAGGCACAAACACAAACAAACACACCGCCCAGGCAGGCAGGTGATCAGAGAGGGGAGTGAATGAAAAGGTCAACTGTCACCTGAAAGGCAAGCCAACTGAAAGGGTAGGAACACCCACCCACACACGGACTGAGAAAGACGCAGACAAACCCAGGTGCACACATCCAAGCAAGTGTTTTCCTAATGTGTCAAATAAAACTGTTTGTTGGCCGACATGACTCAGATAGTAATCAAAAAAAGCAGCAAGAGGTACACCGGCAAGCACTCTCTCTGTCCCACGGAGGTCAGAAACTTAAACAAAACAAGAGTTATTAATGGCCTCTTTAACCCTCTTAATAACTACCCTCAATGGAGCCTAGCTGCTGAAATCACACCAACCCGGAACTCATCTCCATTTAACTGCTTGCCAATAAAGAACTTTTATAAACCTCAACATCATAGTCAAGTTCTAATGCTCCGGTTTTCACCATGATATATATATATATCCAAGGGTTCATATCACCAAATGAAAAGTGGATATGACAATTCACAGATAATCCACACAAACAGTATACAATGGATAAGTTGCTGGACTTCTGTTGCTGGACTTCAGCTGTGAGATTCAATAACCTATAGATGTAAAAATTTTCTGGAAATTTGCTTCAAGTCAATGCATTGACTAAATGACAGACTATGTTGTTGCATAAATGCATGCTGAAAAATTACATTAACTATAAAATAAAAACCAGTACAAATCGAGCAACGTCAGCTGAACGAAGTAGTCACTGGAAACAGTAGAAGAAGCCCATCATGAAAAATTCCCCTTCCCAACCAAGTCAGAGTAATTGCTGATATAAGATATGACCAGAGTATGTTCTCCTTTAAGATAGAACTTGTTAACATTTAAGCCAGACTTCTCAGGATGTTAACTGTCTTAGTTACAAATTACTGCACTCTGTTATAAAGAACATCGCAATACTCCGACCCACGTTGCACCCAAATGCTTCAGCCTAATAACCTCTCAGACTCTGCCTTCTCACGTTTGAGGCTTTCTTTCTATACATTACCTCTCCAAGCTGAAGCTTATCTCTCACACTTTTTTTTATCTCATTAGTCATGCTTCCTGTGTGTAAAGCATACTTCCTAACAACTGACTATGGATGATCACTTAAAAACTTCAGTTGCTTTCAATCAATCAATCAATCAATCAATCAATCATTTTTTTTACTGATCCCAGAAAATTTAACAAATTGAATTTTACATACACGTTCGCATACAGGCTCTTTACATACAAATTTTATAGGTAGTGTACAACTACCGGGATTGAACAGGGAGACCCAGAAAGGACCAGTGTCCTGCTTAACTATGGTCACCTACTAATACAGGTTGGATGGCGATCAATGTTTAAAATATGACACTATCCTATACAGATGGAAAACAAGGAAAAACTGAAACAATCTATGTATGACCATACATAAATAAAACTGGAACTAAACTATACAGATGAGAGCTGTAGAGGCACAATGAGAACAAATTATGCATATGATCATAAATGTTACACAAATCGTACATGAATGGAAACATGTGAGAAAGATAACGGAAATTATATACAAGTCCATTACTGTGAGAATTTAGAAAACAGAATACATGGTGTGCAATCACATTAGCAGTCTCGTGCATTTAACAGAATTCACATCTGTTTCTTAAATAGTTTCACGCTAGGTCGGATGTTCAGAGGTAGCACGTTCCAAACTGATGGACCAGCAAATTTAATGTTGAATAACCGGGTATTAGGACAAGTGAAGCTGCCACAGTAATTCCCTCGTGCTCTAGTGGAATATAGGAGTGTCGATCAGAAAAGTTTAAAACTTCCCATCAAAAACTGAAGGCAACAATTTGTGTTGATAGCTGTACATAAATTCAGAAATTTGACCCCTATTAATGGCATTGTATTATAGTGTTGAAGACATGTTCAACACTGTACAGTAATAATAAAGCAAAGATGAACAC
Organism: Allolobophora icterica; assembly: GCA_963556255.1. NCBI lineage: Eukaryota > Metazoa > Annelida > Clitellata > Crassiclitellata > Lumbricidae > Allolobophora > Allolobophora icterica. The sequence continues at coordinate 60,171,650 of OY744604.1, read as the reverse complement.
ATCAGAACATCCTGAGCTTTTGAGACATTCTTAATAGACAACAAATCATTTCCGAACACATCCTAGTGTTTTCAGTTTAGAAACAATATTCCAACAGAACTAGAGTCCGGCAGGCAAACCTGCGAAATCTCAAACTTTTCCACATGTTCATCGTGTGACCTCGCAGGACAAGAAGGAAAGCCATGCTAACCCAGAAAGGCAGCAAATTGGTGTGAAGTGTTACTGACTTCATCACCTTAGCCTTGATATATGTATTTAACAGGTGGCCTGTTCTCTACCTTGCCAGCATCTCACTTTCCCATTGACAACATGCAGCTACTGTACTCATTTTATAGCGAGTTCCCTAGAGGGCACTGATGGCACAAAGATCTTGAGAACAGCATAGGACCTGAAAAGAAGCCAGAAGGAATCAAGATCATGCATTTCCACATCCAAACCCATCAACTGGCACTGATGATGAAGATGATGATGCAAAAGAAACTAGTGATGGGGTTCTTATTACTGATGGTGATGATGATGACAATGATGGCTGAAAATAATGACAACTAACCAAGAAACAACTGAATGAATTTCTTCAGAAATGTAAGTTAATAGTTCATTGTAACTAAAAAAAAGGAAAAACACAACCTATTTAAAAAACACAGTATTCTGCATAAAATTTCCCTTTTCAAACAATGTTTACATTCACTAACAATTTTAGCAATATATAAAAAAATAAACTGAATAGGATTCCAACCACTAAAGGGTAATAGTTTTTTATTACAAAAATGTTACTTAAATTATTAAATTGCACAATAGATTAATTACATGTTTTTATTTTAAGCAATTATAAAATTCACAAAGCAAATAGGACACAAACTGAACCATAAGTGTTGCTTATGCTATTTCTAATTTAACAATTAACTGAGCATCTAATTATGAATGTTACGGAACACATACTACTGATAGTTTAAAAATTGTTTTACTACATTTAAGCTATTACGGTTAGACATTGTTAGACAAATTTAATTTGAGTAAATGTATGCATTTGACTTTCCATTTCCTATACAAGCAATACATTAGTCCTGAATTGAATTATATTATTTATTGTAGATGTATGATGAGTTTCTGTATTAGGCTAAAGTGGTCATATTTCTGTCACTATTCAAATGTTCCAACAGACTTTCATAATAGCTGCTCTTCAATTACAATTATTGCCTCAATTTAGTCATTTAAATACATATCATATTATGATATTACATAGACAGATATAATACATAATAAAGACACATTTCCATTTTATGTGCATTTGAATGTGTACAAGCTACAAAGTAATGTCTGGAGACAACAGACACCTGTGCAGTTAGAAGGCACACAGACAGGTAGAAGTAGAGCAGCAGTCCCTTAACAGCTAACTCCATATATATGAAGTGTTAGCAACTTAAATTTCCTTTCTCTCCACTCCTCGTGACGGCAGGTGGCCAGTTCTCTCACTCTCTGCCAGTATAGGGATCAGTGTAATCAAACAACTGACCTCAATAGGGGTTAAAGTGGCGCCAACGTCTCAAAACAAATTTCTGCCATGGTTAGAATGTTAACCCCAACCAGTAATAATCTAGACTAAAATGACAGTCAGTCACGCATGCTAACCACTAGTATGACATTCCAGCATGCTAACTATACTAGACTATCATGCACTCCATAATTAACTGGTTATAAATCAGTCACTGCTGCCTACAGCCACACACCGACATTTACCAGTAAAGGACAAAACCAACACCAGACAGTTTTCCTATGAGCCTTCTATCCACCATACACTTTGCTGTTTGCAGGCATTACGTTTCGGAGCATAGTCAGATAATACCAGTTTGACTGTTCCATTTCGTTAATACTCCTACACAATTGGACCAGTCCAATACTACACTCCACCCAGCCACTGGGTTAAACTCTCACTGATGGTGCTGGCTCTGAAATTGTTCCACTAATGGGTAGGTGGAGCTGTAAGATATTACAATTCAAAGTGATCCAGTAACAAAGACCAGTAAATCACATGCCACAGCCAGAGACCTATTAACCGCACCAATTCCAGCAAATGTTCATCCAGTACTAATGATATTTTAGCTAATGCAAAATGAAGCCTGCTTTCCTGGTATCCTCTCATACCTATGCTCAATGTGATCTAAATGAAAAAATGTCAATGAGTAACATGAGCTGCGTTTCCCACAGCACATAGGGCAATCACCCAGTTGCCTTCAACATTCCTAGTTAGTATCAATTGTTAACTTTGTTAACACTTTAATGACGAGTGTGTACTAAAGTGGCTGGGAAACCAGTGCAGCTCTTCATTTAAGTGTTAAATAACTAATATAAAAATTTAGCAATTCCTGTAGTTGACCCATTTACTTCAGGAATTCACAATTTCCATCTCTCTACTCTGCTATTTTCTTTATGATCTAGTCAGGAAACTTGTACAGGCCCATAACCATAATGCACTGATGGTCACTTCTAACTTAAAACTTTAACGACAAGTTGCATTGGTTTCCCAGTCACTTTTAGTACACTCGTCGTTAAATTACTAAGCCAAACCACATTCCAAACTACAATCCAGTTTGACAGAACTAGTTTAGCTCCCTTCTAAGTACGAATGCAAAACCAGTCTCTTTGTACTTACATATCCAACTTATGCAGCACTTGACAATATCCATCCTGTATCACATTGACCATTCACATTCATACATTACAACTCATTAAACCACAGTTGACATGGATAATGTCTTTTATTTACTTCATACATTTTAATGTATATCCTATATGTCAACCAGGTCATCATCTTATGGCATCAGCGCATGGTTATAATAAACCTAGGGAATTTGTACAAGATCTCTACACAAAGTCATGGACAACTATATGTTACCCCTACCGTACAGAAGTCCATAACTGAGAGACTCAGCCTTACATCCAAAAAACTCTCATTGAATTTCTACAGAACGATCCTTTGTTTGCATTGTGCAAACAAGCAGAAAAGGGAGCAGAGGTGACACTAAATGCAGATGGTTCTTTGAAGTTATCAGTTCATCAGCACTGGTCCAACGTGAGAGGAGTGAAGTGTTCCTCTTGTCTGTGGTTGGTGTCATCTCTGTTCAGTTCTACCGCATCATTTGCATCTCCAGTGATCTACATGGTACATCTTCCAGGTGAAAAAAGAAATCACTAAAAGTCATTTCTGGTGGTTTCTCTCCAGTTCCTTCTCCACCTCATCCTTCATCTACGAATTCATGTTCCTGTTCCTTTATTTATCATATATTTTTAGTTCTGCAGTTACCTCTACATCATTTTTTTTAATCCTTTTCCTCCAAGAGAATACACAAGAACTATTCATACTAGGTCACTGCCAAATGATCTAAAGTACTCCACCTGATAAGTGATTCAAGGTTAAGTGCAGTAGGAAAAGACTTGAAAGTAGTTGGATAATCTGAACAAGTAAAAGGGAGTTTCTTCATACCAAGCTACAAGTCGAACCCTAATCTAATCTAACACACCCTTAAGGTTTACGGTCCTCTTATCATAACTTACAAGGCATCACATAATGGTTGCTTCATAGCAAAACTAAAGCCCATGAATGCTCGTAGCAATATATTTCCAGTCAAGATCTTTTTATGTCAGAGAGAGAGAAAGAAACTGCAGTAGTTAAGCGCCCCGGAGTTAAGACCTCAATGACCTTGAACTAACAATTGACAGTTTGACAAATACAACCCACGATCCTCGGTTAACCTTTCTAGCATTCAAAGTTGCACTCAATGGTTTAAATCATGAATAAAGAAACATGTATTATATGTACAAAGAAATATCAGGACAGCAAACAGTAAACATTGTTATACTAATAGGACAAATTGCCCATATATATGACACTGGCCCTCTATGAAAATAGCATCAACAAATGGTTTTTGTGTACTATTTTATAATTCTTGATGACTTTGCAAATGGCTTTCAAAAATTCAAATTAAATATATAAAAATAACAGTTCAAACGTAGTAATGTGAATAATTAGCAGTAAAAAAATAAATAAAAATGGTTACACTTTAAACAACAGATTGACTACTCTTCAATTAAAAAATTTCCAAATTTCACATTTTTGGAGAATATTATTAGATAGGTGGCACTCAGGCATGTTAACACCAACCCAGTGCATGTTTGGTTTCAACACGCTGGGGTCAGGAGCACTCCCGAGTAGCAGGCTGGAAGGGGTGCTGTAAAAATCTCTGTCATGACTCATGAATGAATGAATGATTACCTGCTTCAGGTAAGAAATCAACCAAGAGTTAAATCTTCAGACTGTCTAGGTCTGCTCAGGTAACTCCAGGAGAAATCTTAGGGTATTAGTTTCCTTGGAAATTACTGTATTGCTGACTGTTACTCACTGATCCTTCATTGATAAGCATATGTAGTCTTATAATCAAGAAATATGTCATTCTATGTTACACAGTTTTTCCATAATGACGAGAACAACATCAGTTCTCTTAAACAACGATGAAGACCAGTCCTTTAGGTCAAGCCCAAGAGGCAGTCATTGGATATAAAGTGTTAGCGACTCTGTTTTCATAGCCTTGCAAATGTATGATAGGCAGTGGCGGCACGACGATTTAAAAAGTAGTACGGCAAATTAGAGGGTCTGGGTAAAAGTGTACAGCAAAATTATGTTTTTGCCGTAAAACCTTAAAAAGTGGTACGGCAAAAGCCGTACAACAAACATAGGCGGCACCGCCACTGATGGTAGGGCATAACTGAAATACGGATCGGTAAACCAATTTTGCCGATTTCAAAACTATCCACTGTCTAGCACCATCTTTTGATGCCTCCTCATATAATATTAAGCTTAAAATTACACTCTCAAACTCTTTGGAGTCACTAGGGAAGGATAAGGTTTGGCTTTTAACTTATACCTCTCCAGAACAATTATGCAACCTCATTTAATTTACATCTAATTTAATATAACATCCATAATTTGTGGTAAACAATACAATCAAGAACTACAGAGGATAAAATCATTTCACTTCCAGCAACAATCTTCAAGAATCTGATCCAAATAACACTGTTTTACTCTTATATAAATGGTGCTTTCACTCAAATGAAAATGGCTACTTTACACGCAAACATAACTATTTATTCTTAACAGAACCCCTACTTTTGTGGACATGATTCTATTACTCAAAAGAATAAATTTCTTAAATTTCTTGAGATTCATACCATTTTATTCTCCTTAACACCAAGCCATCATAGCCCAGGTGTTATGTTTGTGGGAGGGCCAAGAAACTAAAATACGTAAACAATCTCACAATGAACCACCTGATTTCAAAATTAAGGTTATTTCCTTCCTTACTTACATGAATAAGCTTTCCTTCCAGTAACAATGTCCTATTGCCACTCCACATTTAAACTGAAGAAATGGTCAGAGAAGTAACTCAGTTTTCACATTGTCCAAAAATCCATGAATTACTACTGTGAGTAATCCGTAGCAGTTTATAGTTTGTCCAAAAACCCATGAAATACTATTATGAGTAATCAGGAGCAGGAACTAAGACCATACCATCTGTGCTCTCTGCTACCCAAGCACGAGGTCACAAGACCACGTGCTGGACATTTCCTATAAATACACACTATCCTGTAAATCACAATTATTGTAATTTACAGAATGCAAACAAAGTATGAACAGATTTCTTCCTGTATCTCAGTTTAATTAATTACAATAAAGTACATTCATACTGGCACTTATCTACTAGTTCAATAAAATTCAATTTCACTACTTCAAAATGTCCACCTGTGTGAATAGACCCATTGAAACACTTCCTGCATTATTTCATACAATAAAAAATAATACAATCAATCAATATTACTGTTGCTCTCAAGAAACTGTCCAACAGTCACAAAGAATGGTATTAATTTTAACAGTGTACTGTACAAATCATAATGCTAAAGCAGATTCAATTATATCTACCGTGAAGATGCGGTGATAAAGAAGCTAATGAATAACCCATTTAACCTCTTTGCAACCATTTCAGATTCTGATGTTTTATGACTGACCCTATAACTTTTCAACAACTTTCCCATTTACATTTTTAGTCACAGCCTCTGCAAACTTTAAAAGACTATCCAACACTTCACCTTAAGACCATTACTTCAGTCACAGGTTTTCAGACAAACACATAGGCTTGTTCTTGAGATCGTAAACTGTGGTTGTCATTGTTTCTCAAAATTAACAAAACGTGTGCGCCAACTTTATTACGTTAACACTCAAGAAAGTTGTAAATACATTCCTTCCTCCTATTCTAGTAAACTGACATAAAAGATCTCTAAATCGAGTCCCTCTATTTAATATTGCCAATATTCTTCCAATTTTTGGATCACTTCAATAATGGTCAAATCGTGCATATTAGGTCGCGTTTTAAAAGTATGATGTAGCACAGCTGAAGGCGCTACAAAACTTATGTAACCACTCAACAGTACTACTGTTACGCCGCCTAGATGAATCATAACAGAAGTATGCCTCACGCCCTACCGCTTTTAAGGCGGCCAAACGATCTTTTGTCATCCTCGTCTTTGGACGACAACTTTATCCGTCTGAATTAATAAACGGTTCCGATCATCTACACATAAAATAAATTAATTAACAGCACATTTAAACGTTTTAATCGTAAACATATCGCTGATATCTAACTTGTCCAACGATGACCAATATAATGCTCATAGCGCTTGTACTTTGCGTCATATTGCTGTACAAGCGCCATCTAGCAAACGCTTGCATACACAGAATTATCAATAGTTTCTCTTTTGGTGATGGTCATATTTCATAAGTTTATTATTATCATTATTTTTTTGGCAGACGAATTATGTTAACTGTTTGCCGTCACTATATTCCTAGGCCGTCATTCAGTCCTGGCTGTACGGTCTCCTTATTGTTCCAATCCGAGGTGCCCAGAACAGATAGGGAGTTTCCAATCTGAAGGGCGACTTATTATTATTATTATTATTATTATTATTATTATTATTATTATTATTATTATTATTATTATTATTATTATTATTATTATTATTATTATTATGTCAAGGTTCTGTTCACTCATAAAATCGAGTTCCACGCCGCTGCCTCCGTTAAGAAGGCGATGGATATCGACGGCTTTGTTGTTCTTTGGCTCCGGGCAGCTTTGACATGGCGCCTTGGAAAGCCACTGCGTTGAAACGCTGCACCATCACCGATAGGCTCTTGAATAGGAAGTTTGTTTCGCGGAGTCATCGGTGGTTTTCGACAGCCGGCGACCAATTTCCGATAGAAAGGCGAGGCCCTCTCTGTTAAGGGGACCGAAGGTTTCCACAGCTACAGGTATGAAGATGTATCGCTTCTGTAGCTCAGAGTATTTGATGTACTTTCTCGCGGCAGCCACCTCCGCCGCCCCTCCTGCCGTGGCCGCCGTTGCTGTGATGTAAGAGGCGGCCACCGTGTCCACCACCGTCGCGTCCCACAATAGGGACAGCCCGTCGCTCCACGGTATTAGGGTCTGGCCATCCGGTCTCTTACCATCCGACCTGGATAAGCCGGACGGCTCCTTGACTGCCGGGGTGCCGGCTCTGTTGAGGCTGCGGTGGATGAGGTCGTTGATGTTGCTATGCCTAGCTTGTCGGCCGAACCCCAGTGAGCACGACAGCCCATGCGCGCCTCTGGACGAGACGTTGGCGCCGCATGCGCATTTGTGCGGTTCGCAGATTGCCAGACCCAATCGTAGACCGACCGCCACCCTCATGGTCTCGTCATCCAGTCTGAGGCCGCGAGCAGCGATCGGGAGGGCATGTAGCCAGTCCGAGGCGTGCGGTGACTGCGAGGCCTTCAGTCTCGCCTGGTCGTAGGGGTCAAGAAGTTTATCCTCGAGCGCCGAGAGGGCTGCGTGTAGTAGGGGACTGTCCCAGTGTGCCTGTCCGCGCCCGGTCGTGACCGTCGGGATCGGGACCCCAGAAAGCTGAAGCCAGGTAGTCTTCGCCGAGTCATGTGCCGCGTCGGGGGTCACCGAAATAGTACCCAAGATGAGGGACTGGGTTTGGAGGGTGCCCGCGGCCGAAGCCAAGAAGGCGGGAAGTGCCAGCGAGGACACCCTCCTTACTCCCAATCCACCCATCCTAATCGGAAGAGAGGCTTGAGACCACTGGTCGTCGTTCATCGTGACGTTAAGCATCCGGCCGACTCCTGCCCGTAGCAGCTCATCATAAACTCCCAGGAGCGGTTGATCGTGGCAGGGGGTGCTTCTCAATATGTGCATGAGCCTCGGCGATCCGAGGGAGCATCTGAGTATCAGCAGAGCACCCTGTCTGTCGATGTGTTGGAGTTTGTCGAGCGCCCTCCTGAGGTTGGCCACGCAGGTGTCGAGGGTAGAGGAGAGGGCCTCCGTTGATGAAAGCGGGGCCCCTAGGAGTGTGGCTGTTGATGGGCTCACGCGGACAAACTGCATCAGGGCGTTCTCGGCGCTGATCCCGGAGCCCGCGGTGATAAGTTCGCACTTGGCGCGGTTGAGCGAGAGGCCCAGGACTGAGCAACCTCTCTCGATTACATCCACGTCCGCTTCCACCCCGTCAGGACTGCCGCCCAAGGTTATTATTATTATTATTATTATTATTATTATTATTATTATTATTATTATTATTATTATTATTATTATTATTATTATCATTATTATCATTATTATTATTATTATTATTATTATTATTATTATTATTATTATTATTATTATTATTATTATTATTATTATCCGAGAATTCATGTCAAGGTTCTGTTCACTCAGAAAATCGAGTTCCACGCCGCTGCCTCCGTTAAGAAGGCGATGGATATCGACGGCTTTGTTGTTCTTTGGCTCCGGGCAGCTTTGACATGGCGCCTTGGAAAGCCACTGCGTTGAAACGCTGCACCATCACCGATAGGGTCTTGAATAGGAAGTTTGTTTCGCAGGAGTCATCGGTGGTTTTCGACAGCAGCAAAAACAAAGTAAATTGATTTCAGGTCGACGTACAAACTAGAGATACGCAATTCAAAAATTTTATGTGTGCAATAGGCCTAAATCCAAACAGTACGACTGAATACACTTAGAAACCGCAAAAAATGCAAACTAAACCGAATACTTCATTTCGCTAAGGGGGATACGCATGTATGGGGGATACTCTATTTTGTGACACCGGCAACCAATTTCAGATAGAAAGGCGATGCCCTCTCTGTTAAGGGGACCAAAGGACTTTATTATTATTATTATTATTATTATTATTATTATTATTATTATTATTATTATTATTATTATTATTATTATTATTATTATTATTATTATTATTAAAGTATATTTGGTCATGGTGTAGCCTAGAACTCTTACATAGGCTAAATATATCTTCCAATCAAGGTAATTAGCAGAGGTTCTCATTTTCACCCAACGACCTATTATCACAGTATAAATAATTACACAGTACGTCGACTCGCATTGCTAACTGTTGACTAGTTTTTGGGGTGACGCCATTTTGAATACGAGCTTTTGAATTATAGATTTGAGCTGAAATTAACGTTAAAATAATATTGTTAATTCTAACGAAGTCCTCGATGTTGTTGTAACGTTTAAAAAATATTTTATGTGATGGATTCCGGTGTATCGGCGTGTAGGCCTACGTAGTCCTCAATGTTGATGTAACGTTTTAAAATATTTGATGTGATGGGTTCCGGTGTATCGACGTGTAAAAGCTCATATTCAAAATGGCGGTCTGTCACACATTCTGACTGCTGCCTCTGCCTGGAGTCGACGTAGGCCTACTGTGTAATTATTTATACTGTGCTATTAGGGCTATATATAACGTTTTCACCAGGACTTATTCCAAATTCAGATAGAATTACCTTTTAATCTAATTGCACATTGAGGCTGCTCCATGGGATACCTGGTACCAGACTACGTAGTCTGGTAAATTTCAATTTCTGTTAAGAATCACATCTGAATAGGCCTAGGCCCTAGATTTTTTCAGCCTTGCAAAGTTTAACCACAGTAGGCCTATAAATGGTTTAACGTTAATTACTCACTAAAATATGATGAGTTAACGACTCGAGTAGATAGTGGATAGGTTTTATAGCAAGAAATGAGTAGCTAATATGCGATAATTACTATTATAGGCCTAATATATATTTTATATAGGCCTATAGGCCTATATAGGCCTACACACACTTAGGCTATTTGTAGGCTACTGCCATGTCATAATTGTACTGTCATGTGTTAATGCAATCTAACTGCGTTTGTCGATTTGAATAATTATTAATAAAGAAAAAAATTATTATTATTATTATTTGTTGTTGTTGTTGTTGTTGTTACTTAATTTTATTACATTTATTTCATTTTAAATGAATATTATGTTTCAAGATAATGTAATCAGTTTATTCATTAAATCAATCCGTCTAAAAATTTGCGCCCCCTCTTGAGTTACGCCCTGTTCCATTTAATTGGCACCGCTTGAACTTTCCTCGCTACGGCACTGGGGAATGGGCATTGGGCCTATCATTCGATCGGTAGGCCTAGCATAACGCTGAGGACAGGGCTGATGACGCTGTCCTGTGGGGAACCGTTTTCTATTGGAAACGAACTAGACACAGATGCTCCAACTCGGACACCGATAGGGCCTACTTCGGTGGGAGAGGAAGTTTCTGATACATTTCTGAACATCGGTCCCTGATTGCCGATCGAGGCCTTGCAGTTTGTATAGCAGTCCGCCCGTCCACATGAGATCGAACGCTTTTCCAGAGCGATGAAGACTCCAATCGTCGCTTGCCCAGCGTCAAAAGCCCTAATGTCATCTTGGAGACGGATTATGTTTTTCTGTCAGCATGCTGCAGGGGCGTAGCCAGACTTCAATTGAAGAGGAGGCAACTAGGCCTACTGCTTGTCAAAACTTTTATGCAGTAGTGGCGGCGATCTTGTTTCAGAGGTGAGGGAAACAATTTTCAGCGTCCGATGGTCGGTCTCAAAAACTTCTGAGAATTTCAAAAATTTCGTCACGAAAAAGTTGATGACCTTTATTTAGTCATTAACACATTCGAAGACTTTCTTCTCGGAGACTTTCTTCACCTGTGCGCAGGGGCGTCTATCCCCCCTAAGTCATTGGAGCAACGTCCCTTTTCTCCCTCTTCTTCCCCCCTTCCCGTTCCTTCCCCCCTAAAATGGTGGCACACACACTGACAGATCTTCCCCCCCCTATTTCTTGGATGGAGCATTTGCTCCAAGGTTTCTATGGTGTAGACGCCCCTGCCTGTGCGGCCCGCACCCCCGCACTCCCTCGTGACGCCACTGCTAAATATTATGGTTACACACTTACACAGTTACACTTATTTAATTATAATAATACTGATCATGATCATTTTACATTATTATTAATATAACTATTATAATGACGATATTACATCAATATTATAGTTAAACTATTTGTCATGATTATTTATTATAATATGATAATTAGGCCTATAATTATGAGCCCAGGGTAGGCTAGATCGCTGCGTTTTTCATTAGGCCTAAAGAGGCCGACCGAAGAGTTGTAACGAATCGAAAGTATTATGCCTTTCTTAGAATTTAAGTCTAAATTATAAAATCTATAGGCCCTATATGATTATTAATTATAATAAATATGATCATAATCATTATATAATTATTATCAGGCACGTAACTAGGATTTTTCGTTTGGGGGGGCTTAAACCTTGAACATGGCAACATTTATACAGTGTTCATACGAATTTTAGCCGTAAGCATACAACGGCTTGACTTGTTTGGGGGGGCTTCAACTTCGTTTGGGGGGGGGGCTTAAGCCCCCCAAGCCCAACGCTAGTTACGTCCCTGATTATTATTATTATAGGCCTAATTATTATAACGCTATTATTATTATATTACCGGTATAATTATTTTTAATTGTCATATCAGTTGAGTGATTGTCATAATGGTAGGCCTAGGTCTAGGTCTACTAGGACTAGGAATGCAGAAATGCAGCGCAACGCTAGCTCTGTCGTGCAAGACTTGTCCTGTGAAAGTTCGCTAAAAATATTTAATTTTATTGTTTTGTATTGTAATTATACGCCAAAGCTAAATTGCGTCGTGTTTTTTTAGAATTTAAGTCTTTCTGAAGACTTATGTTAAGTTTTGTAGACATGTAAAAGAAAATGAAAAAAATACAAAATTGTATCTCTCCACCGGGATTTGAACCCAGTTTCCTGCCATCCGGACACATTTATCGAGGCGAGCTGTCCTGCATTGCTACACGATGAGCTACAGCTGCCAGACGTTAACTATAGCTTAAAACGTCTACTTATTCAACATTTAGTGATAATTGCCATGTTACCAAGGTCACCGCAAATTCAAAGGATTCTATATTAGAGGATAGGTAACTTGTAAAAACAATATGTATATCCGTTTCACTCTTATCCACAGATGTCGCCCCACTTCAAATTTTGTTTTTGACAATCAATGTGGTGTTTTAAATATCCATAGACAATTTTTACTTCGCAAACTTAATTTTTCGTCGATTTGCCTTCATAAATATATTTAACTGAATGCATTTATTATATAAATAAGATGCGACATTTTCCTGATCCGATTATCGTTCAGAAACTAGGCACACGAGGTCGTATAAGGACTTTCCAGTCCTTTGTTTACCTCAAATGAAACTTACCTCGGTTTTGAGACGCTGTGAAAGTTTTCATTGGGACAAGATTTTAAACAGAAATTTACCAATTTGTGTGCATTTAAAAAATCATTTTATTAATTTTTTAAGCTGTTAATTGTATGATTTGCTATTTATAATTTTTTAATGGAGTTTTGTGTGCAGTTTAGAGTATATTTTGATGACGAAAATCTACCGAGGAACTTGCCGCATTTTAGGCTGGTAGGCCCTACGATAAGTTTTGTTTCCATTACAATTATCGATGCAAACAGTTTGTATGAGTTCAATCATGCTTACAATTAAGTAAATAATTGTAAACATTTATTAAATGCATAACATATTTTGTTAATATTATAGCAGCGTTGTTTAATCAGCTGTCGTCTTTCTTTTCTCTAAGCTCCTTGAAAAATGTCATCGTCATAGTCCGATCTTCAAGTCGGTTGAAAGAAAATGGAACAAGGTTCGAAAACAATCATTCACGAAGACTTGAGAAGCAAGGTTCATGTTTGAAGATTGAAATCAAGTGAATGTAAGAATAATTTGTTTTTCAAACTCATGAATAATATTGGTTGACTAACCAGACCAATTCAAACAAAAATTAACACTGCACAATCCTTAAAGCTTGACTAGGAACCAGAATTTCTTAAATATATTTCAGACAGAATTGTGTAAAATTGTGCAATAATTGTCACCACATGGAACTTTCCGATTTATTCACTGGACTCAGGTTACAGAGTATGCAGGGCCTCTGGCATTATATAAGTGCCCATGAGCCTGTTTAGAGTGCAGGAACTTAGGCTTGGCTTATAGGGCAGTAGGCCTAAGCCTATTTAGTCTGTTGTATAAATTATATAGTGTGAAATCTGTAAAATAGATTCTAGCTTCTGTGTATTATTTGTGTTTGTTAGTTTAGAACTTTTCGATAACGTGCAACTTAAGCAGTTCCCCATATATTTTGCAGAGTGTATCATCGATCATCGACCCAACTGGAGCTAGGTTGTGAAAGAGAGATGGTTGTCTTCCACCATCTCATGAATCTCCTCGATCAAATAGAGCACGAGGACGTCGAGGAGGCTTCAGTGCGCACAACCCTTCAATCAAACATTAGACTGAACCTTCCAAGAACAGATCATCCGATTTCCACTACATGAGGTCTGATCATAGGCGTAATTTGTGGGGGGTACGAGGGGTACCCGTACCCCCCACTTTTTGAACTGGTGGGTACCGTACCCCCACTTTTTGAACGATGCCAATCAATATTTTATTATTGTGCCTTCCCAAAGATCGCAATCTCTGCCTTGCTTCATGTATGTAAGAAATTGGTACCCCCACTTTTTAGACCAAAGTTACGCTCCTGGGTCTGATGATATTATAACTAGATTATTATTACAGTATCATATAACATGATACTGATGTCTTTCAGATCTGACCTAATACACCATGTGTTTCGTATTGTGTGTAGACTGTCTGTTGGATTTCAGTTTTCTTTGAAAGTTCACCAATAGTTTATTTGTGGGTTACAACAAAGGCAATATGAAATTTTTGTAAATATATTATCTTAGGCAACACATAATAAATGATAAACGAATACTAAATTCACTAAACGCACTTAACACACTATAAACTCATTAAAACGCTGTCTTTTGGTAGTCATGTCAAGACCCCTTTATAAAAAGATCATTTTATAGCAAGGTTAATCGCTAGCTGCAGCTGTACTATTTTGTGATGATGTCCCAGACTGTTTTATCAGAATTCTTATTGCAATGAAGGATGTTATAATGCTTCTTCAGTTTACCAGTTGCATTATCTTGTTTTCTGATGTGCTGATTTTTTATAATATGCTTTGTGTCCTTATTCTATCACTAAAGTGAAACTGGCAAGAAGGTCCTGCTTTTATAGAGAGAACTTCGAACTCATCTGGAAGCTGTTTCCAAAGAGAAGAATCACAAAATGGCACAGTTCAAAGTGTTAGCCAAAGTAGATGAGCATCTGTCAAGAATTCTTGGTCTCCCAATTCATCAAATCTGGAAAGACCTGGTTCTTACAGAAGAACGGGTATCTCAGTGCAAAGAGCAGATGCAGGCCTTAACACTTTAACAACGACCTGCATTGCTTTCCCACTCGCTTTTAGTACGCTCTCGTCATTAAAGTGTTAAAGCTGAGAAGGTCGACCGCTATAATTGTAGTATGCTATAAGTAATCATAAATTTTTAAAGTTTCAGATCTATTTGAATAGCTTTCATTAACAAGAAACAAATTTCTTTTTTTCAGCAATCCTCCAATGCTTTAATCCTGAATCAGCGAAGTAAATCCTCGTAACCCAAAATGAGGAATCAACTGGTTCTCATCCCCAGATTTTCAGGTGCCAACAGCCTTGAATGCGGAAGTGGTTTAACTGGTTTTTGGTCTACTGAATGTGGAGGTAGTTACCTGGTTACTGAGTATGTAGACGAATTAACAGATTTTAAATTTTTGGTTTATTGATTCTGAATATCGTTTAACTAATTTTTTGTTTTTAAAATGCTGCGATAGTTTAACAGATTTTTGGTTTATGGAACATCAAGATGGTTTTATCAAGTTCTTTCGTTTATTGGGTGTGGAAATGGTTAAATCGAGTTTTGTTTATTGTGTAGATGGTTTGTAGATTCTGTAAAATGGTTTGACTGAGTTTTGGTTGCTTGATTCTGTAAAATGGCTTAATTTATTATTTTTTTATTCTGGTTTATTGAGTTTTGAGACGTTGTAGCTGATTTTTTTTTATTGGATGTGGGAATGGCTAAATCGAATTTTGGTTTATTTAATGTGTGGATGGTTCAACTGATTTTTTCATTTTCCTGTAGAACCAGGGATGGAAGGAATTTGCAAAGACGAAACAATGAACATCTTGAGCTACTCTGAATTAGATTCCCAACCAACGACGTGATGAGCGTGGAAACAAGTCCGTCCAACCAAACGCACAATGTTGCTCATTTGAGCAGAAAGTTGTCAGTGATGCTGATAATGGATTCGTTGTGTCGGACGTAATTTTTCACTTCTCCAACAATTTCTTACCTGTGCAATTTTTTTAAATTATTTTTTATTTGTATATTATTATTATTATTATTATTATTATTATTATTATTATACGTCAGGCTTTGATAGAGGGAAGTGCCGCGGAAAGCAACTGCGTTGAAGCATAGAATTGTCAACTCCAGATGTTAGAAGAGTTGTTATTATTATTGTTGTTGTTGTTGTTGTTGTTGTTTGTTTTTGTTGTTGTTATTGTGTGTGTGTGTGTGTGTGTGTGTGTGTGTGTGTGTGTGTGTGTGTGTGTGTGTGTGTGTGTGTGTGTGTGTGTGTGTGTGTGTGTGTGTGTGTGTGTGTGTGTGTGTGTGTGTGTGTGTGTGTGTGTGTGTGTGTGTGTGTGTGTGTGTGTGTGTGTGTGTGTGTGTGTGTGTGTGTGTGTGTGTGTGTGTGTGTGTGTGTGTGTGTGTGTGTGTGTGTGTGTGTGTGTGTGTGTGTGTGTGTGTGTGTGTGTGTGTGTGTGTGTGTGTGTGTGTGTGTGTGTGTGTGTGTGTGTGTGTGTGTGTGTGTGTGTGTGTGTGTGTGTGTGTGTGTGTGCAAGAAATCTTGTGTAGGCTTTGTTCAGTCAGAGCATCCAGGTCCCCGCCGCTGTCTCCGGTTTTTTTAATTATTATTAAGATTATTATTATTATTATTATTATTATTATTATTATTATTTCTACATATATCTGTACAATTATTAGTATTAGTATTATTACTATTACTAGTATCATAGTTGTTAAAACCGTTTTTTTCGTGTTTTATTTTTTTCAAAAAACGTAGTTTTTCATTTTTCATTTTTCTTATCGTTTTTTCATTTTTAATTTTTTTATGTAACTTTATTTATTTATTTACTTTCTGTTAATTTTTTAAATTTTCTGTTTAATTTTTGTGTGTGATGTCTCTTACGTTGTCTCCGTACTTTCAAGGATTCAGCTAATTTATGTCACTATTTACATCATCATTTGAGAAATAAGTACTTTATGAAATAGCACAGTACAAGAAATAAAATTTAAAAAAGTTATTTCTGAGTTATCTAAAATGCCAAAGGAAAAAGGGGGCGGAATGGATTCACGTTACTTTGATAAACGAGAAGGACAAAACTCAACATTGGCTAAATTGAGATGCATTTACTGTGAGAAAGTTTACACTATTTAGCCTATAGCTACAAAGTTTAGGTTTTAATTGTGTTAGTTTAGTCAGTGTGGACTTATGTGGACTTATGTTTACAATTTAAATTTGAAAAGATTTCAATATTTTTAATTTGTCAATTTCTTATTAAACCAAACTTATAAGAAGTAAAATAAATTGTTGTAGATTGATGTTATTTAGTGTTTACTAATAAAGTTTTGTTATTTTCTGATTAAATTCTGTGAACAAGGTTTTTAATTTAAAATTTCAGTAGGGCCTACGAGATGCGAGAAAGTCAAATTATTTTCTTTTTTCGTCTTTTTCTGTTTTTTCCTGTTTTTAATTTTTTTCAAAAACCGACGTTAGTTTCTAACGTTTTAACAACTGTGACTAGTATTATTATCATTATTATTTTGATATTTTATTAATAGTTTGTTGTTATTTTGCTAATATTATTATATTATTATTATTTTTATTGTTATTATTATTATAATCCTTGTTATTGGTATTATTATATGTGTTTCAAACCGATCGCTCTAACCACTCAGATACTGTCAGAATGTAAGTTGGCGGATTGATGCTATTGTTATTATTTGCATTTATTAAACACACCACTATGTAATGACCAAGCATCAATCAATGTTGCTGAGCAAATGTGAGTGAAGGACTTGCTCAAGGTCCCTACACAGTAACCATATCAGAGGACGAGGTTCAAACCCATAATCTGCTTGTTATAAGGCGAGCACTGTAACCAATTGGCTACTGTGTGCCACTCTCAGCTACTGTGTCCTACTACATCACGAACATCACAGACACTGCCCGGATTTTCTTACTAGTGCAATTTCTGTTATTATTTTTTATTTGTATATTATTATTATTATTATTATTATTATTATTATTGTCAACTGTCATTGTAATTATTGTTATTACTACTCAAATTAATTATTATTAATTTTAATTAATAAAATTAATTTTAAAAATAATGATAATTATTATTATTATGTCTACATGTATTTGTACTATTATTCACCTGATGTTTACTTTATCTGTTCTAATCTTATAACTTCTGTAGCGCCGTTTTCATAATGCGCAAGGTGTCAGTCAGTGGTCGATTTAAGTGAAACTATCGGTAGAAATCAATCTGTTGAAAAATCCCGGTCGAAATCTGATAGGTAAGGGAATCTTAAGTGTTGCCTATCGGTTGAATGGTAATTTCTTCTGATTCTGATTTCAGGTGGAAAGTCATTACAGGATCATGAAATGCAGACAGAGGGGTGGCCGTGCTTTGGGATTGGCAACTGCGGACGATCAGAGGAAGGCGTTTCTTAAAGGAACGTTCTGGAATCAAGCTGCTGATGATTCAAGCTGAACGTTAACGTCAATCCTAATTATGAATGAAAACTCTGTGCTGTTACTGTTTTGTGTGGAATGACTAAAGTAACAGTAATGGAAATGCAATAATAACAGTGGCGGCGATCTTGTTTGACAGGTGGGGGGGGGACGCGTTACACTTTTGAACTGATCTGGTCATAAAGAGGTGAAAAACATTTTTCTCGCGAAATTGTGTTGACCTTTTTTTGGTGTTTCTTCAAAATTTGGGGACAACTGTATAGCGTGTTCCCCCATGTTAAAGATTGGAGTCTTGTCCCCCCTCGACCCTCCTGGGATCGCTCCCCATTAATAATAATAATAAGAAGAGGTGCAGTCCCGAGGCAGCCATTGGTATGAAGTGTTAGCGACTTCATTTTCTTAGCCTCGACTTATGATGGTGGTTGGCTCAAATTTGCCATCTGATCATGTACAGTCTGTATTCTCATTATAGTTGAGTTGGCTAGGGGCAGGTGAAGTTGAAATCTTGAAACAAATTTCTACCCTGGCAGGGATTTGAACCCCCAACCCGTTGGTTGACAGTTCAGCATGCTAACCACTAGACTATCATGCAACCCTATAATGATTTTTAAAATTATGGACAATATTTATATAATTTTTTTAATATATTTTATATTTTTCCATCTATTATTTCTCTACAATATTCTGTGTCTACAATATTCTGTGTAGAAAACTTGAACAGTTCTTGTCCTCATGATAAAAATTTGCAAACAAGTTTTAATATAAAACTGAGAATTTGTAAATCTGAAAATCCATGGAGATGTTCATTTACAGAGCAAATATTTTTAAACACTACAAATGTAGTCATTGATGAGGTAAATTTATAGCAACACATGAAAAGCTAAAAAAACAAGCAATTGGGTTAAAAATGAACTCTTCTTTATTCTGTAGTAATCACCATTGATGACAACTTTCCGTCATAGTGTTCATTGCTTTTGTTATCTTCAGGTTCTGAAATCACCGAGTAGTCGAAAGTATTTTTAAGAGCCTTTTTAACAAACATTGGCTGATTATGATAGGCCCTATACTTTATTTTGCACGACTGATGCAGTCAACAATTGAGACCGAGGATGTGACTTTAAATTTTAAATGGCTAGACAAAAATGTTTGTCACAAATATCATCCAAAGTTGCAGTCATAACTTTGCACAACCTTTGTTAAAACTTACTCTGGGATTATTATGTTTTGCTGTCTATTGTATATGATTCTGCTCATGGGTTTCTGGAGGAATTTTTGTGGGGAGCAAATTCATTTTAGGGGGAGCAAAATGACGTTTTTGCGTAGAATAGCAACAGGAAGTGTGAACACAGAACACGTGACAACTTTAAAAATAAATAATGGTCAAGGACTTTACCTAAATAATTAAGTGTTTTTCGCTTTGAAAATCGTGTTGGAACTGTTGTAATAATCATAATAATCAAAAGATTTAATTTCTGTAAAATATTTACAAAATCCAGGGGCAAATGCACCCTTGCCCACCTCCGGACGCCCATGTTTCTGCTAATGAACAATAATTGTAAGTGGGAGTATGAATATGTGTAATTATTGACCCCCATGAGTTTTTCTTAAAGTGGCAATATATAAATTTGCAGTTTTGCAATAACAAAGTGCCTCTAAGAAGTATTGCTCACAGAGCTTACTAAGTGTTCAAAACAATTTTAGTTAAGGCAGATTTTAATTGTTTGTTGATCAGTCAGATGTAATATTGCTATTATGCAATGGCAGACTGTTCCGAGAAGATCCAGACAGAATGGATTCAAGTTGATTTTTAGTATTATTAGTATTAAGTTCCACTGTGAAGAGTTTTATTAATGGACTGGGCAGGCAGAATTTTGTATTCATGTTGAAAGTATGTCATTGTAAATATTATTATTTTCTTTTTATACATTGCTGCAAATGTTGCTATTCATGATATATTGTGGACATGATGAGTTCTCTGCCCGAAGGGAGGTCCATTGGCTTTATGTCACCCACGAATGAGATGAACCTACGACCCTCTGGTTACAAGGCACCGCTATACCACCGTGTCCCACATGTGGACATTGTGGACATAATTATTCGATAATCACCATAATTATGATTGCATTGCATTAGCATTCATTAATAAACATGATGCCATTGCTCAGAGCTCTGTATAGTTTGATGGCTTGTGTGCAGCGAGCTGAACTGCTGATGTTCCTGTTTTTGCAGTGTTCTTTGTCGCATTTGCTGCGTCTTTGGTGTAATAAAGGTTTTCACTGTCTATAATGACAGACTAATCAGTGCTGATGAACAATTGTAGGCTACTTGCTCGAGGTCCCGACACAGTCAGCAATCTCAGGAGTACTCCACGTTACAACGCAAGTGCTACGGTGTCACACAAAGATGACCTTGTCACACACCAGATGGCTACCATGAGTGGAAGCATTTCGTATGCTTATCCCAACATGCATCAGAGCCAACAGGGAAATGTTCGTGATTATGGAAATTGTTAAATGGACGACTTGTATATGTATGCATATCAGAGCACTTAAAACAGCGCCTTTTATGGACCTGTCAACAGATTTGCTATGTATTGTTATTGACTGATCTCAACAGATGTGACTTAAGGTAGGTCACAGGGTGGGAATTGTTGGGGGTTTAACTCCCCAGTCTTTTTTCTACAGTCCACACTGGTAGGTCGATGAGTATGCTGCACAACCAAGTGACAGAAGTCTATGACAAGGAAAGTCTGTTCCAAGAACACTGTCTGACACGGGAGAAAACATGATGAGGGTAGTTTCTGTTTAACGACGCTGTGTCATAACAAAGATGATTAGCACCACATGCCTCCTTTATCCAGACTTCAGATAGGTACTGCCCCAAAATGGAAGAAGTGGCATTAAAAACATGATGAGCTGACATCTGACAATAGTAACATGCAACATCGACATTATACGTGATGAATAACAATGGCTTTATTCCATATGAGCATTGTGTACACTCAGTTCCCATCCTGTAGTAGTCTGAACATTGGTTCAATTCCTGTGTGATCATTTCTGCTTAGGATAAATGACAATATTACTTGTTCTTATGGAAACAGTGGTAATAACAACAGTAGTTTGTTTCTTGCAGTTGGAGGAAGAGATGGTTCAATGTAAACTGCTGATGATCCAGAATTTGTGTGGACTGTCAGATCGAAAAAGGAAAATCACCAAACTATGAGATAAATGTTTTTACACAAGGAAGACTTTTAAGTCTTCTTTTTCTTCCAGCCCCTCTGTCCTTTGACTTATTTTATTTATTTATTTCGGATATTTCTATAGCGCCTTCTCAAGTCTACTACTACTCAGAGGCGCTCCCGACTACAGCATTTGATACTGTGTCGGAGTTTTCACGCCGAAGCGCCACGAGCAATCGCGAGTGAAGGACTTGCCCAAGGTCTGTACGCAGCGCCTAGAGTGGGATTCGAACCTGCAACCCTCCGGTCACAAGGCGCCGAACTTACCACTGAGCCACCACGCCCCACTTATACTACATAAGTACTATATACATGTAGTATTTAGAGAGCGTCTCTGATTAGCGAACACTATGAGAGGCGATTTATAAATGTTCAGATACAATACAATACATATCTTTATTTTATACTGTATGTTTAGAAAAACGGACAAATGAATGGGTGCTGGAGGCTGCGGCCGTGGATAGGAATTTGCTGAGAACAGTAAAAGAAAGGAAAATGATCTATTTTGGACATATCATGAGAAGGGAGGGAACATGTATAGAGAAGATCATACAGGGCACAATTCCAGGGGATCGAAAAAGGGGACGACCGAGAACGAAGTGGCTGGATAACATAAAGGAATGGACTGGGTTGACACTGGAAGAAATGCTAAGGTTGACGGAGGACAGGAAGCGTTGGAGGAACATCGTACATGATGCGGCCGACTCTCGAATTGAGGATGGCTAGGAACAGAACAGAACAGAACAGAACAGTATGTTTATATGGTTATAGAGATATGCGTATTTCGGCGACAATTTTCAGAGGATGCACTGGAGAAGCACAACTGGGAGATACAGCGTTGGAGTTCTACCGACAGAACCGGGAGGTTTTCGAGAGTCCACAACACCCTGCGACTGAAACACATTGTTGAGTTTGAGGTCTGCATTTTTATTAAGTTTCTCAGAGTTCTGTGTTTGGGTAAATTGGCAAATGGTGCTATATAAATTTCTGTTCCAGTTGTCAGTGTCTGCAAGTTGTCCTGTTGTTAATCTAATCTAATCGGCTGTGCTTGCACCTCAGCCTAGGTGTCCAACTGAGTTTCCGTTGTGTCATGTTTACATTCTTTCGCTTGTGAAATATCTGTCTAAGCTTTTTCTTCCAGTGTACGCGTGTTTGTCTGTGTAAGAGGATTTTTACAACATTTCATTTAGCAGAAGCTTACATTTATTTGAGGCTAATCTAATCTAATCTAATCTAATCTAATCTAATCTAATGACTTCTATAGCACTGTTATCGTAATGACAAAGACATCGATGGTCACTTCAAGTGACATCACAGTCAACACTGATTATCCATTGGAGAAGCCAGTGCAAACTTAGATAGATCAGAGAAATCACATACGCCAGGCAACGTCGGGTAAGCAAGTTGAAAGAGAGGTCAAGTTTTGCCCTGAATGACCTCAACACCCAGTTATGTTGCCCAAAGTATATGTGACCTCAGCAGTGAAAGGAACCACAAAATGGTCATTTTTCACAAGATCTTGAATATTGATTTGTTCGCCTAACTGTTGAGGTCAAGTCTGCGGCTCAAACTAACTGTACTACAAACTATTATGTCACATGATTTATTAAGGCTAAATATCAGATTTTAAGAAATCAGTTATAGCGAGGTTGCATTTTTATGCGTTTTCCCACCAAATGATATTTTATATTTTCTTCTAAAAAGTGCATAAATTTTGGACCAAAATTTCTGAGATTTTTAGCCTGATCTCTCCGAAGGTAAAAGCTTATGCCTAAGGTAAAAGCTTATGGAAAATTATAATGTCCATTCCCAGCAAGTAGTCCCTTTTATCGGCCGAGGTCACCTATGATGGATTAATGGAAGCATGATTGTACGCTACTGCACGTGGTGGTGAATTTTAGAACGTCTTGATTAATCTGATGTTTTCTGTTTGCAGCAATACACATCTGATCCAAACTGATTTAACTGCAGTTGTTACCTGCAGGTGAAGGAGACAGACAAAAATCGACTAATAAAAAATTGCTCAAGGTACATGAACTGTTTTTGGAATCATTTTTGGAATTAATGGTTAACAAATTAGACAAAATAATGCTTCAGGATTACTCAATATAAACCTTTACCTCAACAAGATATTTAAGCAAACATGCATTTCTCACTTACTGTTGATGACATAAGTACGTGTGTCTTGCCTTTGTAATCTTATCTGTTGACATCTACACCACTGTTATCACAATGCTAGTAATGGGCAAAATACTTTTCAAACATATTTTGAAAATACAAAATTTAAACACTTTTCAGAAGTATTTTGAAAATACAAAATAAAATACTTTTCAAAAGTTTCACTAGTTCACCAGTGATCTATAGTTTCTTAAGACTTGTCAGAACAAGTAGACTTCATAAACTTTCACTAAGCCCTACTTCAACTGTCTAATTAATTAAAAGCAATAGAAAATAAGAGTAAATTAAACAAAGAAAAATATTACACTTTATCCATGTACCGATTCTTCACAGACAAGTACCAACAATTACTGTTCTGACCAGTTTAAGCAGTTTGTTTTAAGTAGAACATGCTGGAGTGCTAAGTTAGTTATAAACCAACTGTACAATAGGTTAAAAAATCTCAACAAAAGGAAATTTTTCATTATACCCTGATCGACTGAAATTGCCCTTATACTTAAAACAGATGATGCGTGCCTTATGGCTAGCTAATGATAAATTACAGGCTAGCCTTGTTGTTTGCACGTTGAAGCAGAATTACGTTTCTCAAGCAATTGCGGGCTCAGAACATATAATTCCTCCAAAGCTAAACAACTGTTCAACTGCAGCGGATGAAGGAAGTCCAACATAAAATTTTTGTAACATACTGCGGACCAGTGGATATCTCTCCAAAAGTTTTCTATCGCTGTCCTCTAAGTATTGCAAACCCTGCAGTTCGGCCTGGGAATGAGGAGTCATGTGACCAGAAGATTATTAATTTTTCTAAACATCGCGTTCCAGTCGAGGTCTTAAACTTTATAATGTTAAAATAATAATTTTGGCAGAAAGTTTTGTACATAACACTTATTTTTGACAAGTACTTTAGAAGAGTATTTTGAAAAACTATTTTGAATTCTCCAAAATACTTTTTAAAACTATTTTAAGAATACTTGAAAATACCAAATGAAATAGTATTTTCTATTTTTAAAAAACTAGAAACCTATTTTTAAAATACTGTTATGCCCATCAATGCACAAGCATCTGTCAATGGACACTGAGTGAAATCACAGTCAGAAAATCCATCTGTTTCATAAGTCAAGTCAAAATCCAGAGGATCAGAAATGTTCCTTACCGTACATGAATATTGTATAGTTAGTTATTTATCCAGATACTTTATATAGCACCTTTAAAGTACCTCCCACTAGGTTATAAGAATTTAAAGTCATTAAGAAAAAATGTTCTTCTGCATACAGATTATGCTTAGACAACTAGAGTTGCCACTGGGACCTGCACACACCAAGAGCCCAGCTGATGGCGTCCCATCTAGAATTTACAGTGGACATCGTGTTCAGACCAAGTTGTGTCGATTTGGAGTGATGACTGAGAGGCATTAATGGCCTAATTACACGACGACACTCCCAAACAGTCCCTCATATACGGTAGACGATGCAGCATCCAGAGATCCCTTAAGCCGTTGGGTCAGTGTAGAACAGGTATTTGCCACCCACTGGCCAGTAGGTAACAGAGCCATCAGTGACCAATAGTCGAGGACACTCCAAAGAAACCCATTGCTTCTCCTGCCAAGACCCCTATTACCAGACTGCACATGACATACATATGTGCCATGCATCATGTAGCCCATCTCTTCTCATGTATTCTCAATGGTCAAGATGATGTGCAAAGAAAATCCATTCTAAAACACTCGCAGTGGAAACGAAGAATAAGCCTAATACGCAAACTCATCAAGAGAATTGTCCAAACTGGTCAGAAATTACTGAGCAAATTCTGTGTTTACCAAATTGGAGACTGTACATCAGGAACCAGTCTGAATTGCATGAAGCTGCATGTATATTTATGGTCTGTTGTTTGCGTTGTTTAGTTTCGGTATTGTCTAGGTGGAGCAAGAACAACCAAAAAGATCGAACTATGGGAAAAAAGCACCGGAAGCTATTTCCTCATTGGCGGAATGAAGTACCCAGACTACGTGCATCTCACTGAGAAGACTACAATGTCACAGAACAACAGCAATGGGTGTGTGCAACTCTTCAACATTCCTCATTCAGTACTGTGGTAAATTTATTTAGCACTTATATCATGCAGTTTGTCTGTCAAAGTCCTCCAGTCACTGTGTCTTCCTATCTTGTGCTTCTCCAGTAATTTTAAGGTAGGTGTAGCTCTGTAGGTCTTTACATAATACATGTAGGCCCACATAGACACTTGCAGCTAATACTTCATGTACATATAACCTTCACAATCTAA
This sequence comes from Allolobophora icterica, assembly GCA_963556255.1. NCBI lineage: Eukaryota > Metazoa > Annelida > Clitellata > Crassiclitellata > Lumbricidae > Allolobophora > Allolobophora icterica. Next base: position 60,145,753 of record OY744604.1, on the reverse strand, counting down.
ATAGGTACACATTATATATCATGCATACATAAGTCATACAAGTATGCATCCATCCATCCACATATTTATGTGAGCATGTACATGTTTTTTAATTGAATAGCAATTTAGTGATATTTCAACAATAACCTCAAATTAATAGGCCTACAGTTGTGCAAGAATGAAATACAAAATATAGGTCAACCAGAAATGGTCCTACAGATTCGTATGGAGTTCAGCTGGCCTATACTTCCATTGTTAATATGTGGCGACTATGATTTCAGTTGACTTTGTACAGCTGCACTGCAAAAATAACACTGCTTTGTCACATGAACAACAATAGGCCTGTATCAGTACCAGACTATCTTGCATGGAAAAATCCTGATAAATACTGGAAACAACCGATGACAAGAGCACGATGTGGTAAGGAAAGGCGACGTGAAGCAATGCCTGTCCCTTCTGCTGTCGAGTAGGTGAGTACGGAAGCAAATGCGTGCTAACAGGGACACTTTACAGCTCTACCTACTTCTCACATACGTAAAGGTTATGTTCCAAGTGTGAAATTCAGAGATTACCGGTATTGTTACAATCTTTCACATACACCGTTATGCGTTCAGTAATGCTTCCAAAACTAATACACCAAGCCTATTTGCAATGGATCAGTTTTGAACCCCACCTAGCACTTGATTCAAGGCCCTGTCAAATGTGCCATTCAAAGAGCTGCTGGCAAGAAATTTTGTTTCATAGAAAATGCACTGATGCTCAGAAATATTGATATCTCAGAGAAGCCCATGGGCATGGATAACAGTAATAAATACATAATTTGCAACTAATGAGGTCATCTGAATAACAGGCACAATCAGAACAATACCAGACAGTGAGAAAGTAATTAAATAAGGTACAAGAGTCTAAAAGAAAATTATCAGATGTACAGTACTTACAATCAAGACAACACTAAGCATTTCCACTGCTGAAAAATAGATATTTTTCTACAAGTTTTGGTGGGACAGACTCAGGGTGAGAATTGTTTGGGGTTGGGGGTTCAAGCCCCTAGTCTTTATTAGGACCCCACAGTTAAGTTTTCATTGCACACCCCAGGGGGTCATTTCCAACCCCCTCAGTTGTGCTAGTGTGATTTAGCATTATTTGACTCTGAGTCTCTGACAAAGAGAAGAAATTTCCATGGTGTATCATGAATTTTCTCAACAAAGGAACTGATTTTGATTTGAGTCTGACTTGCAAAACTGCTAGTGTTGAAATCTGCTGCTTTCAAATTTTGTTGACAACAGTTTGCAAAATACGGATAAAATATTCAACTCCGCATGGCTCAAAGTCTAACCCCCTCCCCCAATCTTTTTTCTACAATTCTCACACTGGATAGACTTCCAGCTGCTAGCTTATAAACACTGGCTTTGTTATAAACAATGCACAGTCTCAGCCAAAATGCAGAAATAAATTTCAAAATAAATACAGCGCAATAGCACAGAATCAAAGGTCATCACTGGAAATCAAAAATCATTCAAAATGCTGCACATCGTTCCAAAATCATTGAATACATAGCAAACCCATAAAAAGCACAAATTCTCAAAAACAGTATGCGAACGTACGTTATTTTTTCAATAACGTAGTAGATAAGGCACGCGTACGTTATTTAATATGCCATACATTACCATACATTCACATCAGTTCATGACAAAAATAAAATACATAACTTTATGCACAACAAAAGTCAATAATAGTTGGTGATTGACGGTCGTAACCAATTTTAACCATTACATCAGTCACATCAGTAATACTGTGGCTGTTAAATGATATCTACTTTTAAATTCCAAATTGCTAATATTCTGTCTAATGTATAATATACAGAAAATTAAGATTTTAAAGCACACTTTATACGATGGTCAGTGCCATTGGTCATTTAATTGATAATACTCAATGTCAGTACCAGTTGTATATAATTAGGTCTGCGTACAGGGAGACTAATAAGGCCTACTGTAGGGCTAGTGATCGTTTTAAACGTACACATACGGTACGAGTACGTTATTTTTTCGATAACGTACGTACTGTAAACGTACGGTATTCCGGTAAGTAACGTACGGTCGCACTTGGCTCAAAAACAGGACTTAAATGTAAGCCATAATTTCCAACATGTGCAAAAGTCCTGCTACCCTTTTCCCAGTCCTGCTAAATCCACATACGAATGGCTTCATAAAAGCTAAATACAAGTGGTAAGTCATTTCTTTTTTATTTACCAAATCCATAGAAGGTAACATGAATTAATGATTAAACACATCCATGATCATTGGTGTCAACTAGTAAAATTACTGATAAAGATAATCTTCATCAGCATTTTCCATGGCGATTAGAAGACTGGGAAGGCCTGAACGACTATGGATTCAACAGCACATTCATCAGTTCCTTGGCGGATTCGGAAGCAGGTAACCCTGTTTGCCCCATGAACTGCTCCAACTGTTCTTTATGGTTCAGAACTTGATGCCCAAGTCGTGATCAACTCCATAACCAACCAGAAGAACAGCAAGGTTAGTCAGCTGGAATTGGTTGAACCAGCTTGCCACACCTAAACAAACAAGCAATAGAATGATGCATTAGAATATAATGAACAAGAAACCATGGTCTACACCTTAATTTAGCATTTTGCTGTATTATTATTATTATTATTATTATTATTATTATTATTATTATTATTATTATTATTATTATTATTATTATTATTATTATTATTATTATTAAAGAGACATGTTTAAATGCACACAATTAGCACAGCCTCAAAGGTGCATAATTGTGTGCTAGATATATGGTTAACCACAGAATGAGGCAGAAACACATCACTACTGAGATTTAAATCTTTTGTCTGTGTACAGATAATAGCCCCCATATGTACCAAACACAGGGACAAGATGAAGTTTAAGCTTGTCTTAGATGGAAAAATATGTCTAAAATAAACCCTAGCAATTAATTTAAGCTGATTAACCCCAGTGTGATGGTAAATTCCTCCTTTATATTGCAAGAAATCGTTATGGGCATGCTAAAGTCCAAAAAAAAAGGAGACAGACAATGGGCCACAGTTCACAAAAGCCAACATCATCTGCTCTTCATTACACCTGCATTCAACCAATAAATGATTCAAACCTGTATTAATTAATGAAACGCATAGATCTACCAGAAATGTGTACATAAAATAATCACAGTCATATCAAAACATATCCAATCCAAGTATTCGATGTTCAGACTGAATTAGATAAATTATTGAATTAAATAGTATTCATGAATTATTTCTGATATAATGAGACAATTATGCTAACTCTTAGATTAAATCTTAGACATATTATAGGACACATCCTCACAATGATGCTAATCATTTCAGATTTCCTACATCACAAAGCCTCTTCTCTCTGTTGCCTGCAGGAGTAGCAATAATAAAATTTGGAATTTTTTGTTGTGCAAGAGTTCCTGGGATAATTTTCAAATCCACCTCAGTTTCATCTTTAGATTTCCATTTAAACACTGTTCTGCAGTTTGTACAAAGCACAAATGGCACACTGTCCACACAAATCTTGAAAAACGGCCACAAATCACTCGTTCTTTGATTGTCAGTGAATAATACAGTACACTTTTGACTTATTTTACTTTCTCCATTATGAAGTTTATGCATCTACCAATCTTGTCACAATCAGATAAATAAATATAATCAAAATTATGAAAATTTGCCCACCACTAAAACAGTAATGGCTGACTGAAGTTGGAATGGTGTCAAATATTCAGGCATTTCAATTATATAGAGCAATACTTAGACGTCTGCATTTTCTTCCCCACAGTATTACAGCATACCTTGATACCATCCTCACTGTATCACTTCCACCTTTGACACCATTACCGCAGATTTTACTATTGTCACAATGTCCGCAAAGGTTCACCAGTCACTCTGGTACAGAGTAAAGCAGGGAGGCGACCTGACCGACGACTCTGATGAGCGTAGACTCGGATCCGACCTGGGCTGGTGAACCAAAGTCCTCCGTGCCCACCTTCTCGTGGTGCGGACCGTTAGTACCCTTCCTAGGAAGTACTCTTCCTAGGAGGGGGAACGAACGGGCACGGCAGGCAAAACCAGGGGAAGGCAATGGCAAACCACCCCTGTTAATCATGCCAAGAAAATCGTCATGCCACACACCAAACCACGCCGATGGTCGCGGATGGAGGGACTCCCAGGCCGGAGCGCTGAGGTGGGACTCCCAGGCCAAAGCGCGACTCAAGGGCTACTGGGAGAAGTAGCAAGACGGCAACGGAGACTGTGTGGCATGACGATCGCTAGGGCTCCTAGAGCCGACGGCACAAAGAACAAAGAACACAATGGTATTACTGCTTTCCCCATTAACATGTTATCCTCCATTGTATAGTGGTACATGTTAAAATAGTTTTTAATCAACACACATTGCATCGACTTGGACATCAGATTTCCTATGTGCCAATATTCACTGGGAACAAAGGCAACATCACCTATATATTTCTGAAATACAATTTCACATGTTTCCACTCCCAAAGTGCCATACAGAACAAAAAGATAATTATGGTACTTGTGCCCTTGCTTGCCACACTTCAAGACTTACATAAATCGTAACAGTACTGTATTTCAGCACTGGCCCTCGTGACCCATGGTCTATTGACGAATGATTGCATTGGTTTTCCCACCCAATGACTGCACATAAATGGGTCTGTACTGTATAATAAAATCATGACTTACGCTCCATAATAACCACCAATGTATTCATAGCGGGTGACGTAGTGACAAGCGCAGGTTGGTTTGGTACCGCATGGAACCAGTGTCAGCGCCAACGTAGGGATTACAGGTCTCTTCCACCATGCCAAAGTCCTCTGAATAGTTTACACCAGTGAGACATGGAACCCTCCATCACATCCTGTGCAAAAAAATTAATAATTCATCTCATAAACCAATCAGAAATTTCAAAACCAGTATTTATTTGAGTTCAGAAATTTGTCATTCATCTGCCTTAACTCTTTCGCAGTGGATTTGGTCAACATCGACCGTACAACGAAAACCATTTGGCATATAAGTAGCTATATTTAGAGTTCAATTTATACCTTTAAAACTGCTCTGTTCAGCCATGCTTGGGCTGGATGCGCCTCTGCCTAGGTATCTTGAAGGAGTGCTATATCAAGATTGATTGATGATACATGTTAGATAGAGGAAACATTGTACATTTCAACAAAAAACCTTACATGGGCTTTTCGAATGATTTCTTAAAGTTAGAAGGGCAAACTGTGGCTGATGTTTTTGTAAACAATTACATGCAGCCATTTACATTTTAAATAGTCATGTCCCCTCTTGGTCATGGGTCATTCTGTAGTTAAATGCTTCTTTTATTTATCAGCCAAATCCAAAGAATAAATTATATCATTCAGTCAATGTTGTAAAGACTTTCAAAACAAAATACTTTTGATGAACCAGAGGTTTTGAGATTAAAGTCCAAAAATAATGCTATCATTCAGCAAGCATTGTAAAGGCTCTCAAAACAAATTCTTCAACTAGGCAGAGGTTTTGGCATTTGGAACACAGCGACAACAACATGTTATGTGTGCCGATGTCGTCATTGACTAGAAGAAACAAAAGCTAGTTTTGAGACTAAATTAATTTATTAGCTTGTCACTGTTGCTACACATTTGCCTGATGAGTGGCTACATTTAGTAGATTTTCATTACATTTTATTCTTTTCATTAATGTTTTTATGTTGTTACATAATTCATATATTTATCAACTTAGACGTAAACACATGAATTGATCTACTTTCTTTAGACAGAATATTGTTGAGGAACAAACCCCAAACAAAATGATATATGATATGTCTATACTTCTAAAGATTTTAAGCATTTGCATTCATATGAACTGATATGGTCAAATTCATCAATTATTTGTTCATTACTGACACATAATATTATGGCTTTCCACAGTGTAACAACACTTTTTAGATAAAACTGCCACAGACCTTGCGAGTAACGGCTGCAGTCAACCATATCCAGAGTAGAGAAGACCAGCTCAACTGTGTCATTGGTTGCCACTTTCAGCTTTTCCTCGTTCATCCCAGCCACAGAAAGGACATACCAGCTGCCACATCTACCTAGAACACATGAAAGCAGTTCCCTTCTGTTAGAATACAATGCTTTGGAAACTAGTTCTCAGATTTGCCAGTACTCCGATTAAATAATCTGCTACACTGCAGACATATTATACACACTTCATTTTAACACGAGATTGTGATACAACATGGTCAGATATGGCTCCCAAACAGAGTTTCAGGTGCAGTAGCAACCAAGAAGCAATAAAAAAAATAATCCCATTAGCAGGCAGTAACAAAACTGAATATATAATTTCGTTTATTATGAATCAAAGTTGACAAACTGCAACTTCTTACAGAAAGAGTATGCTACAGTAAAAAAGCATTAATCTAGATTAGATGTATATATATATATTATATATATATATATATATACATGGATTTATGTAAAGAATTCACATGTAATAATAGTATTGCTTTTAAAAATCTGGAAGAAACTTATTCACATGCAAGGCTCTTCACTTGCTACAAAACATGACTCCATAAATATGATAATTTTCATAATGATGATGATGGTTAACTGCAGGGGCATCCATCTCCCCTTACACTTGTGAAGCATTCCCCCCTGATGTCATCAGACTGCCCCCCAAGACGACGGTTGATTGTCAACAAAAGAGACAACATCGATTACCAAAATTTGAAGCACGATTTTACTGTTGAATTCTTTAACTTTTAGTTTGCTAATCAAGCAACATCAAGGTTTGTACACAGAGGCATACTGCCAGAGCGGTCAGACAGTATTAACATAGTAACATAAGTACTAAAATTACAATGGGTGCTTCTTCAGAGCAACATAGAGCGTACCCAAGCGATCAACAATTTATCCAGTTTTAGTGATAGAGTAGCGTCTCATTTACAGGCTAATACTGTCAGAGGTGAAAACCAGTCATCAACCATGGTTGATCTCAGTTGATTTTTCACAATGCGGATGCGACTCCTTACTCGCTCAGCTGAGCAGCTGGTCACCTCAAGGGAGACCAGGATTTTTTACAAGCTGGTGAGCATGGGATAGCCTGACAGTTACCATATCACACGTAATGGCTTAACATAACTGCTTTCAATCCCATCCTGTGGGCAGATGTGTCTTTTGCTTGTCATCATCGTCACTGTCTAGGTCACTCAATTCCAGTTTTCCATCGTCTGGTATCAAGTCATTAAGAGGCACAATGTCTTGTACAGTGCGAAATGCCTGTCGAAACTCTGTGAGCTTGGTTTGCACTACCTATGGGTCTAGGTCTTCCCCTTCTGAAAAGGTTATGAAGATTTCTGCTTCATTAGCCCCATAAGATGGATGCTACTGGTTAACTGTGATAATGATAACTTACAGATATGGTGAAAGTTGTAAATGTGAACAGTGATACTTATAATCATAACAGTGTCAATAATATTACTATTAATAATAACAATAACAATTCAAATAAAATGTTCATTGATATTTTGAAAACAGTTCTGAATTTATAGTAATATTTACTGAAGTTCTATATTTAGTATAATCATGATCAGCAGTTTATGACTTAAACAGAATTAAAGTATCAAACAATTTCACGATACTCATATAATGTTGACAACAAACAATAATAATACAAAAATATTTACCTTGGTTTCGAACAGGTGCAACATAATTTATGCCATTGACATTTCTTCAGTCAAACGACTCTGGAAGATCAGCAGCTTCTTCACTTCGTCACTGGTCAGTGCTTGTTCTGGAATGCTGCAACAATAAATTGCCAATACTCAAACAATATTAGTTAAGGTATCAGGACATGGTCACTTATCGTGTGCATCATTTATCCTGCTTTTTGTCCCTAAACATAGCTTTGTAAGCGCTGCACATCTTCTGGATGCATAGACATGTTTAAATCAATATCTCAAAATCCGATTGTAAATTGAAACAGATCACCGACTTTCAGGTCTATTACCTCTGCAACTATCCCACATGTATGTGTATAAATGAGCAATGGGAAAATCATAGCTTACCTATTGCTCTCAGCAACGGTTAACTTATTACGTGGGACAAATTCAGGCTCCCTAACTTCAAACTACTTTAACAAGCACCTATAATGTCGCAATTTTGCACCTGCAACTTACCTATTGCTCTCAACAACGGTTAACTTATTAGGTGGGACAAATTCAGGTTCCCTAACTTCTAACTGCTTTAGCAAGCACACCAATAATGTCGAAATTTTGCAGCTGCAACCTGCATGGAAAGTTTTGCCCTATCACATGCAGTTGTGCATCTGTGGCTCGCAGAGTCAATATCAGATCCAATGGTTGACTGTGGTTTCAGTTTGTAATATCTAACAACTAATCCTAACCACATAATTATCATCTTCACAGTTGTAAGATAATCCAAGGATGACAAATTGTATTGGCCCCTGTGCATCACTGGAAACAAATATGTAACTTCCATTCCTGGTCAAGACTGAAATTTATATATAAAAATTCTTTTTTAACTGCTACCAGGTCTTAAAATCAACTGGAAGAAGTAGCAGTGTCTCCATCAGCACCAATACTTACAGGTAAAATGTGTTGTCAACAGGAGATAACCAGCACCAACACTTACAGGTAAAATGTGTTGTCAACAGAAGATAAACTGAACTAGTGGTTGGAGTAAGTCCCCTTACCCTCATTACAAACTGCACCCTGACGATCCTATATACCGGTAAATCTCCACCAAATAAATTGACTTAAGGAACACTTGGGTCTTGAAGACTTACCTTGGAATTCTGGTCTTAATACCATCTGCTCTGTTGATCAGATCTTCAAGCACCATGTTTCGTACTCAGGGTAGTGGCCAGCAGTCCACTTCAACTGTTGTTAATATTGTAGATCATTTCCCCGTCAGGAATGAAGAGACGTTGAGGAACTGGTAAGCAAAACAAAGAATACATGTAGCAGTGCCACCCTAATTATTATTTTAGAATCTAACTCTCATTTGTAAGATGAATCCAGATGTCTAATGTACAAGGCAATACACAAACTTCTCTATAACAGAGGCAGTCCCGCTCTAAAAAAATTGCAAACATCAATCGCTACATATCTTAATGAGAGACCTCAAACTCATTTAACAAAAAGCCTACATGGTTATACTGCCTTTTACAAGGCAGTTCTAAGCTCACGTCACTCAGTCATTATCCATGTTACCATCTAAGAAAAAACACTTAAAAGATATAACCAGACCTCTACTGTCATGCTCATTGATACAAATCCAAGTAAGAGCAGACAATAAATTGCAAAGATAATTGATTGCAATACCCTGGACAAAATTGCATATCTTTTCTTTAAAAGGTCACAACCTCAGGTCAGAAATGTTCCTAGCAACAATGAATCGGTCACCACATTACCCAAAGATTTTGAGTTAATTTGTCAGAGGTAATATGGAAATATCTAGTATGGAAAATCTACAGCCTCCTCACAATGCCACATAATGCATCAATCTATGGGCACTTCAGAATGAACAGCATTCTATAGTCCAAATAAGGCATCAATCTACAGGCACTTCTATGTCCATTATTGTTGTAGTTTAATAGATCCAGTCAAGATCCAGGAGGTCACTGAGACAAGCAGTGTCACAGACTACAATGGTTAATGATCTCAAAAAGATGATATTTTAGCCTGAACCTCAAGAAAATCAGAGAATTTGAAGAATATAATTATAAAAACAAGCAACTAATTTCTGTACCTTGTATGATCAACCTAGGAAGCAAGTGAATCGTCACTATGCTGGTGTTCAAACCTACCGTGGAAATCTCAAGCCTTTTACTTCATCAACACTGATCTTGGCAGGAGAGGCTTCCTTAACTCCACAGTAACACGCCCAATCATGGCCAGGTATGTCGTGTCCGGCCAGGTAAAGTCTGGTCACCGTAACTTGTGCAATTTTGCATTGTGACAGGATAGTTAGAGAAGGCAAAGAATTTGTGACCATGAATAACCACTTCAAAACCCTAAAAGATAAATTAACTTTTATTTAGAATCCGTTTATAATCATAAAAAGTAAAATAAAATAATATTTTACTCTAAGGCCTTCATTAGCTAGCATAGTCTTTGCAGAAATGGAATTATTGGAAATACAGAATCAGCAACTCAACCACACAAATTCAGTATTGTTTCTGTCTTTGCATCTTTAAGCAAAGGAATTGTGCACATAGGCACACTTGTACAGTGGGAAAGGGGAATATGAAACTGGTCATTGCTATAATTGCAGCATGACATTCAGAAACCGTGGAAATGAGAGAGACAGGAGTGTTCCATGCCCACTACGAGTGTGTTCCACCGCATACACTCCCGAGTAGAATTTTCTGGCAACTACAAAACTATGAGTTAATTTAGCCCCCCATAATATACTCATGGTACATAATTGCAGACATGGATCTTACCCACATCAGTATTTTGAGTCCATTTTGGCCTACTGACACTTGCTACAGCACCAGAAACAGCTGGTGAGCAAGGAACAGAGTTCAAAACTTGAGACAGTAAAGGGTCACGGATAGGAGACAGTAATGCATACAGTTGATAATGCGTACAGAAATTGCTAATACTTGAGTGGAGGGGTCAACAAGTGGAACTGGCAACAAAAGGCATTGAATGTCTACTCTGATTACCCTATTAACAGTTAAAAGAATATATCAAAGAAAAGCAAGAACAGTTCATTTGTTAACAATGCAGAAATGCATCACCTTAGTTATCATGAACAAAAACATAGACCTACTTCAACTAACACAAATAAATTCACTTCAGAATTGTTTTAAAGGAGTATTAAGCAAAGGGTAGGCACAGTAGCAATATATTTAGAATTTAGACCTTCCAGTCATTGCATTCTGTTGAGAAGTTCTGTTACCATCTGATCAACATTCAAAGGCATATCTGACAATCTGCACAGCTGACCACTCGAGTATTGTCCCACTTATGGCATCCTTGTTGGAGTGGGCAACTCTCGTAACATCTTTAACTAATCCCTGTAACACAGAAAAATAAAACAGTATTTGGAATCCAAGCTACAGATTTTACTACAGCCAATTAGAAACGGTTCACTAAACCAGTTGACCAGTTGTATCTTTTGTCCTTGCCTGCCATAGCCAGTCTAGCTAAACTGATGTCTCATACAATAGCACAACAGACAAGAAACGGATGCGCCAGACCATCCACTAAAGGCACCCTTTAAAATAATGTCTGGAAATAGTTTGTTAATTATGGTAGCCAGAAACAAAAATTGTCTGATATTAAATCACAGTCACTTTTGCCATATCCAGACAGCATGGTGGTCCTTCCAAGTAATTGTACAAAATCGCCAGGTAGCAGAATACAATGTGTTATAGTCCAGATCTTGTATAGGTTGCTATTCGAAGCTGATACTAACATTGAAGTCCAACTCACTGAAGTGCAGGAAAAACATCGGAGCTGGTGCTATGCACATCGGATCCTTTTGCAACAAATTGCCTTGTAGCAGGTCAAACAGGGTCACTGAACTCTGCATCATGCAGCTGTTGGAAAACAGTAGGAATGCTCCCTCCGTAACCTCTGTTTGATTCTCAGAAAAATTCTTCTGTGAACCTAGTCATTATAAATAAATACTCGGTACACTTCATCTTCTCAAAAACAATGGTAACCACACTTTCAAACAGCTGGTTTAAATATTGGGAATGAACTATATAGACAAAACCATTTTGGAAATAAAGGATATCAGATATTTCACCCCATGTACGTATACAAATATATATATACATATATCAGATGGAACAAGTGTCCGTGGTACGGCCAAAAAGGTAACTGAACTCTGTATCAGTTGTTTGCAAAGGACAGTCGAAGACAAATAATGTTTCAGATATTTCACACTACAATTACCCCAAGGGCCAAATGTGCTGTATCATTTAATCTAGAAATAAATTTAGTAATCTAGTATTTTGAACCACACCGGTTTTCAAAGCATGCATATTGCCAGAGTTACTGTTCTCCGAGTTTGAATGCTTTTTAATTAAGCGCATTGTGCTGGGATAAACCAAATAACCAATTTACCCATAGAAATTGTAGCTTATAAGGAGGAGCTAATGTAAAAAACAATCTCCTAAGCTACAACTGCTGAATAAGTGAGAACTAGGCACATATGTCCACAGCATGTCAGCAGATTGACAGCATTCTTAACTCACTATGGACCAGCTCTTGGGTTATTGTATTGTATCCTTACAAGGTCCAGTAGCAACTACGTAACCAAATATATCTCTATGCATAAGACTTTAGTTCACCTTATGATCAAGAAAGACAAGACTCATTAGAACAAGCTCCGTTTTAACAAGAATTCTGACATAACATAGCTGAGGACATGCATTCCAAAATTAGTTCAGCTATAGAAAATAAACTCGTAATAACATGGTGCAAGTTTCAGGTGTAGTTAGCATTTAGCAGTACACATGCTAAAGCAGAATTACTCACCTGCACTCCACTGAAAGTGAGCCCAAATTACATCAATTGTTTTGTGTTTATAAAACAGGCAGTAATTAGGTATTGATTAAGAAAGGAGCTCGATACCAGGAAAGTTTAATTTACTGTCAGCTCTGGCTGTGTCTTACTGAAGTTATTTTCAAAAGCAGAATTAAATTTGGGATTCAGTTTCCTGACCACATTGACTCTCCGTCTTGCTCTTCCCCAGTAGCTTTTAAGTCACGCTCCGGCCTGGGAGTCCCACCATCCGCAACTATCACCGTATTTAGTTTGGTGTGTCTCATGACGATTCTCTTGGCAAGTTAACAGGGGTGGTTTGCCATTGCCTTCCCCTGGTTTTGCCTGCCGTGCCCGTTCATTCCCCTTCCTCTGGAAGGGTACCAACGGTCCGCACCACGAGAAGGTGGGCACGGAGGACTTTGGTTCACCAGCCCAGGTCGGATCCGAGTCAACGCTCATCAGAGGCATCGGTCAGGTCGCCTCCCCGTTTTACTCTGTGTTGGAGTGACTGGTGAACCTTTGCGGACCCTTTGGGGAAGAGCAAGACGGAGAGTCAAGGGCCCCTCGATCTAATGAAGCAACAGGACTAAAGCCGAAAGGACGTCTAGTGGTGGATCGATTCGGAGGGGAAAGACTCAACCTGAGCTGTAAGCAGAAGATGAAGTTGGGCACATGGAACGTGCGAAGTATGCAGAGCGGAAAGATGGACGTGATACAGGGAGAGATGAAGAAATTGGACATAGCAATCCTAGGATTAAGTGAGACAAGGTGGAAGGGACAAGGACATTTCAGCTGGAATGGATACAGGATAATAATGTCAGGACAAAAAGAGAAAGGAAGAAATGGAGTTGCAATCATGTGTGACAAGTCAAGCGCAAATGCGATAATGGGATATGATACAGTGAGTGATAGAATTCTGAGTGTAAGATTCAGAGGAGGAAAGGTCAACATAACCATTATACAGGTATATGCCCCAACATCGATATCGTCAGAAGAGGAACATGAGGGTTTTTACACCAGCCTGCAATGTACAGTGGACAGAACTCCGAAGGGCGACGTACTAGTGATCATAGGTGACTTCAATGCGAAAGTGGGTCAATGCACTGGAGGTGATGGAGACACATTGGGTAGCCATGGCCTGGGTGAACAGAATGAAGCAGGGGAAAGACTTGTTGAGTTTTGCAAAGGGAATGGCTTAGGAATTATGAACACATGGTTCGAACAGCCTAAGAGAAGACTGTACACATGGACGTCACCGAATGGGAAGCATAGGAACCAGATTGACTACATACTGATAAACAAAAGATGGAAAAGCACAATAAGAGATGTGAGAACAAGGCCAGGAGCGGACTGTGGAACTGACCATGAGCTATTGGTAGCAACACTGAGAACGAAATTGAAAAAGATAAAGAAAGGAGATCGATTGATCAGATACGACTGCAAGGGTATCACACCGGAATACAGGATGGAAATAAAGAATCGGTTTGAAGTACTAGAGAGAGATGAGATAGAAGAGGAAGAGGATTCGAACAACCTATGGGAGAGGATGAAGAAAACGATAGTTGAAGTCGCAGATAAGCACATTCCAAAGAAGAAGAAAATCACAACAACGACATGGCTATCGAGAGAAGCCTTATGCATGGCGGTTGATAGGAAGGCTGCAAAGAAGGCAGGAGAAAAGGATAAGGTAAGGGCACTGAACAGTGCCTTCCAAAAACAAGCACGTAAAGATAAAGAAATACATCTAAACGAATTATGCAGAGAAATGGAAGACGAGGGAAGGAAGGGACGAACCAAGGAAATGTTCTCAAAAGTAAAGACAATCACAGGAAAATTTGCACCTAGAATGGGCTCAATGAAGGCAGGAGATGGAAATGTAATCTGTGATGAAGAAGGGATTAAACATAGATGGAGAGAATACACGGAGGAGTTGTATAGGGAAGACAAACGAGTCAAAAAAGAACAAATTGACATAACAAAGTATGAAAAGGAACCGGAGGTCATGGAAGCGGAGGTAGAATGGGCAATCAGACAACTCAAGGATAATAAGGCACCAGGTCAGGATGGGATACCTATAGAACTGATAAAAGCTGGGGATGATGCGATGATAAAAACAATAACAAAATTGTGCAATCAAATATGGGCAACTGGAGAATGGCCGGAGGACTGGAAGAAGTCGATCTTTATACCTATATTCAAGAAAGGAGATGCGAGGGAGTGTGAAAATTATAGGACGATAGCAATGATATCACACACTAGTAAAATATTACTGAAAATAATTCACAAAAGAATGGAAGGCACAATTGAAAGAGAACTTCCGGTGAACCAGGCAGGGTTTAGGAAATCTCGTGGAACTCGAGACCATATAGCCAACATGAGGTGGATAATGGAGCGACAAAGGGAATATGGACAGGAGGTTCATATCTGTTTCATTGACTATAGCAAGGCATTCGACTGCATTAACCATGATTTAATGTGGAAAACCCTGCTTGAAATGGGAATTCCGAAACACCTGATAATGTTACTAAAGGGCTTATATGAAGACCAGATAGCGGTGATAAGAACAGAATACGGAGACACTGACAATTTCAGAATCAAGAAAGGGGTGAGGCAGGGATGCATCTTGTCTCCATTCCTGTTTAATCTATATGCTGAAAGAATAATGAGAAAGGCAGAACTGGAGGGGGCAATTGAGGGAGTAAACATCGCTGGAAAGACACTGAATAACCTTAGATACGCAGATGACACAACATTAATGGCAAAAAGAAAAGAGGATCTGGCAGAACTGATAAGAAGGGTCAGGAGAGAAAGTGAAAAAGCTGGTTTATACTTCAACATAAAGAAGACAAAGGTCATGACAACAGCAGATTGGGATAGTTTTGAGATAGACGGAGAGGAAATAGAGGTGGTAGAAAGCTTCACATTCCTAGGATCACTGGTTGGAAAGGAGGGAAAGTGTGATCCAGAAATAAAACGAAGGATTGCTATAGGGAAAGCTGCAATGACCGGACTGGAAAAGATATGGAAAGACAAACATGTGAGCATAGAAACAAAAAAAAGGCTCGTGAGAGCACTAATCTTTCCTACGGTACTGTACGGTTGCGAGACGTGGACAATGACAAAGAACATGGAAAATAAGGTTAACGCTTGTGAAATGTGGATATGGAGGAAGATGCTGAGAATATCTTGGACTGAGAAAAGAACGAACGAATCAATACGAGAGGAGATTGGAGTTGAGAATGAAGAGTCGTTAAAACAAACTGCGACAAGAATGAAGCTAAGGTTCTTTGGACATGTTATGCGATCTGATGGTCTGGAGAAGGAAATGATGCTGGCGTGCGGTGAGGGGAGGAGTAGACAGGGTCGCCCAAGGAGGAGATGGATGGATGAGATACAAGATGTAACTGGCATGAATTTTGCGGAATTAAGGGACTTGTCATCGAATAGGAAACAATGGAGTGTGTTCACCAGGACGATCGCTAGAGCTCCACGAGCTGACAGCACAAGGTGACAAGGTGACAAGGTGACCACATTGAATCGGCAATCATACTAAAATAAGGCACGTTATACTTTCTAATCTTCATTGCTATATAACAAGTAAAAGGTCCTACGAAGAACTAAATACCACACTGTTATCAATGAGACAGATATATTAAACTGGGAATATGTTATTCACCTGGTTGTAGATGACAGTCTAGAAGCCTTTATTTCCAAACTCATCAGTAACAACATCTGGAGAGTCTAATCGGATGTGGTACTTGTACAAGACTGGACCTACACACAAATGCATCGCACATTCTGTAATGGTCATTCTCACCAGTGAACAGACTGCTTTTGAATTTCCATAATAATTCATTTCCAAGTTCACAGTTAGGGTAATCCTTGGAAATATTAAAGTTAGAAAAAAGGATAAGTAAAACTATGTATTGTAACATCCTAGGCACATTATCACGACCATTTTCCAGACAACACATCATGACTTCTTGCAAACAGAAATGAAATTTCATGACAGGGTTAACTGTAATGCACTTAGTCTCTGCTTAATATCTCCAGGAAGGTCAGAATACACTGAAAATGTCAATGACAGGATACAGTGCCACAAATTTTAATCATAACTTTAAAAAAACTGGTTTTTAAAGAAACAAAATAAAAAAATTAATGAGAGAGTTGGCAGCAATCACCTAGCATGATTAACTTAAACTGAAGAGCCTTCCTTCACATAAAATTGGTAATTAAATATTACATTTTATGCAAACCAAAATATTACAGCTTAGTCATAGTACTTATTTTAGTTACTAACTTAGTAATAACAATATCATAACTAGGGGTCCACCGGAAACCGGCTCGGATACTCGGTTCGGCCGGAAATCCTGTTTCCGGAAGTATTCGGCTCGGCAAATATTGTAGATGCAAATAGTTGCCAAAAAAATTTATTTAAAAAATTTTTTTTCTGTAAAAACTTATTCAATAAACTTACGTATATAAAATTATAAATGTTGAACCTTAAAACAATTACACAGAAAACTTCACAACTGCACAGAAATGACTACAATTCAAATTGTATTAGTCACTTATTACAAGTACACAAATTTATGTCGATAATTTCTTATTACATGAAAATGTGAAGCTTCGCAAATGGAACAAATGGTACCCGGTTCGTTACCGGTTCGTTACCGGTTCCGGCAAAAATACATCCAAATACTCGGATTCGGTTTCCGGAGGAAAATGTCTTACCGGTGGACCCCTAATCATAACCATTAAAACCCATGATCTTTATACAAGTAACAGAAAAAAAATAATAATACATGGCAGTGTTAAAAGAAATACCAAAAAAACTTATAAAGGGAATTTCATTTGAAGTGTGTAGCAATTACTTTCCAAAAATGAAATTATAGTACCCAAATTTCATACAGATATTAGCAAAACATTCCAGCTAGCTCCTATAAATGCAGAAAATGAGGTGTCCAATCACTTCCTAAAGGATTAGGTTGATGTTCTCATCGGAGGAAACACTAAGATAAGTCCCTCACCATGAACAATCAGCATTGGTATGTTGTGTTTTGTACTCTACAATAACAAATAATCAAGTGTACACAAATTGTTGCATGCACTTTCAATATATGCACAATATAACATAACAGAACTAGGGGTCAACCGGAAATCGCCTCGGACATTTGCCTTGGCCGCAAATCCCGTTTCAGGAACTATTCGCCTCGTCAAATACTGTAGATGCAAATAGTTGCAACAAAAATTTATTTAAAAAATTTTTTTTCTGTAAAAACTTATTCAATAAACTTACGTATATAAAATTATAAATGTTGAACCTTAAAACAATTACACAGAAAACTTCACAACTGCACAGAAATGACTACAATTCAAATTGTATTAGTCACTTATTACAAGTACACAAATTTATGTCGATAATTTCTTATTACATGAAAATGTGAAGCTTCGCAAATGGAACAAATGGTACCCGGTTCGTTACCGGTTCGTTACCGGTTCCGGCAAAAATACATCCAAATACTCGGATTCGGTTTCCGGAGGAAAATGTCTTACCGGTGGACCCCTAATCATAACCATTAAAACCCATGATCTTTATACAAGTAACAGAAAAAAAATAATAATACATGGCAGTGTTAAAAGAAATACCAAAAAAACTTATAAAGGGAATTTCATTTGAAGTGTGTAGCAATTACTTTCCAAAAATGAAATTATAGTACCCAAATTTCATACAGATATTAGCAAAACATTCCAGCTAGCTCCTATAAATGCAGAAAATGAGGTGTCCAATCACTTCCTAAAGGATTAGGTTGATGTTCTCATCGGAGGAAACACTAAGATAAGTCCCTCACCATGAACAATCAGCATTGGTATGTTGTGTTTTGTACTCTACAATAACAAATAATCAAGTGTACACAAATTGTTGCATGCACTTTCAATATATGCACAATATAACATAACAGAACTAGGGGTCAACCGGAAATCGCCTCGGACATTTGCCTTGGCCGCAAATCCCGTTTCAGGAACTATTCGCCTCGTCAAATACTGTAGACGCAAATAGTTGCAACAAAAATTTTTCTTTAAAAAAAAGTTTTTTCTTTAAAAACTTATTCAATAAACTTACGTATATAAAATTATAAATGTTCAGCCTTAAAACAATTACACATCCATTGAATTCAATTCCATTTCTTGAAATTATGTCAATTTATTTAATTTAATGCAATTTTAGAAAACTTCACAACTGCACAGAAATGACTAAAATTCAAAATGTATCAGTCACTTATTACAAGTACACAAATTTATTTCGATAATTTTTTATTATATGAAAATGTGAAGCTTCGCATATGGAACAAATGGTACCCGGTTCATTTCCGGATCCGGCAAATAGTACATCCAAATACTCGGATTCGGTACTCGGTGGAAAATGTCTATCCGGTTGATCCCTAAACAGAACTCTGCTAATTAAAAACTATTTACAGTTCTTATAAACTTTTCCACAGTAAAACTAAAAATGAGAACCACCTTAATATTCACATGCACATGCTCAATAGGAAAATTGTACGCCATTGGACTCTCCTTTGTCCGCATTTGGCATTACCCTCCCTCATCCCCTTCAGTGAAGGTCCTCACTCCAACTGAGTAAAAGGCCCCTTTCCACACTGTCCTTCCACCCTATTGGAATTAATTAACAGACGGCTATGGAATAGAATGAGGTTTTCTGTTTTGCATTTGGGGCACCTTGAATAGATAACATGTCAGTAAAGTCTTTCAAAATGTCACACAATGCAATGAAATAAAAAGGTAAGGCTTAATACCATAACATTATGCAAAATCTTAACATTTCTTTTCTAGGACAAAATGTGAATTGCGAGTGCTTTATTAACAACATACACAAGTCTACCCATGGTTGCCAATTTTGCTCTACCTTGTAGATTTCTTCATACGTCTCTTCATCAATCACAACAATCGTTACAGTTTCCTCAACGTCTCCTAAGATCATATTCCGATGTTGATCTTAAGCCTTTCAACAAATAACACGCAAATAATCCCAAAATCATTAACGATATAGTAACCTGATGGAAAAAATCATCAAAAACAATAATAACAAATGCTAAATCATTGGCCATTAAGGTGATCAATCCTGTACGTCAACTCTATGAGTATGAAGTACTAACAAAGTCCTTCATTTTCCTTTTATTGACAAAGTAATGTAAAATGTTGCAGTAGAAACAAATTTCACAAGCAGTTGACTCACTGGTGTGAACAAGTTCACTAACATCTTTCAATCAACTTTTTTCATAGGTCAGTGCAATGTTCATCAAAGCCTAGCATAGTTGGTGTGGCACTACCAGCCTGGATTTCATACTCAGTTTTGCTGGAAAAGTCCATTAGATTGCTAGTATGAACACTAATAAAAATACTAAAACTTTCATAGCCCTATCAGTAACTGTTTTGAAGCCCTCAAAGTCATCAAGTGAGTCCCAAAAATCACACCTAAAATATCACCTTCACTTGCCATGGTCATCAATAACTGGCCAGTAATCATGAGAAAATCACTTACTTTTGTGTCTAATATCTCTGCAAGCATCCCACATAAAACTTTACCTGATTTATTGCACTAATTAACAGTGCACTTGTTTACAAAGACCGCTGGTTCCCTAATGTCAACTAATTTAGTTATAATGTCACTTCTGTGCCCATGTTCTAAGCTGAAAGGCTTAAATATCATTCTGCCCTGGTTGGAAGTTGAACCTCCTACTTCTGGATTTACAGTACAGCACTATGCTATCATGCCACTAAAATATTATGGTAAACAGTCCTTGAGGTTTCTTCAGTAATGAAACAAAATAAATAACATCGAGATAGTTTAATCGGAATTAAAATTGGAAATGACTCAGTCATGAATTAGAATATTTAAAATGTTCTGAACACTCACGTGAAGTCGGCCTATCAGTTCATGATCATAGCGCATTTTTACATAGATCCTTTCATCAAGACTGAGCCACATCAAGTCAAGAGGTTCTTCAACCGTGGTTGCAGCTATAGGCTAAACAACACCACAAAACATAAACATCACCAAAGCACCAATAAGTTTACATAAACCTAATCATTAACAAAAAATATTATGCAACTTAAACGAGTCTCAATTTTATTAGAGAGCTTGCTTAAGAATATACGTAGAATTTGTGTATATACTGTGAATCATTGACCGAGTGGCAGTTCAGCTGCCATCTTTGTGTGACTAAACCAAATTTAGTTAGCGTTGAAGTCGGTCAGTTAATTTACTCCTATGATAAAGCAAATTCAATAACTGGAACCTGTGCGGCATGTTACTGCAATTTTGGTTCCAACACTTCCGATGTGGCATAGATAATTAACAAAGAAACCTTTCAGTTAGCAGCCACTTCATTAGAGTAATCACCACCGTTTTCAAGACAAGTGGTACGGACCAAGGTGCGCAAGAAACTTGAATGCAGCGCTGTTACACTGGGAGATGTAGATTTCCAAGGACTTTAATATCACCATGCTCATTTTCCACAGTTGTTGATCTGAAATTGTGAATCCTGCGTTTACTATACGCCATGCATTGAAGAATTTCTGTTGGCAGTCAGTTAAGTGGTTTAACATATGGAAAGCTAGAAACTTCATTTGACCACTAATACACTACACATTCAAATCTGCCACTCGCATAATCGAGTCAGCGCATTGAGCGATAATTGAACTATTTTTTATAAGCAGTATTTCACAATTTAAATACAAACATAAAACATGTACATCCTTACTTCAACCGCGCCATCAGCCATTCCGCTAAATATTTTTTAAATTTAAGAAACTGATATTGTATTTTTAAAGAATTTTAATATTCTAAAATACTGTTGAAAACTTACAAGTTCGTCACGTGACATTGCTTGAAGACGCTGCTTTCCAAGCTTGTGAGATTTCATGAAGAGTTTTGCGCTGTACTTCAATCTTCTGTCCCAGGAGCCAATAGCTGGGCTATTGTCTGGAAATAATTGTGTCCTGACCCAGACAATTGTCTCCAGACAATATTAAGTTATAGTTTCTCAAAAGCATTTAAGACTCCCAGTAGTCCAAATCCGTTAAAATATACACTGGCGCTCAGGTTCTAACTCTCACAGTCAGCCACATTCGTGGGCCCACATTTGACCCATAGGCCTACTGCCACTGGCCTAGGCTAATCTGGACAGAGTAGGTGACGGATGATTTGAAAGAGGAGAAGGTGGTGGTGGAGGAGAAGGTGAAGGTGGACGAGGAGGAGGAGGAGGAGGAGGAGGAGGAGGAGGAGGAGGATGTACATACGCATCTATGTCGCGTAAAAACATTAGGGGGCCTAATTGTTCCATTATGTATCCATATCAGTTCTTAGCCAGTCGCCCAGTCAGGGTGAGAATTGTCGGGGGTTCAACCACCTAGTCTTTCTTAGGACCCCATAGCAAAGTCTTTATTGCACACCCCAACTCCACATGAATAAAAGTCTAACTCCCCCCCCACAGTCTTTTTCTGCAATTCTCATACTGCGCCCAGTCCATGGACGGCGATCCCGGGGGGTCGAGGGGGACAAGACCCCCCACCTTTAAGAGTGGGGGGACACGCCATACATCGGACCCCCCCCCAAATTTTGAGGAAACCCCAAGAAAGGTCATCAAATTTTTTCGGACCTCTTTTTTCACCAGATCACTTCAAAACTTTTTTCACCAGATCAGTTCCAAAATGTCCCCCCCCCACCTGTCAAACAAGATCGCCGCCACTGGCCCAGTCCTATGCAAACAACCTGCAAGCCTATATGTATCCACTGCCCGGCTGTCCGCGCCGGGTAGTGTACAGTGTACAGTGTTGCAGCGGTGGAAACCATGACCCATATGCCATGGACTTCCTGCAGGCCTAGATGTCTGCAAATTGCCTGCGGCTTAACCCCACTAAGACGTAGTTTATATGGCTTGGCATTCCCCAGCAGCAGGGACGTAACTAGCGTTGGGCTTGGGGGGGCTTAAGCCCCCCCAAACGAAGTTGAAGCCCCCCGAAACAAGTCAAGCCGTTGTAAGCTTACGGCTAAAATTCGTATGAACACTGTATAAATGTTGCCATGTTCAAGGCTTAAGCCCCCCCAAACGAAAAATCCTAGTTACGTGCCTGCCCAGCAGCTCTCTAGAATAGATCTGTCTTCTCTTGCCTTGGAATTCCCACACCTTTCTTTCTCGACCTGGGTCCGGGACTTGCCATGGGGAGTCATATCCTGGACCAGGAACTTGCATTCGCGCGGCACATAAATCTTCTCTCCCGCAGCTGCTATTACCTGCAGCTGCGGAAACTCAAGGTGATCTCCCGTTCTTTGTCCCTCGGTGCAGCTTCCACGCTTGTTCATGCATTTTGTTGTTTCTCGATTAGACTACTGCAGTGCCATATATATGACGGACTCCCGGATTGAACCTCTGAACAGAATCCTGCGTTCTGCTGCCCGCCTTGTACAGTGGCGGATCCAGAGGGGGGCGATTGGGGCGATCGCCCCCCTAAGAGTCCAAAAAATAAAAAATTTTATATTCAAAATTTAAAAATTTGATATACTATAGTGTACTACAGGATAAATGTCATGTGATTATTATTACGCATATACAGCGCCGGACTGCAGTTTGAATATTACATCTACACGCCCTTGCTTTAATCATGCTTTAAACTTGATAAGTAATTTTAATTCCTTTGACCTTGGACGTCCATGAAAGCGCCCCCCGTAAAGTAAAAGTCTAGATCCGCCCCTGTTGTAGGCCGCACCCCAAAGTTTGGCAGAGTGTCTGCGTATTTGAGGGATGTCCTCAACTGACTCCCCTACCCACAGTGCATCACTTACCGAATCTCTGCCTTGTGCGGCAGTGCTTTGAAGGCTTGGCCCCTCCATACCTACGGGAGCTATGCTGTTACACCTCATGCTCGCAGCGCCGTACGTTGCTCTCTCCGCTCAGCTGCGCAAGCTGAACTTATTGTTCCCCGCGTGCGGGATCGCCATACGGCAGGGCCGTGACTTCTTTGTGGCTGCCCCGAGGGGCGCCTATCCCCCGAAAGTCATTGGAGCAACTTCCAATTCTATGGCTGCCCCCATGACCTGGAATGGGCTCCCTACCAAGATTCGACAAATACCGATTGGTCATTTCACCCTGTTTCTTACTATCCCCAAAACTGTGTTGTTCGATCGTGGTTGGGCTGGGAGTGCTCCTGAATAGGCAATCTTGAAGGGGCGCTATATAAAACTGCTTTGATAATAATAATATCTACGTATTCTTTTTGTTTGAAAACAATCGTAACCATATCTACGCAGGCCTATATGTCTCAGCGTTTCAAATACATCTATAGGCTAAATGCTATATGGTTTAACATTATATATATACATATATATATATATATGCATATATATATATATATGCATATATATATATATATATATATATATATATATATATATATATATATATATATATATATATATATATATATATATATATATATATATACACATTGTTACCATATTATATATGGGCTACCATATCTAGGCTACGTATCTTCGTTTGAAAACAATCGTAACCATGGCTACGTATGTCCCAACAGTCTTATGGATTTCCCCTCGCAAGAAGATTTGCGACGGAAATTCCGTCGCAAGTAGACTATATATGTATATGAGCTATAAATATACGCTATTACCATATCTACGTATTCCCTTTGTTGAAAACAATCGTAACCATGTCTACGTATATTCCGCCGTTTTAATATAGTAACCATATTAATTATGCGTATTCTATTCTATATCAATCAAACTAAGCATTTATATAGCGCCCCTTTTCATGCAGAGGCGCTTCCAGCCCAACCCCGGCGATTCGGCGAAAGCGAAGTCTTTAGAGCAGAGAATTAGGAAAGCGGTGGACGAGTCTCGAGGAAGAGACCGCAGACGGAGAAATTTAGCGTATCTAGAAAACACGCGCTGCTGCATAGGCTATAGTAGCGGCGCGTGCGAGAGGAACAGAGTTAGCTCACCACGAGTGGGAGAGCGAAGAGAGCGGTGACCAGGTGGAACAGAGGCACGAAAACAGAGCTCACGCAGATAGGAGGGAGCACGGCCAAGCATGGGCGGCGATCATGGGGGGTCGAGGGGGACAAGTCCCCCACCTTTAAGAGTGGGGGAGTCCCCCAGGGGCGTAACTTTAGTCTAAAAAGTGGGGGGTACCAATACTTTGGTCTAAAAAGTGGGGGGTACCAATTCTTCTCCACTTTAGCTTTTCACATGGCGCCCATTTTGAACATATTCCCTGCCAGTATTGTCATTAATTTTGGCTCTCGATTTACCTGTGTATCTAAGTATTTTCGTACTTTTGGTGGTGACTGCGTTCTAAAATACTTTGGTCTAAAAAGTGGGGGGTACCAATTTCTTCTCCACTTTAGCTTTTCACATGGCGCCCATTTTGAACATATTCCCTGCCAGTATTGTCA
Organism: Allolobophora icterica; assembly: GCA_963556255.1. Taxonomy (NCBI): domain Eukaryota; kingdom Metazoa; phylum Annelida; class Clitellata; order Crassiclitellata; family Lumbricidae; genus Allolobophora; species Allolobophora icterica. The sequence goes on along the minus strand of OY744604.1, from coordinate 60,120,698 downwards.
TTAATTTTGGCTCTCGATTTACCTGTGTATCTCAGTATTTTCGTACTTTTGGTGGTGACTGCGTTCTCTGAGAAGGCACAATAATAAAATATTGATTGGCATTGTTTAAAAAGTAGGGGGTACAGTACTCCCCAATCCAAAAAGTGGGGGGTACGAGTACCCCTCGTTCCCCCACAAATTACGCCTATGGGGGGCACACACCGTATACATTTGCCCCCCCCCACTTTTTGAAGAAACCCAAAAAAGGTCGTCAAGTTTCTTCCCGAAAATTTTATGACCTCTGTTTTTGAGCAGATCAGTTCGACACTCTTTTCACCAGATCAGTTCAACAGTGTCCCCCACCTGTGAAACAAGATCGCCGCCAGTGCGGCCAAGCTGACATTGCCAGACAATGGAGGCAACCCGCGGTAGACGATGTGTTGCGAGAGTGGTAACCATGCATGCAGTGGAAGCCATCTCGGCATTCTAGACTTTGATAGGCCTAAAGCCATGCAGTGATGGGCAAAAGCTAACTAAAAAGTTGATAACTTTTAGGGGCCTAGTTAAACTTAAATTTTTTAGTTAAGGATGAAGCTTAGGCCTAACTGGAGAAAAATATTTTAGTTAAAACCAAAGTTTAACTAAATATTGTTTGGTTATTAACTGAAAAGTTTAACTCTGATATTGAAAAAACTGACTATGATTTTCAAAGAATTCAAGATCTTGTCAAAGGTTCAGAATTTAGTTAGGCGGCAGATAATTATGTATCAACTTCGCCAATTAGGCCTTCAGTTTGAATCAAAGTAGGCTATAGAAGCAGTTAACCGATCTTTGCTCGAGCAGCATGCAGTGCCAGGGCAAGCAATTGACTCCGAAGATTCTAGCTGTAGGCCTAAGTGTGCCAGTGCATATTTTAAGGAATTTTGACTACTGGGACAAAATCAGCCATGGGTCTAGCAGAGGCGCGTTTACAGAAAACGGGGCCCTAGGCGCAAACGTTTTACGGGCCCTAGGCGCAAACATTTTAGGGGGCCCTTCTGAACTTGTATTAGCCCAAAGGAAAAAAACAATTATAAATTACAATAATATAAGGCCTACTTTTATGGGAATGCTAAACTGTATAAAATAGAAAATAGGTTATATTGAAATAATTCAAAATTGAAAAATGTTATTTTTTATAATTGAAAAAATATTTTCATTAGTTTTGGGGCCCTCCGAGATTTGGGGGCCCTATAGGCGCGAAGAATTTTTTTAAGGAATTGATCTTCAAAATCTTAAAACTTTTAGACTTTTTCTAAAAAAAATTCAAAATTCATCTCCGAAAAAAGTTGATGACCTTTTTTTTAGTCATCACCTTCTTTTACAACTTTTCTCGTGTGTCCCAACCCAATAACAAGGGGTCATTCAACAATAATCTCATACCTTTCTCATTATGCTACTGGGACAAATCTTTAAATTCTTGCAACATTTGTCCCACTAGTTGTACTTTATACATACATTGCCTGGGACAAATCGCTCTGACTACTGGGACAAATCCTAAGACTACTGGGACATTTGTCCCACTAGTTATACAGTTAAAATATGCCCTGAAGTGTGCTGACTATAATTAAGTGAATGTCTGATATCTTGCCTCTAAGTCAGAGTCAGTCTAACAATCTACAGCTTGAGAGCTTATGTAAGATCTTATACTTGAGTTGCTGAAGCTTTTAAGAAGAGCAATTCCACTCTTCCAATAGGCCTATTGACGCGCTGAACATGGGCGGCGGTCCCGGGCGGTCTGTGATCCCACCTTTAACAGTGAGGGGGACACACTATAGGCCTACAGTTGTCCCCTCAGTGCCCTCACCCAAATTTTGAAGAAACGCCAAAAAAGCGAAAAACTTTTTTGACCTCTTTTTTGACCAGATCAGTTCAAAAGTGTCCCGTGTCCCTGTCAAACAAGATCCCCGCCAGTAATTGTTAAAATGTTGGAAAAAACTTATTTACAACATTAGTTGCCAACTTTAGTTAAACTGTTTTATTTTAGTTGAAAAATAATTGAAGTTTAATTTTTTTTAAATAATATTGGTTTAGGCCTAGTGCTAATCACTGCCTAGTTAGGCCTAACGGAAGACTGCTAAAGATGGAATTAAACACATCATTCGAAAACGCAAATAAGTGACATTTTCTTGCAAAGGGCGATGATAATGCATATCTATCAAACAAGTCATCATCTATCTCGACCTAAGCCGTCGATGAACTAAGCCAACCGTTGGAAATCCAGATACGCGGAGTGAGCGATATGTTGACCTTGTGTTGGTAGCAGAGTTGTTGTATGCGTGTACTTTTATTATTATTATTGAAGGACTGTTATCTAAAACAGTTATCAAAAATGAGTGTGCAAAACTTGATGTCAACTTTTTCGTGTTTAGTTCGATCGCCGTTGCAAAGAGTGCTAAAGACGGCATTGAGTTTTGATGGTGAGCGATAATAAAGTTTTGTGTGACATTTTGCGTGGATTAACGGATAGGGACATGATGCTGAAGTTTTTTGTTGAGGGGAGACTTTTGTAAATGTGCGTTGTAATTGGTGTTTGTTTTGATTGATAATGAGTTTTTAAAAAGAGAAAATGGATGTGAAGGTTTCATATTGAGTGGCTGAGCACTTGGTGTTGATATGAGACCGGCAGATATGAGGAAGGTAAAGCAACATGAGTTAGTTGGTACTGGCAGAATTACTGTCCTTGGAATGCAACGTCACTTGGATCGTAAATAACCCTCTTCCTTACTGTTTGGCAAAAGAGTCCCAATGCATGTTGTAAGGTTTGAAAAGGTGTACTCATGTTTGCAGCTAGGCCTGACGATTGTTCAACCTCGGAACCTTCCTACAGAGGAGTTCCTGTAGAGGTGTTATGGGGTTAAATTTTCCTAGGATAAGGGATTTTATTTCAGAGGCTCAATATCAACCCCAGCAGTGGTTAAAAAATTAATCCCATAACTGCCCTCCGTAGGAAAGTTCAGTATAATTAATTGTCCTCTTTCCACGATGTGGATTGAATAAGGTTAAGTCTATATGTTTAACAGGACTAACGAGAGAAGTTGAACAGTTTCTTGGTTTCTTTTGTTTTATTGAGTTCAGTCTAACTGTACAGAAGATGCAGCTGTCAGTGTACAGTCGGGTAGACCTCTCCTTTGCAATGTCTACAGAAATACTTGGCTCTAGGTCTGGGTTTGCTGAGCAACTTAGAATATTGGAAACCCCTCTGGATTAAGGTCTTGCTGCCCAGTCTTTATGTAGAAGTTCAAACTGGATTGGTGGTTTAATTCAGGGCTTTAGCCAGAAATACAGAGTAGCCCGTACAGAAGCATTTGAAGTCGTGACCGCCGTGACTTGCCGTGAGTGTACGAAGTCATGACCGCCCAAAAGTCCCGCTGCCATACAAGTCCAACTGCAGTGCCCTTATGCTGTTTACAGAGCCTAATATAAACCCATGCTTCTTACAGAACTGTCATCTGAACGCTCGCAGCGGCTCTAGGGAAGAAGCTGGATGGTGCTGGAGGAAAATCATGCACAATTTATGCCCGTCCAAAATAATTTTCACCCATCCAAAGGACAGGTAGGTGGGTGGCTGGCTAAGGGCCTGGTTGAATTTAACCCTCATGAAGCTCTCAAGTCTTATAAGGTATAGTAATTTTTAAATGATTTCACAAAAATATAAATTTAACGGGTGTAGAGGATTGCAAATGCTTTTTTGTTATTTGTTTGCTAAAGTCATTACGAAACTTAGAAATGCATGTTATAATGTGTTTCAGCTCCTCTTATCAGCAAGACATTTTGCCGACATTTATCAGCTGATTCAGCTTCACCGCAAAGCAAACCTGAGGTTGAGAAGCAGTTTGTAAACCGCAACCCCAGGTGAGTAAGAGAAGCTTTACTACTGAAGCAAAAACTGACAATATCACATAATTTTCTCAGTAGGTATTTTATTCTGTTGAATTCTTGTGGACAAGCTTAGCACCAAGCAGCTGCCACAATGAACTCTTACCATAACCATACTTTAGTCAACAGTTTTATGAATGGTTAAAACTTATTTCATATGCTGAAGGCAAGTCACTGCGATGAGTCGGTAGAGCAGATGCTTGGGTCCCAAGTGCATCCGATAAAGATAGAATTCAGAGTTGTACTGAGTATAGGATATCCAAGTGTTGAGTCCTTGTCCACATTATGATATGTAACTGTAATCCCAAATTTATACCATACCTCTTCAAGAAGACTCGTCAGAGGCTCTCCTCACCTAACGATGGAACAAAGCATAGACAAACCTTGGTGATCAGTTCCAGTGTTCCCTCTCAGCTGCTTGGCTGAGAGGCTACAAAACAGTTCTAATTCTCACACTGCAAAAACTTAATCAAATGGTATTAAGTCACCCAAAAATTCTTTCTGCACAACAAACAGTGGTTGTGCTGTAGACGTTTTTCAGACCCCATTCAGCTTTTGGGCAACACAGCAATGGACAAACTACACATTGTGCAACAATGTCATGACTGGAGTGTTTATGAATGAAGATCAACTTAGTTTAAAGTTAATTGTTAGCTCACAAAATCAGATGAGAAACCTTCAGTCCGTCCGTCCAACCGTATGTCAGTTAGTGGGTTTTGGGGACATACGCTACTTCGCGTTAAGCAGAACAGTGCATTATTCAGGAACGTGTTAACGAGTCCACGCTGTGAATTATTATAATCGTTAATATCTAATTTGTTAGGGCTGATTTAGGAGTATTGTTGTATTATGTTAAAAACTCCATTGGATGAACTTGAAGTGACTGAAACAGTGTTATCAAACTGTATGACTGATGAGAGCTGCTTTAACCTAAAAGTATTTTATTACCCAATGATATAACAATCATCATGCCTGTAATGATGGTTTCTGTTCTTCTGTAGGAATTTAGAGTTTCTAGGAATAGCATGGAGACGTTTGGGTTGGAGATTTCAGTACCCTGCTCGAGATTTCTATCACAAGTATGTCGTGGTGTTTGCTTTGTAGTCTGCCAGGTTACTTTAACACTTTTACTGCTCAGTACTAGTACATGTCATGACATATGGACTGGAATTAAGGAATTTGTCCTGTATAAGATGATGCTACTTTATCTTAGACACAAGCATTTGATGGCTATTTAGTTCTGTGCTGTTTGAAAATGCAATTTCCTTTGACTAAAATCAAGGTACTCATTGTGCAAATGCTAGACTTCATGGGGGTTAAATTCAACCACCAATCCAGTTTGAACTTCTACATCAAGACTGGGCTGCAAGACTATGCTTAGGAGTAAGGTAGGTCAAGTCATTGTCATTCTACTTTTAGTGTGATGTTGTTTCTGTTAAGACTTCTCATGTATTACGCACCTGCACTGACGAGTTTTCATTCACAGGGTCGTGTTTGAACGAACCAATCGACACACATCTGCCTATGTCGAGCACTGGTCTGGTACGAGAGTGGTCACTGCATCTACGAAAGAACTGGCCATTGCTCGCCATCTCTACAGGTCAGAAACTGCTACTTGATATCACTTCCTGTCACTGTGGTGTGTATAATTTGGATATACAAACATTGTTTAATTTACCAGTAACGAAAATTTGATGAAGGCATATGATTTGTTGGTTGTGTCGTCTCGTCTGTAATCCTGTTTTGTAAAAGCTGTATAAAATGTACGATTTAAAACACCATAGACTCCAAGCTGTTCTGTTTGAATTGTATGCCTATATTCTTTGAACTCACCTTATAAGTCTTGACTCTCCTTTATGAAGTCAGGTAGAAAGACATAGTCCTACAAACAAAGCAATGTGAAGTTTTTTAATTTAAACAAAGTGCTGGGCAGTTCAGTTGTGGAGGTCTGACTAATAATCTTGCTTCAAAATAGATTGGCTTACATTCGGGGAAAGTAGTCCACTAACTCAGTTATACATAGAAAGGGGAATTTCTCTTTGTGTATCAGTATTTTATTAAAACATTGACTGCAAGGGACATGTTAACACGTCCTACATTCGATAAGTTCAGGCACGACGGACGTGTATACACATCCCTCAGGTATCGGCCATTCATGGCGTTCAGAGTCAGTTCAGCATCTCAGTAATATTTCCTGCTGTTTATTAGTAATAGTGGACAGGTACTGCTACCTACCGAATGCATATAAGATTATTTTTGGCACTGTCTAGTGAATAAAAATGGAACGAACGAAGTATCTGTGGTGACTTTAGCATGTCAGCCATCTTGTCCTATTACGCACTGCTGAGAAAGTCATTAAAGTGGTACAGAAAGGTGGGCATACAGATGATTGACATGGCTGTGTCAAATGCATACCTTCTCTACAAGAAACTTGGAGGAACTAGCGCCAGAGTTGGTTCAGAACGAAGGTTATTCAGTCTCTGCTTGGAAGCCAAGATTGACCAGAGACAGCTGCCCACTATCAATGGCCTTCAAACACCACAAGGTTCGGACCTATCCAGACTCGGTGGACACACTGGACAGCACTCTCTGGGTGTTACCCTAGCAACTGCCACCAAAGCAGGACCTTGCAGGAAGTCTGTTCTATGGAGGGCACAAAGAAACACGTTATTTTTTTACACTTGACCCTTGTTTTTGGCCTGTATTCAGGCTTTCCATTAGAGCCCAAGAAGAAGATGCACTTACGTCCTGACCTAGAATTTTGGACTTAGCTCATTTCTAACGGCAATCACACCAGGCGTATATGACATAACAGAATACACAATCTAGCTGCCTAAGATGGGGAAACATAATGAACGGACGTTGTATATTGTTCTTTCTACTATGCTTAGTGCTTGGCATATATACATCCAATGATAAACAAATGGACATATGCAACTCACCATTGGAATTTTACTTACGCCTATCCCAAAAATTTTGGATGTGTTGGACGTTTGTTACAGGCATAAAAGTGGCCATTTGAGCATTGACGGAAACACTGCCTATTTTAGCCGCACTTGGCCAATCATTGGGCCTGCTGTCAACGTGTTAAAGCATACATAGTTTCCTTTCTAGATACTTATTTAGCAGTGAATCTGTCTGTCCGAGTGAAAGGGAACAGTTGTTGTAACTTCAGATCTGGACTATTTTGGTAAAATTTTCAGTTGTGTACAAATTATATGGTTTTTACTTACTGGTATAATTTGTTTTCTGTTTGTTTATTGTTTACTTCTGTGCTTATTTTTTGTTTGCTAATTGTTATTTCCTCATTATTTTTATTGTTTGAAAATGAGTTTTGAATTTATATTCATTGTTCTCAGCAGTAAATGACTTGAGCAGAGACCGTTTTCTTTGCAGTATGACCGACTCGTCAGCTGCTGAGAATATAGGTCGTGTATTGGCACAGAGGTGTCAGGAATCAGGTGTAACATCAATGGTTCTACACACAGAAGAAAACAGTGACAAATCAGATAAGGTATTTTATTTACTATATATTTCATCTATTTCTTGTATTTTCTAGGAAGAAATTTGAAATTTATAGTTGAAAATTTTCAACATTTCTGTGTTAACATGTATGGGTCAAACTTGGTGAAATAGAAGTAAGTAAGGATATCCTTATTAAAATGAACTGCTAACTGCACTTTTGTGTGTACACTCTACATAGTTCATCAAATTAATTTAAGCATATAGCATCCGAATGACACAGGTTTTATGGGCTAAGGAGTTGGCATTAGGTGTAATTCTATACTGTGAGTGGCACAGGGCATTTCTGAAGTGATATTTGGGCAACAAATTGATGTGGTCATTCTTGTTTTGCCAAAAATTTCCCTAAATTTTCTCTTTTCTGACTTGTATTTACAAGCCTCAGTAAATTAGTTTTTAGTTCATCTGAATGGTCCTTATGTTGAAAGCCCTGGTGGGCCGATGGTTTGGACAAGGATGGGTTCACCTCTGTTATCTTGAGCACTGGCAGAAAAATCTGACAGTAGATTTGGACATTAAAATATGCTGGTTCCAGGTTTAACTGGAAGGCATAGGTGCAACATGTTGGCTGCATCTGTATTTACAAATTGTACACAGTGCTTGTAAGTAATGCTGAATCTGGGCTGTACAGTTGACAACAGGAATGACACCTGGTGAATAAACTTAGCTGTTTTCCTTTAGACAAGAGCAACCACTTTACGTCAATGATTTTTGTTTGTTGTGTTGTTTGAGTAGCTGGCATAAGTTTTTCAAGAAGAATAGCATTATGGCTAATAAATTTAGCTGCACAGTGGTGAATAAACTCAACTCTTTATCAAGAACTTACGTTTAATGAGATCATTTTATAAAGAAATTCTCAAAGTGAATTATTTTTGTGATCCACGTTCCTGACTGTGTTATATAGGAATTCGTGTCTTAATGAAAACTGTCATGGAGAGTCGTAGAGTATCTCACTTTTCATTTGCTTACAGTTCCAGTTGTTCGAGAAGGCTCTGATGGAAGGGGGCGTCGATTTGACCGAACCCGAGGAAGTAGTCCCTCGCTATGAACCCGGCATAGATTACAGCAATGACGAGGAGCTGAGGGACCTCTTGCGACGTCAGGACCTCGTCTTCCACCTTGGAACAAAGTCAAAACAGATGAAGCATCTCAATGTGAAAAGAAAACTGCGCCACAGACGGCGTCCCTGGCCAAGGCCAACTCCTCTGGAGGCACCAAGCTACACCTTCACATCATAGACTGTTCACAAGGAATTTTCTCAGACTAATTAATCTGTAGTCGACTTCACTAGCTCTGCAATTTTTGCTTGTCTGATTGTGAATCTGGGCGATGAGCAAACGTAGAGGAGCGAACGAGACAGGAAAAAACTAAGACGGACTAATGGATTCTCGTGTAATCTTGGCCATTGTCCTAATTAAACCTTCTCTAAACATTTCACTTGGTGTTCGTGCGTTTTGTATTAGTGAGCTTTGCTTTGGTCCAAACAACTATCTGCTCGGAATAGAACCTGATTGTTTTCTTGTTCCTTGCATCCAGATTGCTTGATCGTTGTTTTGTCTTTAGTGAGGAGAAGAAGAGCAGTCCCTTGGGCTAGCCTGAGAGGCAGTCATGGGTATGAAGTTTCAGCAACTTCATTTTCTTAGCTTTGCATATGAGGATGGATGGCCAGTCCTCTCCCTCACCGTCTCGTCTTCCAGCTGACAATGTACAGTCAGTGTACTCATTGTAGCTGAGTTGGCTAGGGGGTGCATGGGAAGCAGAAAGCTCAGAAATTTCTGCCTTTTGTCTTTAGTGAACACCTTGAATAAGATGGTTCTCAACTGGACTCTGGTGCTGTTTGATGTTAAATGCCAATAAGAACAGAAATTTCATCGGTAAGCATAGGCGTAATTTATGGGAGGTACGAGGGGTACCCGCACCCAACTTTTTGTACTGGGGTACCGTACCCCCACTTTTTGGACTGAGGGTACTGTACCCTCACTTTCGAACAATGCCAATCAATATTTTATTATTGTGCCTTACCAGAGATGCAGTCTCCCCTTGCTTCGTGTATGTAAGAAATTGGTATCCCCACTTTTTAGACCAAGTTACACCCCTGCCCGGAAGCCATGGCCATAGGCGTAATTTGTGGGGGTACGAGGGGTACCCGTACCCCCACTTTTTGAACTGGGGGTACCATACCCCCACATTTTGAACAATGCCAAACAATATTTTATTGTTGTGCCTTCCCAGAGATCTCAGTCTCGCTTCGTGTATGTAAGAAATTGGTACCCCCACTTTTTAGACCAAAGTTATACCCCTGTCGGTAAGGAGAACAATGAAAAGAAACTAGAAGCAGCTCACAAAAGCACTGCCTACGCTTGCCTTACTACATTACATTAGGTTACATTGCCAATTGTCTTAGATTGCATTGCCAATTGTCTTAGATTGCATTGCCAATTGTCTTAGATTGCATTGCCAATTGTCTTAGGTACATTACCAATTGTCTTAAGACAAAGACTTCCAAAACGTCTTAAGACAAAGACTTTAAAACGTGTCTTGGACTCTTGGTATCATTGTCTATCTGCAGATAAAGCATAACAATATCAGCCCTGGCGCTGTCCTGAATTCAACAATGTTGTATTTTGTTACATGCTATAGACACCAGCCTGTCTTTGTCCGCAGTGAGTAAGATCTCTGGAGTTAAACAAGTCTGGACTAAGGAACAATGACGTATCACTTATGTAGGCCCTAAGCTTATGTATTCAGTTCCAAGCGATGTGTCTGACAGTTGTAAATTACAACTTTCAAGAGAGTCCCAGAGAGTGGACAGTGTCATCTAGACCAACCTCTTGAGACTCGAGGACCACTAATAAATTTTGTGTGTCGGTCGTGGACCACCACTAAAAATTGTGCCAAAAACAAATTAATACAAAAGAACTTTTGCCGTAAATCAGCACATTATTAGTTTCATGCTGCCATCTAGCCGATTCTAGCAATTGAAATAAAACAAGCATTTAAAAAATTGACAAAATTTGTATGTTTGCATGTAAAAAATATAAATTGTAGGTCTTGCTCGCGGACCATCAGGCAGATGGCAGCGGACCACAGGTTGAGAACCGCTGATCTAGACCCAATAGCAAAAGGTGTCCATTTCTTATATAGTATAGTATAGTGTGTAGATATATATACATATAGTATATATAATATGAAATTAAAAGTACACATGCACTAACAACTATATATAATATATGAAACAAAATATAATTTGTTAAATCTGTACATTTATATGCAGTGCTATGCACTGTTATAATATATGTATATTTGAATGTATATGTATGTATGTCTGTCTACAGGTGTGTATTCATGGGCGTCCAAAGGGGGGTAAAGGGGGCATTTGCCTCCCTGGATTTTGCAAATATTTTACAAAAATAAAATCTTGATTTGTATGATTATTACAACAGTCTGAACACGATTTTCAATGTAAAAAAAGCTTAATTACCGGTATTTAAGTAAGTCCTTGACCATTATTTATTTTTAAAGTTGTCACATGTTCTGTGTTCATTGACTCCTCCCTACCAAAATGTTGCCCCCCTCTAAAAAAATTCTCGTGCAGATGCCATGTATGTACTTGGGTATGTATGCAATGCATTTATGTATAACATTGGATATGTGTAATGCATCAGTGCCTAAAATACTCAGAAATGTCAACTGGACACTCTTCCTCAAACTGTCGAACTGTAGGCTACTTGAACTGATAAATAAAATTTCAGGCATTAGAATGAAATCGTGCGTAGTTGACATGAGCTAATCTCTCAAAAAATCATACTACACTTCATACTACACACCACACTCCAGACAAGTATACATATGAAACATATATATATATATATATATGTTTGTGTATATATATATATATATATATAATATATATATATATATATATATACGGTTTGGCGTAAGCTTGTATATACATGCAATTTATCTGCAGATGTATAGGGTCACTTTGCCGCGAACTAAACATATGGTGGTCTCAGACCAGCTAGGCAGCGACCGGGCTGCAAGGAGCGTCCTTAGAAACGCGGTATCAAGTGACGTTCGCTATCGGTGTTGTAGTGGAACTTGAAGCAGCCGCTTGTTAATTGGATCTGGCTATTATAGCAGAGGCCTGCGTAGAGCACTCTGGGCCGATAGGCCGCCGTGAGAGCGTTGGACGGTGCAAGGTTTGACGCTTTGGGTCAGCGAAGAATTCAGTGGGCCTCTTCAGTTCTGGCTATCGTAGGTAAATGTTAGCCTACTGGAGATAATATAGCGCCGTTTAAAAAGGAAGGCTGTAGCTAATACAGGTGGTTGGAATACTATAAGAGTAGGGCTTATTCGTGCCGATCTAAGTGCGTTCCATGAGTGCCTGATTGAGTTCAGTGCTCGTGTGGATCATATTCTTGTTAGTATCGTCGTACGAGGTAAGCTTTAGGCTATATGAATAGACTTCACAGTCTGTATAATAACCTAATTTTGTTTATACGCCATTTTATGTACCGGTAGGTCTGTGGAAGACTAGTTGTGTAAGTCTACACTGGAACCTTCATATAATTCACTTTATTATACCACGGATTCTGGTCCATACAGCATGGCTGGGCATGATCCCAAGTGTTACTGCAATGCCATAATTACCATATGATCAATAATCGTAATCGCAATCTCCAAACTTCTAAAGCGCCACCCAAAGGCCAAGCGCAGGGCACCAGCCTATTCACATACATTACAGGATATTTAGAAAGGACCTATTGGTGCTTGGATTGTAATTTGTAAATACTCATTGATATAGCGCCTCTACCCTCGGAGGCTAACTTAGGGTGAAATGTTAACCTCACTGCCAGTTTAGGCAATGTAGCCTACTATTTCAAAGTTTCGTAACTGTACCGTTTGCCTCTGAAGGTTAACCGTTTTAAACTGATTTTGCACCAGAGAACAAAAAGCCAAGAGAAGAGTCTGAAGAGATTAATCAAGAGTTCTAAACAGAGAGCAAAACTTTGGAATTTTCACGACAGACAGACAGGTATGCAGGCAGGCAGACAGACAGACAGACAGACAGACAGAGACCCGCATAAATGGCATTACCATGATCCACTCTAGTGCATATGAATGCATGCGTCTGGGTCGAGGGAGCATTAGCAGTAGACAGCGGGTGGCGTACAGTATGCCATGGATCTGACGCAGATGTTAAAAGCATGTTCGATATAGGCCTTCACAAGCTCAGAGAAGATCAATTCCTGGTTCACACCCAGGTCACATAGAGAAGTTGAGAAGGTGGCATTTGGAGCTGCTGACGGTTATCAAGCCAACGGTTACCTGATATCCAACCGCAAAAGCACCTTAGATGTCTCAACCATTTCCTTAGTTATAAGAAATATACATCTGCAGCTTGACAATTAACATGTATTCCTGAGCATCGTCATTCTACTGGTGAGCAGGAACTCTGAGGGAAGACAAGACGTGGCTTAGGTGCGCAGTGTACTGTAATGGCCACAAAGCCAAAGACTTAGAATGGAATCGGAGGCCGTCCTACCCAGACCGGGGACCAGGTTGACCGGGTGGAACTGGAAAACACAACACGAGTACGGTCAGAAAGTAACGAGCTCAATCACTTCTGAGAATATAAGACGACTTTTCAAGGTGTATGTGTATATTAGTGTGTATGTGCGTATGTATTGTAGGCCTACGTGTGTAGGTGTGTATGTATATGTGCATAGGCCTACATGTATGTATGTATGTATGTATGCATGTGTGTATTTGTATGTGTGTATGTGTTATGTATCTATGTATGTATGTATGTACGTATGTGTCTATTTATGTATGTGTGTGTATGTAAGTATATGTGTATGTATTCATGTATGTATGTATGTGTGTATGTATGTATGCCTGCATATGTATGTATGTATGTATGTATGTATGTATATATATAACTATGAGTAGGCAATACACGATTCATATATATATAATATATATATAATATATATAATATATATGATATATATTATGTACATATCAAAACCGCAGCATGGTTGCCAAAAACAGATCTGAAAAGGTTCCAGTGTTTTTGTGAACTAAGGGCGTATATGGGGACATCGATCGTGATTTTGAATATTAGCTCTAAGGGAGTGGAATAACGCCTTTAAGTACGGTACTCTAGGTTTAGGCAGAAGACAGCATTGTCGAAGCATTGCTTTGGACAGTTTATAAGAGGGGTGAAACAATACCGCATGACCACAAATGAAATCTGTATATGCATAATATGAGATTTTTAATAGATCCTACATTCCTTCGAATGTGTTCAATAGCCTAGTCAATATATTGATTTTGACAAATTTGGACAGGTTCAGTAGGCCAATAAAAGCACGTTTAAATAGAAACGTTGCTTTACGCCTAGACAGGCCAATAATAGATAACTTACGTAGGGCCTATAGCCAATTCTTGGCAACCCTAACCCTAACCTTAACCTAGGGCACGGAATGAATAACTTAGTACGGCCCCTTTCTCACTGTCATGACGCGGTGAATAAATATTTCTGTAAATAAAAGCATAGGCTATTGACTCCAAGCATTATAAGTAGGCCTCATGAGTAGGCCTAGGCCTATCCCAATGCAAAACTAAATCATCGCAAAATTATCTGCGCTAATTCTTACAATCAGCATTTATAAGTTTAATTAAAATTACAACGTCTACCACTAGGCCTAGGCCTATAATATTTTTGTCATTGTCATTATTGCCAGTAGGCCTATTGTCATCATAATGATAATAGTAATAATATTAATATTATTAGTATTATTAAGCCTATTTTTTCGCCCTGATGTGTAAATATGATTCCCAGGGTGAGAATTGTCGGGGTTGGGGGTTCAATCCCCTATTGTTTCTTAGGACCCCCAGTTAAGTCTTCATTGCACACCCCAGGGGGTCATTTCCAACCGCAAACCCCAGTTGTGCCAGTGTGATTATATTATGCATAAGACTTATATGTTAGCATTTTCTTTCACAATTCACTTTGTGGGTTACTAATAGCCTAAAGTAATGTTCTGGTTTATTGTGAGATTAGTGACCATGTGAATTGTAGCCTATAGGCCTACTAATAAATTTGGTGATGTCATCACTTTAAGGAGTTTAAGCTTTCTATTGCATTTTCTCAGTTTGCAAAATACGGATAAAATATTCAACTTCACATGGATCAAACTCATCAAAGTCACCCCCCCCCGTCTTTTTTCTACAATTCTCACACTGATGATCGCTCGTGCTCTTAAAACAATGTCTGGAGACAATAAAATGAACGTCTGCATGGAACGGTTTATAGCCTTTAGGCCTAATTCCTCAAGTTCTGGCTGAGCATAAGTGCCACGGTAGGCATAGGCAACGGCATTGAAGCGTTGAATGCGAATGCGATGGAAGAGGTAGCAAGTTTATTTATGGTCTCCAGAAATTCGAGTTAGGCAGCGCCCTAAGTCCTTAAACTGAATTCCACCCCATTGCCATGGTCCCGAATGTTAGCGGCAAAAGTGTTATGCTGAAAGTAGGCCCTAGTTGACGGTAGGCCTACTTGACATTTTTATTGTTATTTTATTATATTATTATTTTACTAGTACTACTAGTAGGCCTAACATCAACGGTTTCTTGTTCTTACAATCAGCAGATTTTCTCACGCTTTTACTTTTTCAGAATGTTTTATAATCTTTAACTCTGTTTTAGAAGGCAGGGCCAGTCATAGCCCAAAATGGCGCCTTAAGCGAAGCATAGGGCCTACAGTTTGCGCCCTCTGACCCCCCCACTCCACGGTCCAACCCACGTCACAACCCAACTATTTGAATTCAAATGAAAATAATCATTGTAACTGAAAAATAGCTAAAGTGTGAATAACATAAAACTGTTAAACATTGGCGTAAACTTGTCCAAAATATTGGGGGCATGGATTCTGGACCAGAAAAACAAGTTTTTTCAATATGAAAAGTTGTTTTTTGTTGTTGTTTTTTTCTCGTTTTTTTGGTTTTGGTTGTTTTTGTTGTTTTTAAGATTTTCGGATTTCGGATCATAAAAATCATGAAAAATGGCATGAACAAGAGCTCCAACTCAGTTTAATTCAGTTAATTGCGATTTCCGAAAATTAAAAATTAAAATCATTAAATCAATACTATTAAAATAACTTCTACAAAAATAAGAAATTTATGTTTTTGTTAAACAAAAAAATTTGTGGTTTTCTTTTTCTTTTGGTTTTGTTTAAGACCAAATACCGAAAAAGTTTTTTCACCTCTAGTCTGGACAGTCAGCAGAGGCTTCCGGCTTACGTTAATGCATATGAAATGGGCGTTTTGTTTACATATAAATTTGTTTCATATTGAAGATATTGAAGATAAAAATAAATCTTTGTTTTCATTATGAATTTCTAGCTAGCTAGCTAGCTAGCTAGCTAGCTAGATAGATAGATAGATAGATAGATAGATAGATAGATAGATAGATAGATAGATAGATAGATAGATAGATAGATAGATAGATAGATAGATAGATAGATAGATAGATAGATAGTTCTGTGTCTCTGTTTTTCTGTTTCTGGAGAAATTTGTATATACTGAAACATAATATTTTGATATTTTAAGAAAATATCCTCTCGATTTTTGGGGGGCATTGCCACGGCTCCTCAATTATTGGGGCATGTGCCCCGGCTGACCCCCCAGAGTCTACGCCTATGATGTTAAAACATAATTTTTTGTGAAAATGGCGTCCCAAGCAACTACCTGCTTTACCTTTGCCTAGTAAGCCGACCTCTTTGTCAGGTTTTGAAAACCCAGTTTTAGTAGAGGAACAGTTTCTCGGTCTTAGGTTATACGTGTTGTCGTTGATCTTCTTGCAGGGGCGTAACTTTGGTCTAAACAGTGAGGGCTACCAATTTCTTACATACACGAAGCAACGCCGAGACTGCGATCTTTGGGAAGGCACAATAATAAAATATTGATTTGTACTGTTCAAAAAGTGGGGGTACGGTACCCTCAGTACAAAAAGTGGGGGAGGGTACGGGTACCCCTCGTACCCCTACAAATTACGCCTATGTCTTCTCAATTGTATGACATAAGCTTAGACTTATAATAGTAGCCTATCTATTAATACTTGTAGCCGTTTAATACATTTCATTGGCAGGCCTGTTGCTCCTGTTGTCGATGTTGGTAGACTGAAGTTATTGATACACGTCGCCTCTGTTGTTATAAGTTTATTGCTGTTACTTCCGCCTCTGGGTAGGGCTCTTGAAGAGGCGGTATATAAATATCCAGAATGAATGAATGTTGTTGTTTGTTGCCGTTGTTATTATTGTCGCTTTTATTGTAGCTGTAAGACTAGGTTTTTGCTATTTTCGTCAAGCTAGTGTCGTTAAGCATTTTGTTGTATTGTTTGTTCTTCAAATGTATCATTTTTCTGTTTCACAGTGAACTGGTGGAGAAGGGAAGAGGATGAAGGAGCGAGTCTATGGGTGGTATCCACCGGCCAGTGACGTTTACAAGAGTTATCGAGAGACGGGGCTCGATAGTTACAGTAAGTCAACATAAGTTCTACATATGGGATAAACTGTGCAAGGACAGTGACATTATATCTGTGGTTTCGACGTCTTTAGCTGCTTGCAACACATGGGGTCGGGTTCTGCAACTGCATCAGAGGCAGTGCCGTCTTAACAGCATTGTAGGCCTTGGGCAAAGGAATGCCCTGGGACACCTGCCCACCCACGGGGATAAACAGTTAAACGGTCAATAAAATTAAACTAATACATTTTATTTGCACTTTCAACATTTACTTTGTAACCAAGTGAATGTTTAAACGCAAAGACACATATTGCAAAGTGAAGATTAATCAACATAAACTATTGAAAATTATCACATGAGTCTTGCACTCATAGCTAATGTCAACCCAATCCTTCCGTTGACAATCCTTCTGATTAAATCCTTGTTCTCTTTTTTACTTAACGCCTATTTAACGTTCACCTTTTGAACACTAATCCTACGTATAAGTATAACCTGAATTAATCAGCAACACAGTTTAATATCTTTTCAGTTTAATAAGAAACAAACAGACAGAACTCAATTCGATTACAACTCGACTAGTCAGCCACACTACTACAGCGAACATACAAATTCAAACTTCTTTAGTCAGCATAATTCTTCGCGCCTCTTGACACACCTGTCTTCTGTGCGCCTAGGCGAACTCTAATAATATACATATAGCGCGCCGCTGCCGATGTCGGCCGGCCGCGCGTGTCACTAAGACTATACGTTATACATCTATCATATATACATATACACGTGAAACTAAAGTAAACGCACTAAATATATACGCTAACATCTCGCACTGCAAGACTGTACACAAAACTCAGTTCACATTACCTCCTTCCTTGTTCTGGAATTGAGCAAATTAAATTTCAAAATTTGCGAAATTACCAAAATACATGAAACATATATATATCTAACTAATTAATAAACAGTCTTACGATTACTTATAACCTTGACAAACAATCAGCAATAATATTCAATCTGCCCTTCTTGTACTTCACCTCAACATCAAAAGTTTGTAAGGCTAACGCCCAACGCACAAGTTTAGCAGACTTAGACATTGACTCAGTCAAATATGTAAGAGGATTGTGATCAGTAAAAATGAAAATTTTTGATCCAATTATAATTTCTTTTAACTTGTTTAGAGCCCAAACAATAGCATAGGCTTCCTTTTCCACAGTAGCCCATCTCTTCTGGGTATCAGTTAACTTCTGACTGATAAATGACACAGGGCGCTCTATTCCCTTGTCGTCCATCTGTGTTAAAACAGCACCGACTGCAAAGTCACTACTATCGCAGTACAAATTGAATGGTTTTCCCACTTCAAAACCATATAACACTACTTTGGATCGCACATCCTCTTTAAGTAAATCAAATGCTTGCTGATGTTCAACAGTCCAATCAATCTTATCAGAAACACGTTTACTAGTTAAATCAGATAAAGGTTTCGCAATCTGTGCAAAGTCCTTAATAAACTGTCTGTAATAATTAAAAAATCCAAGCAGTTGCTTAACTTGCTTCTTAGTTTCTGGGATCTTCAAATTAGTCAAACTTTCAATTCTGTCTGGGTTCATCTTTATCTTACCAGACCCAACCACATGACCGATAAACCTTACCAAATATGCATTTTTTCAAATTCAAAGTAACGTTATGCAATCTCATTTGCATCAAAAATGCATCTAGATGCTGCAAGTGAATATTCCAACTGTCAGAATGCACAGCAATGTCATCAACATACGGTTCTGCAAAGTCACTTATAGGCTGTAAAACTAAATTTATCGCCTTAACAAAAGTTCGGCCTGAATTTATCATTCCAAAAGGAACACGAGTAAATTCATACAGTCCATTATGTGTTACAAAAGCTGTCTTCCATTGATCAGATTGTTTTACAGGACAAGTCCAATAAGCACTTCGACAGTCCAAAATAGAAATCACATTAGACTTTCCAACTTTGTTCAAAACGTCTCTGACAATCGGCATAGGATATTTACAATCCACTGTGAATGAGTTAATGTATCTGTAGTCACAGGCAAGTCTCAAAGATCCGTCTTTCTTTTTAACAATAACCAAAGAGCTTGCCATTCTGCTCGATGATGGTTTGATAATGTTTGTTTTTAACATTTCTTTGATCTGACGTTCCACTTCTGATCGATAAATCAAAGGAATTCGATATGCTGCAAATTCCTTTGTGCCTTGCTCTCTTGTTATACTGATTTGGGTATTGTAACTGCTTTTCTTGAGAGTAAGATTCTGCAAACAATAATGCTTTCTCCGTAGTTTCTTTGAGTTCTTTCAAATGCTTTTCGTGAAAAGGAATTTTCTTGTGCCATTTCCTCGGGTTGTCTATTAGGTCCATTGTCATTCTCCTGAAGGCGACCTCTTCTCTTGAGACTGGAGTGATGGGCACTCTATCCATCACCAAACTCCTTGCCTTTAGTTGACACTTCTCGCAAGACTTACAAAATTTCACAATGTCTCTTCTCATCTTTGGCCAAACAAAAGACAACTTTATTCGTTCTCTTGTTTTCTCTTCTCCTAGATGTCCTCCAAATACCGATTCATGCGCCAATTCCATCACTTTAATTCGTCTCTCTTTTGGTAACACTAGTTGATATATCGTCTGGTCTAATATCTGATATTTCTTATGCAATAAACCGTTGATCACACAGAATTCAGATTCTTTCTCTTGTGCTAACTTCCACCACGGCTTCAACGATTCATCCTTTCTCTGTTGCTCTTCGAACTTCTTCGAATCGGCAATCTGCACCTTTTGTTCTTGATCCATCTCTTCATCTCTATACAAGTCTCCTATCCCCACATCACATTCATTGTCTTCTTCAGTTTCATTTAATGTGCCATTCTCGCATGCAGCCATCTCTTGCTCGTTCATCTCTGCTATTACACCATCTCGCGATAAGCTTCGTTGCTCATTACTTTCGTTTTCCTCATCACTTGAACTTTCAGTTTCACTCTTCTCATCAACATCTACCATTTCCTGTTTCCGACTCTGCGCTCTCGTCATTACATTTGCTCGTACACTCACAACTCCTTGTATCGTTTTAATTTTCATCTGTGGTACGGCTTTTAATTCGGCAATTATCTCTGGATGCAACAAGAATCTTTCTGTACTGCCCATCTTTGCAATACTAGCACACATCAAGGTGACATAAGGTGTAAGTGAACACTGGATTTTACGCGGAAATCCCTCTTCTTCCACGTCACTACCACACAATCTAACATCGACTTTCACTAACTTCGCAGGAATGGCATCTCCTGCCACACATTGCAAATTCACTTTTCCAATTTGTTCCACCTTCATGCCTTCCAGTAATTCTTCACTAATCACCGGAATCTCTGCACCCGAGTCGCTCAGTGCTTTGACTTTCACTGGCTCTTTACCGTCTACTGCACGAATTTCAACCTCGACATATTGCAAGAACGATTTCTTCAATATTCGACTGTCATCTTTTCCTATGACTTCTCTCTGAATTTCAGCATCCAATAGAAATTCGTTTTGAATACCACATTTCATTACTGACTTTACTTCAGTTTCTTGGTTTTCTTGACTCGCGGTTTGATTATCTGTATCACTAACCACTTGAATCAAATTCACCCTTGTGTGTTCTTGATTTCTGCTAGAACTAGCTGCTGCCACTGGAACTGGACAAAATTTAACCAAATGTTTGTCTGAACCACAGTTGTGACAACGCTTCACAACCCTGCCTCGTTGTTCATTGCCTTCATATCTCTTATACTGCGTAAACGATGTGTTGCCTTCCCTCTTGGCAAACGGCGCTGACGATTTGTTAAATCCCTGACGACCAAACGTCACTTCTCTGGTCTCATTGGGTACAGGGACATTAGCCTTGACTTCTTTACCTTTGAACTGACTCCCTGTTTCTGGATTACTTTTCCACTTTCCACTTTGGCTTTGGTTTACGGAACGTTGAGAAGGATAACTGTTTATATTTGGAAATGCAAACCCAATTCGATTGTTTACATGAATGTCTGCTAGGTCTGCCACTGCACTAGCTTGGAGACAGTCAGTTCCTTCCTTCGACAATACAAACTGTAGTGGACCTGGCGGTAAACATTCTTTTAGCTTATCCGCTACCAACAAATCAAAGAGCGTATCATACTCTCTGTTCACGTTTCGACTTCTCACGTAATAGTTTAGCAAGTTCTTCAGTCTTGCCGTAAACATCGTATAAGTCTCTTCTGTTGTCTTCTTAGCATCCACAAATCTGGCTCTGTATTCTCTCGAAGTCAATTTAAATTCTTTTAATAAGTGCTGCTTGACTCTATCATAATTATCTAGATCATCGTATGACAATTTATTCAGAACAGTTCGAGCTTTCGGCGTCATCAATGGTAGTAATAATTTCACCCAAAACGGCTTTTCCACAGCAAAACTACGAAACGCGTTCTCGACTGTTTCAAAATATAATGGCACCTCCATCATATCAGTTGGCATTTGAGGCAATACATGCTTCATTGCATCACCTATTTTCTTAATTTTTGACACCAAAGTTTCACTTTCTTGCTGCTTCCTTCTTTCAGCTTCCCGTTCTTCTCTCATTTGCGTTTCTTTCAAGGTCAATTTTGATTTCTCCAGTTTCAGACGTTCCTGTCTATCTGTCTCTGCCTTTTCCAAACTTTCTTTCTGAAATTTGAGTTCTTCTTGTCTGATCTGTTCCGCACGTTCTAACTCTAACGTTCGCGCTTTTTCTTTTTCTTCTTCACGCATTCTCTTTGCTTCAATCTGTTGCTGACGAACCTCTTCATCACTTTTTCTAGCTCTTTCAAATTCAATCATCTGCTCCAGTCTTCTTCTTTCAGCATCTTCCCTATCTCTTTTCAACTGTTCTAATTGAATCTCAAACTGATGCTTTTGCAATTCCAGTTCTGCCTTACGCACTTGTTCTGCTTTATCTTCTCTCTCTCTCTCTGCAGGCGCAATTCTTCTTGCCTTACAAGTTCTGCTTTCTCTTCTTTCTCTCGCTGCAAGCGCAATTCTTCTTGCCTTACAAGTTCTGCTTTCTCTTCTTTCTCTCTCTGCAAGCGCAATTCTTCTTGCCTTGCAAGTTCCGCTTTCTCTTCTTTCTCTCTCTGCAAGCGCAATTCTTTCTCTTCTTTCTCTCTCTGAAGACGTAATTCTTCTTGTCTTAGCTCTTTCTCTTCTTGTCTCCGTTTATCTTCTCTTTCTTTCTCTTCTTGTCTCAGTTCTTTCTCTTCTTGTCTCCGTTTCTCCTCCCTATCTTCTTTCATCATCATCCACTGCATCAACATCTCCATAGACATAGGCGCAGGAGGTTTTTCAATAGCCTTTTCTACGGCACCGCCAACGGCACCTTCTTCTTCGACTTCTTCTTTCACCCACACTTCAGCGAGTTCCTGTATCATGTCACCACGTGACATACCTTCTAATTGTTCTTCTTTAAAACCGGCTTTCAACAAACGCTGTTTTAGCCTTTCTGTAGACATCTTCTTAATATCTGCTTGTCTTTCAGCACTTAGTTTCTCCATCTTACTTGTTTACTTCGGTGATTTCTCTTTTCAAAGAAGTCACGGTTTTTCTTGTTGTGTGAATCGATAAACAAACGGGATTTCTTTTATATTTGTTCGTGGAAAACAACGAAATTTTTATACCGTTTCTCGTGTTCCACCGTCGTTGATATCGTAGACTCGTCACACAGCACACAACGCGTAAATTCTTCTAACACCGTTGTAAATTCTTTTATCACCGTCGTAGATTCTTCTATCCGCCGAAGGAGGTGATAACGTGAATTTTAATCCACCGTGAGTTTATATCCACCGTGAGTAATTATTCCACCGTGAGTAATTATTCCACCGTGAGTATTTATTCCACCGTGAGTTTTTATCCACCGTGAGTTATTTATCCACCGTGAGTTCTTTATCCACACCGACGCTGTTCCACCGTGAGTTTTTATCCACACCGTAACTGCCACCAATAATGTAAACCCAATCCTTCCGTTGACAATCCTTCTGATTAAATCCTTGTTCTCTTTTTACTTAACGCCTATTTAACGTTCACCTTTTGAACACTAATCCTACGTATAAGTATAACCTGAATTAATCAGCAACACAGTTTAATATCTTTTCAGTTTAATAAGAAACAAACAGACAGAACTCAATTCGATTACAACTCGACTAGTCAGCCACACTACTACAGCGAACATACAAATTCAAACTTCTTTAGTCAGCATAATTCTTCGCGCCTCTTGACACACCTGTCTTCTGTGCGCCTAGGCGAACTCTAATAATATACATATAGCGCGCCGCTGCCGATGTCGGCCGGCCGCGCGTGTCACTAAGACTATACGTTATACATCTATCATATATACATATACACGTGAAACTAAAGTAAACGCACTAAATATATACGCTAACATCTCGCACTGCAAGACTGTACACAAAACTCAGTTCACAGCTAAGAAGTTTCCAGTCTTGTTGTCCTCGAGACCAAGGTCTTGGTCTCGAGTGCACTCGAGTTCGTTTTTAAAAGTCTTGGTCTTGGTCTTGGTCTTGAGGTTCAAGGTCTTGGTCTTGGTCTTGAGGTTCAAGGTCTTGGTCTTGAGGTTCAAGGTCTTGGTCTTGGTCTCGCAAGACCAAGACCAAGACCGGCTGTCAATAGGAATAGTCATTAACAAAACTCAAGAATTCTGTATCAAGCCTGCTTGCATCATACGACCAATATCTATGGATGAATACAAGTCATGTTGGTCAGGAAAACCCATTGGCAGCAGCAACAGTTATTCTGTATCACACGGTATGATGAACCATGGGAAGATTTCAAAAGGACTCACTATCTGTACATTTACATCCAGTGCTTGAAAAGCTACTCTGTGTGTCAGCGACTTCAGCACCTGTAGAACGTATTTTTTCACATGGCGGAATTTTTATGAGGCCCACCAGGCACGTACGTCTTGGTCAGAAAATTCTGAGCGAAATGGTTTATAAAATACAAAAGGCATTTGGCATAAGAGTTTGCATGAAGGACTTTGAATACAAATTCGGATTTCTCTGCAGTTTGCATTTAAAGTTAATTTGCTTGAATAAAATAAAAGACTCATGTTTTCATTAAAATAGCGAATATTCCGACTTGACAATTTTTAAAAGTCTTGACCTGATTTCGATTTTTTGGGTCTTGGTCTTGGTCTTGGTCTTGAGGTTCAAGGTCTTGGTCTTGGTCTTGGTCTCGAGGTTCAAAGTCTTGGTCTTGGTCTCGAGGTTCAAGGTCTTGGTCTTGGTCTTGGTCTTGAGGTTCAAGGTCTTGGTCTTGGTCTTGGTCTTGAGGTTTAAGGTCTTGACAACAAGACTGGAAGTTTCACTTCTGCTGCGCGTGGAGGTCACGCACGCATAAGTTTTTTAGTCTTTTTAATTTGGGGGCCCTTAGAATCGTGGGGCCCCTGGCAACTGCCCATCGTGCCCATGCCTTAAGACGTCACTGACCAGAGAAAGGTCAGCGATGTGGTAAGGCATAGTCGGCCACCTCATTGTTGTATGCTACACGTTGTGCTATGTGATAAAGGAAGACTCAGTTGCAAAACTGACACTAGGTATCGCCAGCTTGTAAAGACGTCCAAAATACAGGAATGATGTATTCGCTGCCATATTTGTCACGTCATCAGAGTGAGTTTCCCATCATTAGGAACTTTTGATCTTGTCGTGTTCTGATTTGTATGCTTAAGCCAAAGATCTGTTGCAATCATGGGCGGCGATCCCGGGGGGGTCGAGGGGGACAAGACCCCCACCTTTAGGAGTGGGGGGACACGCCATGCATCGGACCCCACCCCAAATTTTGAAGATACACCAAAAAAGGTCAAGAAATGCAACTGTGTGTGAGGGCGAAAACGAGTTTTCAGTGCCATTTTGACCAGAAAAGTAGTCTTTTAGCAGAAGTGCCCCCAAAAAATTTAAAGAATAAAAGAAAAAAATTGTGTAAGAGAAGAAAAGAAGGGAAAAAAGGAAGAGAAAAAAACTTATGTGGAGATGAATTCGGAAAAAATAAGGTCGTTGACATCAGGAAGGGTGATTCAGGAAAAAGTCACGAAAGTAAGGTTGAGGACTAAAAAAAAGGTCATCAACGTCGGAGATGAGATGTAAAATTTTTAAAAGTTAACGAGAAAATTTTTGAAAAAGTAGGAGAACTGAGGTCAATGACTAAAAAAAGGTCATCAACTTTTTCGAAGATGAAAGGGAAATATTTTGGAGATGAAGTGGGGAAAAATTTTTTTGGGGACAAGCTTAAAAAAACGGTCGTCGACGAGATCGTGGCCGACTTTGTCCCCCCCCCACCTCTCAGACAAGATCGCCGCCACTGGTTGCAATAGGGTTGCTACTTCGCAAGTCGCAACAGAGTTGGTCATTATGTTTCAGTGTAGGCCGACTCAGTAACTTAAACTATTGGCAGAGGTCTGCAAGCGAACCGTTGCCTGGGAGTGTATAAGCGTTACGTTGATCAGGACCGGGCTTAAGAACAGATGCAGTTGATCTAATAGACTAATGCTAATGCAATACAATAATTATAGGCCTATTTAGGGCTATTCTCGTCGTCGACTCTTTCAGTTCAAATGATCGAGAGATTTAAGTCAGACACGTTTATACTTGATAAATACACAGTACTAGCTGTAACCCGTGAAAAATCACAGTATGTAAATTTAGTTTATAAACTTTAATGTGCTTGAGAGTTGGCTGGCTTCAGGCGTCAGGCATTGAGGGTATTGTCAGGTGCATGGCTGCAAGGGAGTGAGGGACCCTCCAGTGGCGGCGATCTTGTCTGAGAGGTGGGGGGGACAAAGTCGCCCATGGTCGTCTGGTCGATGATCTTTTTTGGGAATTCATGTCCCAACAAAAATTTTCCGAGACTTTTGTAAACTTCATCTCCCAAAAAAGTTCATGACCTTTTTTTAGTCACCTCTTTCTGACAACTTTTTACGAATTTGTATGACCTTTTTTACGAATTCGTCTCCAACTAAATTTTATTACCTTTTTTCTGAAAATTCTTCTCCGCTTAACTTTTTTTTACATTCTTTCTTACTTTCTCTGATTTTTCGGGGGACACTTCTCCTCAAGAAATCAATTTGTACCTCATCTTATCAAAAAACGCTGTCAAACCCTCACACGCATTTACATTTGTTGGCCTTTTTTCGTGTTTCTTACAAAAGTGGGGGGACAAATGTATGGCGTGTCCCCCACTCTTAAAGGTGGGGGACATGTCCCCCTTCCCCCCATGATCGCCGCCCATGGGACCCTCCATTCCTCCCTCACTCACAGGAATGGAGGCATTGTCAAAGTACAGGTGCATGGATGTGAGTAAGGGAGGAAGGAAGGGAGGGTAGGGGCCCTCCCTCCATGCCTTCCTCACTGCACTATATTCCTCAGGCATGGAAGTTACGCGACAGACGGACATCGGATATCATGTCGGTTGATTAACTATTAATCGACCAACACCATTTTAGCCTAATTTTATCCTGAAAAAATGCGCTTTGAGATATTGCTCGAGCTTTACAAGACAGCTGATGAGCCAAATGCGAATTCGAACGAAGTCTTAGGCCTACATACATTTAAATTTTGGTCTAGCGACTAGCGTAGAGTTGTGGTTTGGTCTGCAGGCAAAGTGGCAGAACAGTAACACTTTTGTTCAAAGCTCTGAGGATTATAATAAATGACTCCTTTAGTTTAAGTTCAGTTGGCCAACTTTGGCAGCGATACATTTAGAAAAATTACCCTCTCCACTGGCAGCCTATACCCCACTGAATTTCGAAAAACTCCCACTGTAATTCTAAACGACGAAACGTTCCCCTCGGCAGTCTACTACTTCAGATAGCTATAGCTAGCTAGCTAGCTAGCTAGCTAGCTTGCTAGCTTGCTAGATAGATAGATAGATAGATAGATAGATAGATAGATAGATAGATAGATAGATAGATAGATAGATAGATAGATACATACATGTAGATAGATAGATAGATAGATAGATAGATAGATAGATAGATAGATAGATAGATGATAGATAGATATATAGATAGATAGATAGATAGATAGATAGATAGATAGATAGATAGATAGATAGATAGATAGATAGATAGATAGATAGATAGATAGATAGGCTTATTATGGGAGATTCTAATTAAACGCTTTGAAGACACGCTCAAGTCCGTTCAACGCATACATGTACAGACTGAATTGTTGCAGAATGCACACATGTTGTCGGCGACATTATCTGTGAGCAAGTGCACCAAATGAATTAGCAGGTGCATAGTCGTGCAGGCAGATTGGAACTCCTTTCATCAGTGAAGAACAGACCTTTATGATATGTCAGAACTGATAAGCCGTAGTCTAAAACGAGCTGAAGTCTATACATCTAATTGCTTCGTAGCTTCCGGGTGTATACTGTCAAATTCTTGACTATATTCCCCTTCACGAATAAGCTGCACTTCCGGTTTGGAATTCCTGCGCCACCGTCTGCCTGTCTAGCTGTCTGAATTCTGTCTACCTGTGCGCCTGTGTCTGTGTGATTCTGTGTCCGTGTTTATCTGTTTATGTATGTATGTCTGTATGTCTGTCTGCCTGTCTGAATTATGTATGCAATTATTTGTATGCGTCAGTGTCTGTGTGTATTTGTGTGTGTCTGTGTGTGTGTCTGTCTGTGTCTGTCTGTCTGTCTGTCTGTCTTCTGTTGCGTAACAGGGTCCTTCACTAGGCTTTTTTTTATACGATATTAGTCTAGCAATGACTGAGAGTCTCTTGAAGATTGAAGTTGCGCATGTGTCTTTTGCCAATTCATTTATTAGGATATGGCGTTACCGATAGCGATGTGTACACATTCTCCGATTAGAGCTGTTTCTAAACAACAAAGAGACTAAACACATACACAAGCCTACAGGTAGACATAGCGACAGACTGACAGATTGACCGAGAACAGCGAGAAGCCTACACAGAAGCTGTTTTGCGGCACGGGCGTGTAAATACCGGAGCGTATCCGAAATTTGAAGTTGCAAGGGGGTGGGGCAAACCTGTAAGGGTATGGCAAAATGTTAGCCTATTATTCGTTTAGTGGGCGTGCGTGCTTGGTGTAGGCCTATAGATCTCAGAAATCGATCGTTCAGAAAGTGGCTTAAATTATAAGGACTGGTTGGATACCATCAGTTAGTTAGGCCAACCATGCCAGAGCTTTTGATAACAGCTAATCCATTTAATCGCT
The DNA here is from genome assembly GCA_963556255.1 of Allolobophora icterica. Classification (NCBI taxonomy): domain Eukaryota; kingdom Metazoa; phylum Annelida; class Clitellata; order Crassiclitellata; family Lumbricidae; genus Allolobophora; species Allolobophora icterica. Next base: position 60,092,501 of record OY744604.1, on the reverse strand, counting down.
CTGCATCATCGATAATACTAGCACGAAAGTATGCCTGTTCGTCCGTCCGTCCGTGTTTGTCTGTCTGTCTGTGTGTCTGTCTGCGTGACTTTTTCCTTAAGAGCGTGTAATTTATCTTAGAACTCCAGACTCTGGAATGATTTATACGTGGCACGTTAATGAAGACAGCAGAACAAGCAGATTGTGTAGGACTCTGTACAGCGCAGATTTATATATATAGGCCCCCTAGTGCGTAGATGTAAGTAGTTGGCGTTCTGTTGAGACCTGTGCCAATAATGCTATAGGGACCTTAAAAAACAGCATGTTAAAAAACAGCAGGTGCGCTATGCAGGAGGTAGCAATAAGACGAAAACAAAACTCAACGAGCATCTTTGCTGCCAACCCATCAACGTTGTTATCGAGTGCCTTTCTATATTTGATTTACAAGAACTGCCTGCCATCTGTAGGCCTATACAAATATAGTACTATACCAATTATACATGGCAACGTATATATAAATATATATGTATATATATATATGTATATATCGATGGCTGGAAGCACAAAGGTGCTAAGCGCACTTTTCTTAATTCTAAGAAAACTGAAGTTGAAGTTTTGTTATGTGTTGCTAAAATTCATTATTCAAAATAATTCGATTTGCAATGACTTTTCCAAAAGAAGAGCTTATTGCAGTGTTACAAGTATTTTTATTTTTGCACAAATAATTCTGTTTGTAAAAAAAAAATGACTTTGTAAAATTACTGTAAGGAAATATATGCACTTAGGACTTTTGTGCGCTGATGCTGGGACACCTGAAATACTAATTCATGTCAACTGTTTTGACAATTGTTTTAGAAGACCCTTAATAAATACTGTTCTAACTAGCCTTTAAGCATTTGTTAATTTATTAAGCACCACATGATTATATTATTTAATTTTAAAATGTCTTTTAAGCAAAAAAACTCCTAATAATATCAGGAAAATAACCAAAAATAATTTAATTCAAGTATGAGCGACTCTTACGCCGAGTTTTCCTTCAAATTAATGTGATAATCATAGCTGTCATACTTATCATTATAATTAACATCCAATAAAGATTTAAGAAAAAAATATTATAATGAAAATCAAGAAGCACCAAAATGCATCTTCCTCCATAATTTATCCACATTTCACACGTTGAAGAAGTAAAACAATAAAATGCAACAGTAATTATAAAATAATGCTCTGCATTCAAGCCATTAGTTTCAGATAAGAAAAGAATAACATTAAGTTTGAATTCAGTCTTCTTCCTCGTCAGCACAGGGCTCCGGAAGACAGTCTCGAGCTCTAGCATTTGAAGGCAAGTCATTGTAGAAAACCGCATGCTCTGCCGGAATTACTCTGCTCTTCAGTAGCGCAAGGAGGTCAGCTTTTTTGGCCGTCGAGATTGGGATTCGAGAGAGATAGGCTGGTGTAAGGTCCCCTATCAGTGTGTTTGGCCTGCCGCGTTTGCTGGATATGTTGAGGCGAAGGAAATTCTCATCACTAATCTGGTATTTGTACTCAATGACAAATGGGTGAAGTTTACTGAAGCGCAGCCACTTAACACGTAGCCAATTCACCGTATCCCCCTCCATATTCTTGCTGCGATTTAGTAGAAGAGTAGAAGCCAGCATCTTCAAGTCACTGAAGTCTGTGTGCATCATTCGCTGAACGATAAATGGAGGAGCTTTCTTTCGTGCACCGGCTATCGCCACTTCCCAATCACGAGTTGTATAAATTTTGAGATGCTTTGTAGCTCGCTCAATCAGGGAGTGCATTAGATCTACATCTAAATACGAGTGGCCACTCTCCATATACTTTAGATCAACAGTTTGTAGAGAAGGCAATGTTCTAATGGCGTACAACATGACTGCACAGATAAACTGGTTGCGATTTTGTCCACCGCAAGTATCTGAGAATGATGTGACGTGCGTGACGGTTGCTGGAAGTTTTCGCAAGTAATCCAGAAGGGCGGACCCTATATCATTTGCTCCCCTACCACCTTCTGTCTCGTCCCATATGTAATTGAATCCTTGTTGGGATGCCGATTCCAGTATCGTAAAGTTGTACACAGCAAGCTTCCTTCTATAATATATTTGTGAATCACCTGCATGTGGAGTAGAGAGAACTGCTTCAAGATCAAATGTTATGGCTCGATACGATTGGTCACTGCAAGCTTTTACTTTATCGCGACTCTTCTCCTCCATAGACTCTTTTTCTCGCCTTTTATGTGCTTCCCATGCATCATGCAAGTTCGTCTTCTCTGTATCCACAGCATTTCTGTAGCTATTACAAGTGGAGCACTGATCTTTCTTAGGAATAAAGAAGCCAAGATTAAATTGGGTATTGAAGACTCTTCGATAGATTTCTTGCTTAACAGGTGCTACTCCAAGCCTTTGACAGTAATCCTCACTGTACAAACGGTAAAGCTGTTGAATATTAAGATCAGGTGCCAAATACCGTTTACGTGAGTCTTTGCGAGTGTAATGCGATTCAACCTGCGGAAAGCTGTTTATGTGATCGACGATCTTCTGGATATTCTCATCTGAAGTTTTATTTGCAGGAACCTTTCCTTTCCGACCATCTTTTCCAACAAATAAACCAGTATCTGATTTACCTTTTAAAGCCCTGTTAACAATCTTGATTGAAATAGCAAGAGTACTGCAAAAGAAGTTTCTACAGACACGCATTCGATCATCATCGGACATCAAATAATACTCTCGACTTTTCTTGCGCTTTGTGCTTACAGCCTCTCCAGTTGCAGCATCTATGCTACGCCTGCGGACAGCAACTTCAGTGACTGCGCTGCAGAGGAACTGAGACTTGCACTGAATGTCTTGCAACGAGTAATACTCGTTGCATAATTGCACTTGCTTATCTTCCGAAATCATGACCCCACACTTAAAACGACATCCTTCTTCGCAACCCCCACATGGTTTTTTTCCCGCCACTAGTTTCCCTTTCCTCGAAACATACTCCTTTCCATTAGCTCGAGATAGCTGCCTAACATTTCGTTTCCAACCTTGTGTATTTCGTTTACGCTTTCGTGAACGCTCCTCCATATCTGATGGTGGTAGGCAAGGTGTAGATGCATCGTCGCTGAGAGGAAGACTTCCTGAGGGACCAGGCTCTTCGTTAGAGAGAGAAGTTGAACGAGTAGACACTGTAACTTCTGTTGGATGTGGAGGATTAACTACATCAACTGTTGTTGGAAGCACTGAATCAGGTGACATCTGTTGAGAAGAAATAACCCCGACTGGAACTTGCAAAGGTTGCAAGATTGATGGCCTACATGACATGTAAAATAAAAATAAATGCCAATTAAACACTCATTTTTAATAATTTAATAATCTTCCTTTATTGAAGTTCACATTCACAGAATGCATTGCGATTACAATGAAACATTCATAATCATAGTACACTGTAGTAACTGATGACAAGTTTAACAGAAGTTTAATTTAACTTTTGTATTTTCATCATAAGAGTAGTTTAAGTAAATTAATTCATCAATTATAATGGCAGAAATACAAGAAAATGACTACTCCATAGAGACAATGACTATTAGACCTACATCTTAAAATAATAATTGAAACCACATTTGAAATGATAGTACAAAGAACTACCTTAGGCGAGTAATGATGATAACTTTACGGGTACGAGTTCTTTCCATCGGAGTGGCCATACTTGCAACATGAAGGTTGAAAGGCTCGGACGTCAGCAGGTGTGAATGGTCGAGCACTTCTACTGCAGAAACCTCTCTGCAAAAAGGCTCCAAGACTAGAGGAAGTGTAGGATCAAGCCCTTCAACTGTCATAGCAGGTGTACGATTAAGCGGAGAAGAAACCTCGAGGTCCAGAGGAAGCATAGTTGCAGGCAAATCAGTTGCCAGCGGGTGTGAATGGTCGAGCACTTCTACTGCAGAAACCTCTCTGCAAAAAGGCTCCAAGACTAGAGGAAGTGTAGGATCAAGCCCTTCAACTGTCATAGCAGGTGTACGATTAAGCGGAGAAGAAACCTCGAGGTCCAGAGGAAGCATAGTTGCAGGCAAATCAGTTGCCAGCGGGTGTGAATGGTCGAGCACTTCTACTGCAGAAACCTCTCTGCAAAAAGGCTCCAAGACTAGAGGAAGTGTAGGATCAAGCCCTTCAACTGTCATAGCAGGTGTACGATTAAGCGGAGAAGAAATCTCGAGGTCCAGAGGAAGCATAGTTGCAGGCAAATCAGTTGCCAGATGTTCAGTAGATGTTCCTAAGACAGACAAAATGCATACCCAAGTTAAACAATGTAAAGAAACACGGAGGGATGCATCGCTGGTTTTAATATTCACTATGGCAAGCAATACCGGTCTATGCGTCTGCAGGTGTGTTCTGGTGGTCACGATCCCACCTGTAGTTGCTTAATAATACCGATGAGACGTCCATGACATTGCCTTTCGATGCAGCCCAAACCTTACTGCATAATACCGCATAATTTTTACAATTTTACCACATAAGCCGATTTCGAGCTTTAAATCACTTAATTTCCCAAACATCAACATTTATTTTCCATAATTTTACAGCATTTTCTAAGGTTCCTATTCATAAGCTTACCATCATCACTGGATTCCTCGATTGAATCATTAAGGTCCATGATCATCTGAAGCGCTTTTGCAGAACTGAAACGATGCACTCGTTTATGCATTTCAATAATAAAGATTTCGAGATATTGTTTCTGTTATTTTTAATGTAACTTTTATTATTTTTGTAACGGGGACGACGATAAACAGTAATGGCGAATGGCGTGGAAGTCAACAACAAAGACAAGGCGTTAAAAAAAGAGGGTGCACATAGGTATTAAGTGCGCTTGAGCTATTTGCGCTCTATGGATTTCAGCCAATGAGACTTAGCCCAATTGTGTTTTTGGTGCCAAGTGATCCAAATTAACATCGTAAACGTTAGTACCTTTGTGCTCCGATGTATATTTCTTCCAGGCATATTATGCACTACTTTTTTGAAAAACCCAAAAAAGTGCGCTTAGCACCTTTGTGCTTCCAGCCATCGATATATTTATATGTTGGAAGTCCATAGGGAAAGACAAAACTCTTAACATACGATTGCGATCTGAAGTTTGATTTACTATATTATGTTATATTACATTGTTCAATTGATCCTCTTACTGTCACTGTGTTTCTTTCACTGTTGTTATGGTGTGTTGTTTGTGAAGTATTGGCGTTTGTCAATCAATCATGGAATTTATATAGCGCCTCTTCAAGGGCTCTATACTCAGAGGCACTGCCAAGCCAGGCCTGCTAACGTTACCTAGCGTTATTAAAGGCTACTTGTGCATTTCCGAGCTGCGATAGGGCTATATAAATACAGGGATCGGTTGGGACCGGAACGCACCGGAACGGCGTTCCGGTTCTTTTTTTGACGACCGGAACGCCGTACCGGTTCTTTCTTGGAGAAAATTTCTAGTATCTAGAGCGTCTTTTCGTTACTTCCTATACTTTTCTGGCGGATTATTAATGGCCCATGTAGATTTCAGCCTCTCTGCAGCCAGAATATACCCTGTAGGGTATATACGCTATATACACAGGGCCACAGACGTATATATATATACGTATTTTGTCTGTGTAAGTGACCCTCACCCTAATGGGTTGAGTTATTTGACCCTGGGTGACCCTCAGTAGGAAAGACGCCCATGGCAGTTGTATATATATGAGATTATGTTCATTCGCATGCACACTAATATCCAGCCAGATTCTCCCTTTCCCAACCACTTCATACACTGTAAGGGTATGTCAGTCAGCTCCCGCGCTAAGAAATGCCTGAAATATGATCGTCTGTCTTTCCGATCTTTTGCCCTCTCACTCCCTCGCTTACTCGCTCTTACTCGCTATGTCTGTTTATCTGTCTTACTGTGTCTGTCTGTCTGTCTCTCTCGTTTTCTCTCGCTCTGTCTCTGTCGCAGTATGTCTCTTTCAATGTCTCTCTACAACCCTGTTGTATACGGCTGCAGTCTTCGTTCTTCATGTTAATCGGCCTGCTGTGATAGTATCATGTAGTCCTTCACGTTGAGAATACAGTCGCTATTTTCATTCGTTTACTTTCAAACAAAAAAGAACGACTTCTAATTACATTTTTAAGTCTAGCTGCTTAAATTTAATAAATAGATGATGAAGCGTTATAGAGAAACCGATCTGTTGAATTTCTTCACCAAAAAAGCAAGCCAGCAACGACTGTTAAGGTGGAAATGGGACTGAAGAGGTTTGCACTACAGATAATAAAATATTCCATTGGCATTGTTAACGAAAACGATTTAATAGCTGTGTGTGAGCCTGTGTCACTGAAAACAGTCTCAGTTGCTCAATCAGAGAACTTAGGCACATTAAAAGACGTTGGTCATCAGAATGATTTTGTTCTAGCCGTTGGTGCAAAGTTAAGTTAACTGATGCAGACAAATTTCGATTTCTGACCGAATTCTATGCTCCACCAGAATCATATGCGTGGCCTAGCACCACGAACTTCTTAATTCAGAATGGTATGGTATGGTATCTGGGAAGTTATAAAGCGCCTCTCAAAGTGCGAACTATCAGAGGCGCTCTCAGCATGTATGTGAGCCTCTCGCGGAAACAGAAAAGACTTTAAACGATGAACAAGAGAGAGAGAGAGAGAGAGAGAGAGAGAGAGAGAGAGAGAGAGAGAGAGAGAGAGAGAGAGAGAGAGAGAGAGAGAGAGAGAGAGAGAGAGAGAGAGAGAGAGAGAGAGAGAGAGAGAGAGAGAGAGAGAGAGAGAGAGAGAGAGAGAGAGAGTGAGAGAGTGAGAGAGACAGAGACGGAGACGGAGAGAGAGATGGAGAGGGAGAGGGGGAGAGGGAGAGGGAGGGGCAGAGGGAGAGAGATAGAGAGAAAGAGAGAGAGAGAAGCAGGGTCCCATGCAGTACCAATTCAGAATAGTAGTTGTCGCTTTGCTCTTTAAAGCAGTAGGCTCGACGTAAGTAATCTGCTTCACTTTGTGGAACATTAGGGCCTACTTATGCCTTTACAAAGTTAAACCTTAAGTGTTACGCAGCCTCTGTGAAATCTGCTAAAATAAGCAGTGATGGGCACTAAACTATTTTTTTTTAGTTAAACTAAAACTATTTTCCAACTAAAAAAAAGTAGTTAAACTAAAGTTGGCAACTGATTTTGGAAATTAGTTAACTAAACTAAAAAAAAGTAGTTAAACTTTTTCCAACTATTTTCCAACTATTTACGACAAACATTTTTGCAATAAAAGACGTTAAGTGAACTGTAATAATGCAAAGCGTCAATGACAATTTCACCTTCAAACTATGCAATGTGTACTGTTCTGGCATACAGTTACATGTGCACTGTAAGTAGTGTATGAATTTGAAAACACAGGCTGTAAATGCTAAAACCATGCAGTGTTAAAATGTTTTTTTGCTGACAGTGTTCAATGTTCACTGTGGAAAAATAGTTGCATATTGCTGATTTTTTTAGTTAAACTTTTTAGTTAGCAACTAAAATTTTTTAGTTAAACTATGGTTTTAACTAAACTATTTTTTTTAGTTAAACTTCTTCCTTAACTAAATTTTTTTAGTTAAACTAATAGTTAGCAACTTTTTAGTTAACTATTGCCCATCACTGAAAATAAGAAAGCATTATCGAAAAAGTTGATTCCGTGATTGTTTAGCATTCTATGCTTCTGGAGATCGCCCTATAAACTCACCTCTGAAGACTACTGCTTCGCATTACGCAACCCCTATGGTAAAAATCCTAGCTATGCCAGAGTGAAGCCCGTTTTCAAAAAACGGGAATGTCGCGACAGTGGCGTCCCCTCGCGAACGTTCGCGTGATTTCAAAGCGCTGCCGTCAAAGTAAGTAAGTAAGTATGTTCTTTATTTGACCAATTGACATAACACACTCTGGTTTACATAGCCTACATGTCAGACAATTAGAACGTATGCATCCTAATAAAAATGTCTTTCTCATTAAACCAACGGTTCCCAAACTTCACTGGGTCGCGTAAATATAGGCCTATTGGCAGTTTCGGTACCCACTGTGAACAATTAAGCATTGTGCACTAAAATTTACTTCGTAAATTGGCATCGAAATATGCGGGTTTGCGCACAGCGTTTTGAAATTGGCATATTTCAAGCATCAAAAGGAAATTTAAGTAAAAACAGTTCATAATTTCTTGCTATCTAAAAGCAACTGTTGCACCCATGTAAGGCAACAAAGTGAGTAAAGTTGTTGCTCCGAAAAAATGTGTCTCTTGAAAAATTTGGCGACCCACTTGACAGAGCTTCGCGACCCACTTTTGGGTCGCGACCCACAATTTGGGAGACTCTGCATTAGACCATATAAATTTCTAGATTAACATGGCGCTTGAAGAGCTGGTTTAGGCAGTTTTTTCTAAATCATTGTTGAAAAATTTGAGGTAAACAAGAGCCTAAAATGTACTCCATTTTGGCATCAAACGCTCAAAATTGCGTCAGCTTCTGGGGCTCCGCCCCAGACCCCGCTGGGGAGCTTACGACGCTCCCCCAAACCCCCTAGTCGTTAGGGGCTTCTTGCCTTCGGCAATCGCCGTTTCGTCGGCGTTCCGGTTCTTTTTTGTTTAGGACGAGATCCCTGTATAAATATATAGGTGTATTAGTACAAACACAATCCATGAAAAATGCAATGCAATGTGATTGTAATGTAATGTAATCTGACATTTATATAGCGCTCAAACGGCACACCAATGCGCTAAAATGGGCTCTCATCAGTTAGCAAGACAATGCACAGTAAGTTGGAAGAGTCACCAGTGGCAGTCCCACGCACACACGTAGAATCAACCAACGGATTCTCGTCGACAGCCGACAGATGGCATGGATGCTCAGAGTCTCTGAGCCAAGTCCCAACGATAGATGACATGTAGGCCTAAACGTGTATATGCCTGCGAAATAGGCCTTCATACAAGGAATATAATATACATGGGTGGGGATCCCGAGGGTCGAGGGGGGGCAAGGCCCATCTTTAACAGTGGGGGACACAGCATACAGTTGTTCCCTCTCAAATTTTGAAGAAAGACCAAAAAAGGTCAATGTTTTTTACCTCTTTTTTGACCATATCAGTGCAAAAGTGTCCCTTGTTCCCGCCCTCTGTCAAACAAGATCGCCGCAAGTCATAGTATAATCACATTGTTGGATTCTGTTTTCAGCCAAGGAATGTTTGTACCGCTATGGTAGAAGTCGTTTCCATGATCCTCGTCGTTGCTGGAGTATGAGGGAAGAAACATCTGGAAAAGGTGAAAGAGACGAACCACCAGCAAATGGATTGGACGAAGTGGCATTAAAGGTATCCAAGATCTCCTTCCTACCACAACCACCATCAGGACCTTCGCCGCCATCAGTGAGATCCAAGTCCGCAGTGGAAGGCAAACCGGGAATGGCGTCGCCCGAGCCAGGACCCAGACGGTTGCAAAGGGTCGGGAGTTCTTTACAGACGACCCGAGGAAGGGCTTCCAGCGCATGGGTCAAGTCGAGGGAATGGTTGGCCAAGACCAGCACCTCTTGTGGAGAGGGCGCCAAGGGTTTTGCGACCGTAAATACGTCATCTGGATCAGTCCTAGCACACCAAGCACCTCAAGCAGTGCCAATTCCTACACCACCTGACTCTAGACTGACTACTAATGGACACGCAACCAGAGTCCAAAGCGCGGTCATCCGGCGCCAGGGTTCGCAAGTGGTCAAGCGGTCAGTCCAGTCGGCCGGACCTGAGCGTCAGACTGCGACCCTAGTTGACCCTGCCACAGCGGTAGCAGGGGCACCAGAGAAGGAGGAACAAATTCGCAGGAGACCCCGTCCTTCGGCTCCCACTCCCCTACGGTGGAGAGAAGAGGAAGGAGAGGGAAAAGAAGATGCGGTGGAGGGTTTAGGAATGGAGCTCCCGTTGGATTATGACGAACAATTGAAGATACACGGATGGAAGATGGAGGTTCCAGGAGATCCTCTCAGAATGAAGTAAGCCGCTTTTTCATATACGACTTGTCGAAATAAAGTGATCCACTTTTTAACGAACCAATAGCTAACACCGAGTAATCCTTACTAACATAATATAATTAGGTTTTAGTTGGTTCAGAAAACCTATTGACTTGTGTTAGTAGGTATACAACCTATGCAAATTTGGCCTAAGTGGGAATGTTTGACGTTGGGGCAGAGAGCGGCCAGGCAGAAGATGTCATACTTTGGACATGTGATGCGTGGAGATGGGCTGGAAAAGGAGATGATGTTGGCATGTGGGGAGGGCAGGAGGAGGAGAGGACGTCCAAGGAGGAGATGGATGGAGGAGATACAAGAGGCAATGAAGCTGAACATCTCAGAGCTGAGAGAGGCCACGAGAAATCGGAGCACATGGAGAAGGTTGACCATGACAGTCGCTAGGATTCAACGAATCGACAGCACAAGGTGACAAGGTGGGAATGTTTAATAGCCAGTACTTATTTCATGACTTCTAAAAAGGTTCTGATAGTGTCCATTGAGAAAGTAGGCCCCTATTACAATCCAAACCCTTATACAAGTCTACAATTTTAAGCTGAAGAACCTGTGCCCTGCTGTTTCTTTCATTTTTGTTAAATAATTAATATATACCATGTCCTCGAGTCAAGTCGCCGTATTTGGTGTAAAATTGTAAATTCAATGAACATCTCCCACACAACTGTATCATTTCCAGTAATAGTTAGTCAAGGTTGTTATGTCTCCTCTGCTCCTCTTTCTCTCCAACATTGCCACACCTTTTCGACATCATTCATCGCTCAGTTTCTATTATTCCCAGATCATTTCAGTAGCTCTCCTTTGCTGTTTCTGCAGTTGTTCCGTGTCATCGGATTGAAGCACCATCTTTAGATATGTGTACACAAAAGTGCGATTATTCAATTGGTAGGCCTACAATTGGTACAATAAAGAATTACTAACGTACTCACTTACATGCATTTGTCAGAGGATCCTATCTATTTGGCACGTGGCAGCAGCGTTACAGACGCGTGCATTCTATTCTTTCAGACGTGGATGCCTTGCAAAGCGTCTGTCTACGACAGTGGTCATTCCAGTGGAAGAGGTAGCGCGGAAGGCAGGTCGCAGTCATGTCCAGAGCAGCGAGACGTTCTTCTACAACACAATCCCCCGAATTCCGATGTCCTTTACCATCCACCCGGACTGGGCCTCCGAAATCCTGCAGACGAAGCGACTGGAGCTAAAGGCGAAAGAAGGAGCAGATGGCCACCGCACTAGGCCTACCTGTCGAATGGCGGACTTCAGCTTCGTTTACTGAATATAGGCTAATCGTATATGATCATGTACAAATTAAGTATTATGCATACACAGGCTAATTATAACTATTAACTACCTATAGTTGTTTAACGTAGTACTAAACAGTGTATTTATTACAACTGGTCCAATTACTGTGGCTTATCTTTGTGTTTTGTAAGCCTACAATAGGCCTAGAGCAAAGCGGTCACCTCGAAACGTATCGGAGACATTATAAATGGCCATTGTAATTTGTTAGGCCCTACTGTCTACATGTGTTTACCAGCGCATATTAAAGTGGACCAAAAGCCCACCTGGTCTGGGCCTCGCACAGTGGTTTTACCGGGGTGGGGGGGGGGGACTAGAGGCTGTAGCCCCTTAGCTGGAAAGTTAGCCCACCCCCTAGTTAAAATGGCGTGGCCCCCATTCAAATAGGCAGCGGTGGCGAAGTAGGCCTATCTCGCCCTATCAATTTCGCTGATAAATGAGCAGGGTTAGATTCTATTGTCGTTATAGAAAAACGCGAAGGGCCTATATTTACATTGCTTAGCCTATGCTTTGTGTGTACACTGTACACAGAGGCGTAATTTGTGGGGGGGGGGGTACGAGGGGTACCCGTACCCCCACTTTTTGGACTGGGGGGTACCGTACCCCCACTTATTAAACAATATCAATAGGGCATAACCGGGTAGACATTTTCCACCGAGTACCGAATCCGAGTATTTGGATGTACTATTTGCCGGATCGGGTATGAACCGGGTACCATTTGTTCCATATGCGGAGCTTCACATTTTCATGTAATAAAAAATTATCGAAATAAATTTACTTTTAGTAACTGACTAATACATTTTGAATTTTAGAAATAAATAATGAAATGGACTTGACTTCCATTGTGAACTTCCGGTGTTGGTGTTTTTTTACTTTTCTTCTTTAAAATGAATATGCTAGATGAAGCTGAAAGCTGATATTATGAGCCTACAAATTCGGTTAATTGAATTAGTCTAAACATTTTATTTGCAACTATTTGTGTGTAAAGTATTTGCCGAGGCGAATAGTGCAAAAAATGGGATATTCGGCCGAGGCTAATGTCCGGGGCGATTTCCGGTTATGCCCTAAATGTCAATCAATATTTTATTATTGTGCCTTCCCAGAGATGGTCTACATGTGAAAAACGAAAGTGGAAAGAATTTGGTATACCCCCACTTTTTAGACCAAAGTTACGCCCCTGACTGTACAGTCCGAATATGGGCTACAGATGATCTCTCTCTTTCTCTCCCTCTCCCTCTCTCTCTCTCTCTCTCTCTCTCTCTCTCTCTCTCTCTCTCTCTCTCTCTCTTTCTCTCTCTCTCTCTCTCTCTCTCTGGGCCTAAATTTCGCCGAAGCTCAACACTCACTTTTCTGTTCTGCTTATGGTTCTTATAATGATTGCTTCGAAACCTGCGATAGATCTTTGATCTCCTAGCAAATGTATATTACATGTATCACGTTTTGGTAGCAGGCCCTATTAAATCGATATAAAATTGATCTTGTTATGTTTGTCAATCTGCAGGCCTGTACTTAATTTTCCAACTGAGGCGATCAATTAATCCACCCCGGTGGATTCATTTCCTTTGGGATCGTCCATAAAGGACGTCCGCAAAATATGGCCCACTTTGGACCCCTCCCTCCCCCTTGTCCGCATTTATCCGCATTTGACCTTACTCCCCCATCCCTCCCCCCTTGTGGACGTCCGCACGCCTAAGCCAATTTTTAATGTCATTATCACTATTTTTACAGTTATTCCACAGTTCCTGTGCACGTTGAAGTGACAGTTCAGATTTCATATCGCAGGATGTGCAGTAATAAAAGCCTCTTTTAAAGTCGCAGTAAAGGTTATACCATGCATGAGGTTTTAGGCACTCACTTCACTGACCTTAATTTCGTCTTTCAGGGAAGGTTGAAACAAGGTGGTGTTTAAAAAACTATCAAATTTAAAATTTCAGATGCGGACGTCCGCACTGGTCATAACCCTCCCTCCCCTTGTCCGCATTTCGATGACCCCTCCTCCCCCTTATTGCGGACGTCCTTTATGGATGACCCCTTTCCACACACACACATATATATATATAAAGTGGTGGCATATGTATATATATAATATATATATAAAAACACCACCAGATTGTACTACCTCCTCTGACCTCCTGGCAACCGAACTCTGACCTCCATTTGACTACCCTTTGGACAACCCTCTGACTCGACGCAGCGCTCATGAATAAGCTGGTGCCCTGCGCTTAGCTTTCAAGTGGGGCTTTAGAAATTGGAGTTAACGATTAGCAATAGAAGATCCAGAAAGCCATGTCACGTACTGTACAAGACTATGAATCCCATATGACAATATTTTCATATGGACTTATTTTTTCCCACCACAGTGGACCATATGTACAAAATATGAAGCCCATATGACACAATTTCCAGTTGGGCTCCATATGTCCCACATGTGATATATGCGACATGGAATGAATACATGTATATGTGACATGGAATGTGTGTGTGTGTGTGTATATATATATACATATAATACATATATATAGATATAATACAAATGTATGTATATATTGCATTGTCGTATAACAGGGCATATTTTAACTGTATAACTAGTGGGACAAATGTCCCAGTAGTTTTAAGATTTGTCCCAGTAGTTTGGGTGATTTGTCCCAGGTAAAGTGGCTAAAACAGGCTGCATTTGGCAGCAAATGCTCTAAAATGCATTGTCGTGGCCAACTTTGTCCCAGTAGTCCAAATCCGTTAAAATATGCACTGTCGTAGAACCCTACATATCATGCATGTATATATGGCATATACATAGATTCTTCAAGAACAAGATTTTATTCTATCGTACTTTGACATTTTATGTTGTCACCGTTTCTAAACAAAAAACATTTATAGATAAGAGAACAATTACTTCAGAATATGCCACTAAAACTTTACCAGAATATTTTGTCAAAAACAGATGTAAATCAATCATCAAAATCGCTGAATTACGACACGGCTGAAGAGGTTTCAATAAAAATTATTTGATTTGAAATAATTATCTGGGCTGTGAAAAAGTACTATCAGTGGACATTTTGGGATAATCTTTCAGCGACAATGTTTCAACTCCGACGCTGGATGGGTGTAACCATACTGATGTCAAATATGCAAACAGATTCCAATTGCTTTAGTGGCAGATTGCACAGCGTCAGATCTTTCCAACAGGAGTGTAGCCGTGGCCTAGATCTGTGGCGCCTGTGGCCCGGTCAGGCGGTCAGTCTGTCGGGTTACCTGTGTAACTGAGAGTCTGCCTTCTGACTGCCTGTGACTCAGTTCGTCTGGCTCTCAGTTTACCTGTGTATCTAAGTTAGGGGTCCACCGGAAAGACATTTTCCACTGAGTACCGAATCCGAGTATTTGGATGTACTATTTGCCGGAACCGGAAACGAACTGGGTACCATTTGTTCCATATGCGAAGCTTCACATTTTCATGTAATAAAAAATTATCGACATAAATTTGTGTACTTGTAATAAGTGACCAATAGAATTTGAATTGTAGTCATTTCTGTGCAGTTGTGAAGTTTTCTGTGTAATTGTTTTAAGGCTGAAGATTTATAATTTTATATACGTAAGTTTATTGAATAAGTTTTTAAAGAAAACATTTTATTGGAAAGAAAAATTTTTTGCAACTATTTGCGTCTACAGTATTTGCCGAGGCGAATACTTCCGGAAACTGGATTTCCGGCCGAGGCAAATGTCCGAGGCAATTTCCGGTGGACCCCTAATCCAAGTACTTTCATACTTTTGTGCACAGTAGATACTCCTCACTCTGTCTACATACGCGAAGCAAGGTGGAGACTGCGATCTCTGGGAAAGCACAATAATAAAATATTCATTGGCATTGTTTAAAAAGTGGGGGCTATGGTACCCCAGTCCAAAATGTGGAGTACCCCTTGTACCCCCACATATTACGCCTATGCCTGACCTTACGTAAGGATATGACCTAGGCCTATAGGTTTAAGTGAACGCATATGGAAAGACGGTTACTGATAGACTTGGCCATCGCGGACCAACTCCCAACTCCTGTGCATCTATAGGCGTAATTTGTGGGGGGTGTGAGGGGTACCCGTACCCCCACTTTTGAACTGGGGGTACCATACCCCTCACTTTTTGAACGATTCCAATCAATATTTAATTATTGTGCCTTCCCAGAGATCGCAGTCTCCACCTTGCTTCGTGTATGTAAGAAATTGGTACTCCCCACTCTTTAGACCAAAGTTACGCCCCTGTGTTCATCTGTAAAATTTTCGACTCCCTCAGCTAGTTCGCTTTCTCGATCAAAAACACGCTAGTCGACGATCCTCTCTCATCGGTTTCCGGAAGCAACGGCATCTGCCAGACACAGCTGAAGCACTTCTTTGGCCAAAACAGTCACTCGTCGTCAACTACCATCGAAGCATCTGTGTAGCGAATGTCGTATTCATTCCTCGAGCAAAGGCAAGTTCTTCTGCACAAATAGCAACACAGTTTACAACCGAAACAATTAAACAGAACGATATTTGACGACTTCTATTCCATTGGTGCCCCTAGCAAACTCGTCTACAAAATGGTTATGCCGTCTGTACACTGGCAGCATTTGGGAGGGGGAGTCAAGGAGACAAGACCTCCACCTTTAAGAGTGGGGGGACACGGCATACAGTTGTCCAGCCAAATTTTGAAGAAACACCAAAAAAGTTAACTGTTTTCACACATGAGCGCAAAACTTTTTCCACCTCTTTTTTTACCAGATCAGTTCAAAAGTGTCCATTGTCCTCCCCTACCTGTCAAAGATCACCACCAGTGACTGTCCGTAGTGAGATCAGACTGTGAGGGAGGACCAGTCATCTGACCTCGTATGCCGAGGCCAAGAAACTGAGGTAACTGACACCAATGTTGCCTAAGTGAGTGCTCTTCTTTCCTTAAAATATATCTGATAGCAGGAAATACCATTTGTCACCACTGTGGATATAATCTCTAGCAGTAGGTCACACCATCTTGACTGACAACTCCTTGACAGTACTTTGCCATGAACACTGGACAGTCACACACTGAGTATATGCCATAGCTGGTCTGGTAAATCCATAAAAAAATTTGCAATTACGAGGTACCCCACAGCTACTGCACCGTCAACTCAGAATTGGAATCTACTGATCAGGATGTGTTTGTGTGTCAGAGGTAGTGGCGGCGCTACCATGGGTCGCGGTAGGTCATTTGACCTGCCTATTTTACTCTTGACCTGCCTTATGACCTGCCAGTTTTACTCCTGACCTGCCTTATGACCTGCCTACTCCCTATATACTGTTGTAAAAAATTTATTTTGGAATTTTTAATATCTTAAAGTAACTCAAGTTTAAAGTTCTTATTGCTGAATTGTTTCAAATTTGAATAAGCTACAACGATTGGGCTGTCAGTGTTCAATAATAATTTTCTTCGTTTTATATAAGTATAAGTTATGCTGCTTATGTTGAGGTTATGCTGCTTGATACATCGAACGCAAACACTGATTTCTTTGACCTGCTGAATAACTCCCATGACCCTGACATGACCTACTGAAATTGTATAGCTGGCGCCGTCACTGGTCAGAGCGCTCCAATCTTGCTTCCTATAGTTATCTAAGCATTTCACCTGCTGACCAAGGAACTCTCTGCTTACTGACGAGATTCTTTTGAAGCTGTGCTACATAAATTTCAATAACCTGATTGAGCCAGCTGTCAATCACCAGCTGCCAATCACCAGCTGTCAATCACACAGGTCACAGTTAACTGTCACCGTATTAATTGCCAGAATAAAACCGACGAGATGACAGAATGAATCTAAAGCTCAACATACGGGCATCCATAGTGTGGTATCCATGGCAACAAACTGGCAGTGACATTGATCAGCGAAAAGCCCAAGGCAAAGCTCCTATTTTATGAGATGAAAACAAAATTATCCAAGGCAAGGAGTAACATTCGAGAAGAAAATTGAAAGAGCATGGATATCATTTATGCTGCTGAATGAAAACATGCTGAAGTCCAAAGAGTTGTAAATGTACAAGACGTAAGACATGTAAACTGTAAATCGAAGCTGCAAATAAGCACCTCTGGTGAGTCTTGAAGAGGTGCTATATAAATCTCTAATTACAATAAGCATTGTATGTAATAACAATAGGAAACACACAATACATTACATGAATGATTTAATTACCTTTAGTTTTTCAAACGTCAGGGCAGACAACTGTGTGCTGTGGAGGTTCAATTTTCTTAAGACTTTTCAATGCTGAAAAGATTTCAAGAAAATATGTGGCACTGTTTCACGTTACACCAGTCTCGTTAAGGTTAATCATTTGCAACTGCAGAAGGAATACTATTGAAACAATAGCTATATTAATTCACATTTCATGTGCTGCACCTACATACTTATAGGTGTATACAATGACAATGCAAAGGTTGGAAGGAAAGAGAAACAAAGACTAAACTGGAAAGACAATATAAATGAGGACATAAGAAGATTTGGATTAATGTTGAGAGAAGCATTTGACTTGACAAATGACTGAGGACAATTGAGATCATTTTATTCATACCCATTGCCCCTAAAAGGACTGGTGCCAGGAACTGATCAAGATGACATGAGATTGTAATTAAATACACACATCTCTGGTATATACAGATCCTCTGTTTGACTTAGTGTGCACTATAAATTAAGTTTCTTAATATCAATAATAATAATAATTAATATCATTATTAAAAAAATAAAAAATGCCTAAAAAGCACAACACGCATGGCAATTATAATGGTTCTGGTCAGTGGGTCACTGGAAAGGCAGGTAAATAAATGTCCAAAAGCCAGCCAGAACATGACTATTGATAATTTAAATTCAAATGAGCACTGTTAAAATTCCACCACATAAAAGCTGTGATACACACATACATACATAAATGCATACATACATGGATATGCATATGTAACACAGAAGTTGAGAGAAAGCAGATTATTACAGAACGACTTGCATTTGTGTCTTGGTGGTCTCTATACCGTCCTGACAGACGGCAACGGGCAACATGAATTATCATGCCAAATATGACAGGAAATAAGAAAGCCCATAGTACAGGATGTCTTGTATTGCCTGCCTCTTTTGATGTCTGTTGTATTAAGTGACAGGTAAAGACTAGCAGGATATTGCCACGGAAATAATGTCCCTATAGACAAAGTCTCAAAGGGCAACGTCCATGGATGGACAATGTATACCTGTAAGACAGCGCAATCCTTTGTCTGTGACAGGTGTCTCACAGAGATTCAGCACCTTCAGTTGATGCATGTGTTCTGACAACAGTTCCAAACCAGCATCGATGAACTATACAACAAACAATGCCAAATGACATACTATAATTACAATTGTCTTTTATTATGATGATGCAGATGATGATGATGTCAAAGACAAAGATGACAACTAACGACAAATGATGCCAAATAACATACTATAACAATTGACTTTTATTATTTATTATGATGATGCTGATGCTGATGATGGTGTAAAAGACAAAGATGACAAGTAACATCAAACAATATCAAATGACACACTACAATGGTGGCCAGTTGGTTAGAGTGCTCGGCCTGTAACGCGGAGAGCACGGGTTCGAACCTCATCCAAGGCATTACTGTGTAGGGACCTTGAACAAGTCCTTCATTCACAATTGCTCTGCACCATCGATGTTCTGTCGTATGGTCGTGTGCACTTCTGAGCTTTGGGAGGAAGGCAATATCAAAATACAGTTGTATTGCATTGCATTGCATAAAAACTGTCTTTTATTATGATGATCTTTATGATGATGACACAATGACGACGAATAACTTTTAATATTTCTGAAAAAAACATTTTACTATAAAAGGGTAGTTATATTTAATCTTTCTATTTACAAGGTTTATTAATTTTGAATCTTCCTGTGCACTACTTAGATCTCCTGGATAACAAAACCCTGATTACAGCTTGCTTTGATGCCTTGTGCATTAGACACCTGCGTGACAGAAATTACAAATTAATAATAATAGTTAAATATTAATAAAAGGCTTAGTAACACATAATCTTTCCATTTAGAAATCATTCAGTCTAATGAGATCTACAGCACCATTATCATACAGTACAAAGCATTCGCAGACGGTCACATTCCCTAATTAAGACCCGGGATATATGCTAATTTTCCTGTCCAGACATTTATTTTGCTAACTAAATCCTGGCCAAAACACCCGACTCAACATTCTAAATCTCGCCAAACACCTGCAGTAGTCGTAATCGTAAACGCGAAATATCTAAAGCAATACACTACAGCTAAGCATAGGGCACCAGCTTATTCAAGAGCGCTGTGTCATGTCAGAGGGATGTTCTAGAAATGCCAAGAGAAGATCAGAGTCCGAGTCTGCTTTATTTAATAGCTAACGGTGCTCTATTTTATTAGTTAATAAATAATAATAATAATAATAATAATAATATTCTTTATAATTTCAAACTGACAGACGCATTGGCCATGAGTGTTACCATTACTCTATCCCCCTCCCCTTGATGCTCAAACAAATAGTCTGTGCGACGTGGTGGTGTAGCGGTATGTTCTCTGCCTTGAACCGCAGGGTCGCAGGTTTGAATCTTCCTCAAGCCACTGCATAGCGCCTTTGGACAAGTTGCTCACCTACAATTGTCCAATCAAGACCTTAATTAAACACACGGTTTGGCAGCCATACAAGGCACCGCCCTAGAGGGGGTTATGGGAATCGATCCGCGTACCTAATGCTCTTCTGGCCATGAGTGTTACCATTACTCTATCCCCCTCCCCTTGATGCTCAAACAAATAGTAGTCTGTGCGACGCGGTGGTGTAGCAGTATGTTCTCTGCCTTGAACCAGAGGGTCGCAGGTTTGAATCTACCTCAAGCCACTGCAAAGCGACTTTGGACAAGTTGCTCACCTACAATTGTCCAGCGCTCGTGAATGGGCTGGTGTCCTGTGCTTGGCCTTCGAGTGGCGTTTTAGAAGTTTGGAGATTACGTTTACATGTCTGTTTATTTGGTAATTAACGGTGCTCTATTAAAAAATGTGATATCTGTTAGAGCAGCGGTTCTCAACCTGTGGTCCGCGGACCACTGGTGGTCCGCGGCCATCTGTCTGGTGGTCCGCGAGCAAGGCCTACAATTTATATTTTGTACAATTTAAAACATGCAAACAGACAAATTTTGTAAATTTTGTAAATTTTTGTTTATTTCAATCGCCAGAATCGGCTAGATAGCAGCAGGAAACTAATAATACACAAATTTATGGCAAAAAAATTTCTTTTGTATTAATTTGGTTTTTGGCACAATTTTTAGTGGTGGTCCGCGACCGAGACACAAAATTTTTAAGTGGTCCTTGAATCTCAAAAGGTTGAGAATCGCTGTGTTAGAGCAGCGGTTTTCAAACTTTATTTTTATTGTACCACCAGGTAAACAATCGAATGTAGGAGGACCACCAGCAAAGGTCGGATCAACAGCAAGGCGAGCACAAAGTCCCCTTGCAATTAGTTAGCGTAGGACTGTAGCCTCCGTAAGCTAGCGTAGGACTGTAGCCTTCGTAGGTAGACAAATTTTAAAATTAATACATATTTTAAGAATGGAATTTTTTCACGTACCACTTAGCGACACCTGGCATACCACTAGTAGTGCGCGTACCACCGTTTGAAAACACTGTGTTAGAGGGGTTGTTCCCAGATGCTAAATGAAGTTCTGAGTTCAGTTGCCAGAGAGACCAAGTTGCTGTAAGTCCTAACCTGTGTGGACCAGAGATTGAGTTGTTTTAGCGATGGTAGTTTGATGATCTCCTGTGCACAGGCACTCGTGACGTTTGTAAAGGCCAGCGTCAGACTTTCGAGGTTGCCGAATGAACCAGAATTGATGAGTTTCGAGATGTCAGAGTCAGTGGATTTGGATGGCAGTGTCAGCTGGATTGGCCCACTCTTCTGTTGCTACAAAAAAATTCTCCATTCTAGACTTCATTCATTTCCCCAACCTTCATCAGATTTCAACTGTATTATTAATAACTTTATTATTACTACAGTGAGGACTCTAACGTGAAGTCATTGAGGGCCATGCCTTATGATACAGCATGTCAACCAGTATGGCGTGTTAAGTCACAATATGATTTCGATTAAGTTAAAAGCTTTGGGAAACAGACGCACTAATTCACAATTTGAACAGAATGACACATAAACCAGGAGCAGCAAATGAGTTCACAATGTATTATTATATTGTGCAATATTATTACTATTATTATTGTGGATTATTATTATTTTTTTTGCCATGAGGTACTTAGTTCCCCCACAGTGAAATCGTAATCGTATTGTGACTTAACACGTCATACAAAAACTGTAGTGTATTGCTAATTACATTATTATTATTATTGTGTAATATATATTATAATGTAAGTATATTATTATTATGTAATATTATTATTGTTATTATGTAATATTGAACTGAAGACTAAATTTAAGACTCATTTCCTTTGACTTCCAAACTCACCATAGCCTGTCTTTCGCTCAAAGTGACTATTGGTTGATGTCTTGGACAATATGATAACAGCAAACAGTGCTCTAGAAGTCACCAGATTAGACTGGGACATTTGTAAATATGAGGTACAGTTAGGTATTAAACATTCCATCTGCAGTGAGGCTGGGCAAAGGCTAACAAGTATATTGCAATTCTCTACGAACTGAGGGCACAGTCCTGAGGCTCAGCTATCTTTCAGCCCTATTGTTCTATCTCTCACTCTCTGTCTCCCTCTCTGTCTCTCTGTCTCTCTCTTTCTCTCAGAGAAATGGTTTATTTTGGAATTAATACTGACTTTCAATTCTTCTAAATGTTGTCGAAAGAAATAATCAGTCTATACATACCACACGGCACGACTCAAGAAATCAAGGCTGAAACTGAAAAAAGGGCACATTTTACGGTTAGTTTTTCAAAAATATGTCTTTAAGAAGATAAGGTTTAGTAAATGCATCAAGGGCATTCTGTATTCTAGTCTAAATGACTGCAGCTGACTGTGGGATACGTCAATACCAAACACGAACTTGACCTACATGTACTATTTCATGTTCCTTTTCACCATACATTTCTGCCTACCTGAAAAGTCATGGTTTCAGTGCTCTTGATATTTGAAAAAGCATTATGTCTCTTGATACATCAATGCAGTGGTTTTCAACTTTTTGTAACTAGTGACAGAACCTTACACAAAGCACTCATTTGCTGTCTTAAAACACATTTGTTTAGATCTGCTAGATAGTTACAGGCATAGCACTTTTGTAAGTTACTTAAAATGTGCTATGTTACGTGTTCTCATACATACATACACACATGTATTACCATCCAAGGACATTGGTCTGCAGAGTGTGGGATCTACACTGACCTATATTTACTGCTTCATACTATTTCTCAGCAGACATTTTCAGCCGGCCTTAACACCCATTTGTTTTTATCAGCTCTGGGTAGATGCACCATACAAACGTTCTCTATGAATGAATAGATGGACAATTGGACGTTGGTGGTGGTTCTCACACAGGCGTTGGTCTTCTGAACCACTGTAAACCCTGTTATGTTACGTTAGATGTACAGTATTCTTCAGAAGCTGAAGAACATTTCGGCTAACATGCAAACAATGGCACATATCCTGACCGGTTTTGTCCGGTGGCTTGTCACTTTGTAATGCAGTTGTTGCTAAGAAGCAACCATTGATTGGTCTTGTGCAACATGACAACAGTGCTACAGAAGTTTAATGATTAGATTCATATGCAAAGGCTCAGAAGATGAAGTTGCTAACACTTCATACACATAGCTGCCTCTCAGGCTAGCTTAAGAGACAGTCCTACTTCTAATCTGCGTTAAAACTTATTGAATAAATTATTCCATTTTACGAAGATCACTGTTACCAAATAATTACCAGAAGATTTGGCCCTTTTCGTCGGAGCTGCAACAGACAAAAATAGAATTTAAGAAGTTTAGGTAATACAACGGCAAATTCTACTATAAAAAGTTTTGATGCTGCAACCATAGATCAGATAATAATACATTTTTAACACACAAATGCAAGTTCAAATGCATTTTTACTTATATAATACTTTATTTTTTTAAATAAATAGAATTACTGACCAGTTGGCAAATTCTCTTCTGAATCTATCAACAGAGAACAAACAATTTGAATATTTTCAAATATCTTACATGGCATTAACAATGTACTCAAACTGTTTAACATAACCCAATGTAAACATTTGAATATCCTGAAATATTTTACACAGCATGTAACTCTTAAATTTAATGTCACATTATCAGCCAATAATTTTGCTTTTCACAAATTTTCAGCAAACAGTAAATACTGCATATAAATCAGTTGTCTGTGTTTTAAGAAACGGTTTTAACGGCTACAATGGCCTACTTTCAAGTTTCAGCAAACAGTAAATACTGCATATAAATCAGTTGTCTGTGTTTTAAGAAACGGTTTTAATGGCTACAATGGCCTACTTTCAATTTTCAGCAAACAGTAAATACTGCATATAAATCAGTTGTCTGTGTTTTAAGAAACGGTTTTAACGGCTACAATGGCCTACTTTCAATTTTCAGCAAACAGTAAATACTGCATATAAATCAGTTGTCTGTGTTTTAAGAAACGGTTTTAACGGCTACAATGGCCTACTTTCAATTTTCAGCAAACAGTAAATACTGCATATAAATCAGTTGTCTGTGTTTTAAGAAACGGTTTTAATGGCGACAATGGCCTACTTTCAATTTTCAGCAAACAGTAAATACTGCATATAAATCAGTTGTCTGTGTTTTAAGAAACGGTTTTAATGGCTACAATGGCCTACTTACAATTTTCAGCAAACAGTAAATACTGCATATAAATCAGTTGTCTGTGTTTTAAGAAACGGTTTTAACGGCTACAATGGCCTACTTTCAATTTTCAGCAAACAGTAAATACTGCATATAAATCAGTTGTCTGTGTTTTAAGAAACGGTTTTAATGGCTACAATGGCCTACTTTCAATTTTCAGCAAACAGTAAATACTGCATATAAATCAGTTGTCTGTGTTTTAAGAAACGGTTTTAACGGCTACAATGGCCTACTTTCAATTTTCAGCAAACAGTAAATACTGCATATAAATCAGTTGTTTGTGTTTTAAGAAACGGTTTTAATGGCTACAATGGCCTACTTTCAATTTTCAGCAAACAGTAAATACTGCATATAAATCAGTTGTCTGTGTTTTAAGAAACGGTTTTAATGGCTACAATGGCCTACTTTCAATTTTCAGCAAACAGTAAATACTGCATATAAATCAGTTGTCTGTGTTTTAAGAAACGGTTTTAACGGCTACAATGGCCTACTTTCAATTTTCAGCAAACAGTAAATACTGCAGATAAATCAGTTGTTTGTGTTTTAAGAAACGGTTTTAACGGCTACAATGGCCTACTTTTAATTTTCAGCAAACAGTAAATACTGCATATAAATCAGTTGTCTGTGTTTTAAGAAACGGTTTTAACGGCTACAATGGCCTACTTTCAAGTTTCAGCAAACAGTAAATACTGAAGCTAAATCAGTTATTTGTGTTTTAAGAAACTGTTTTATTTTAGCAGTGTCATGGCCAATTCTCAGTGACAGCGATCTTGTTTGACAGGTGAGGGGGACATTTTGAACTGATCTGGTCAAAAAAGAGTTTTGAACTGATCTGGTAAAAACGAGGTAAAAATTTATCGCCGTGAACTGATCTGGTCAAAAAAAGGTATTTTGGTTTGGTGTTTCCTCAAAATGTGGGGGTCCGATGCATGGCGTGCCCCCCCACTGTTAAAGGTGGGGTCTTGTCCCCCTCGACTCCCCCATGATCGCTGCCCATGCCAATTCTTCATTAATACATCGCCAAAGTTCAATCTTTGTTGCTTTTCTTTTATTCTTATAATCTGAAAAGCAGTCCAGTAAAACGTCAATGGCAAGTTCAGAGGGGCCTAACTAACTGTGAACACCCTCCTTAACTAGATGGACTAACATCTATCCAAACCTATCAATACATTGCTCAAATGTACCATTGCTGCTAATTTAATATTCTGCTCAAAAGGAGCATTAGCTGTCTAAAATTACAGTACTGTCCAACTTTTAGACCGGTATTAAATACTTTATGCATGTTGTGCTGAACTATTTAAGCACATCTTACCATAGCACTTGTGAGCAACCTTCCTGACCATTTCCCTGTTCCATCGGTACTTGGCTGCAAAAGAAAAACAGCAGTAGATACACTTTAAGCTGTCGTCAACAATTTAACTTCCTTAAAAAATATACATCATAACACTACTTCTGATATAGCATCGACAGCAATGCCAGAGTACTATTCGAAAAGACACCAAAACAATGAATTCCACATCATGATCATTAAACATACCCATCACAATCTGAATAATTTTAATCAATAGAACTTGACAAAGGTAGTTATACAGTCGACGCCGCTTAAGTGCATAGCCTTGGGACTACTTTCAACCTATGCACTTGCCGACTTTTGCACACAACAGAAGTTCACATGTACATTATAGAATTGGCTAAATGTATTGGTACACTAAATGGAATGTTTACGATACGGTCTGCACCCTCCGGAATTTACATATATATCACATTATAGGCAGCCCGATCAAGCGGGGACTTTTGTCCTTTCAGATCTGCTTTTTGTAACCTATGGCAGAGATATTGTACACTGTCCTTAAGATGTTATGATTTCAATCAACAAATGAAATTAAATGAAATGAACAATGTTATGTTGGAGTCTTTTGGTGTCCAAGGGTGAACTGCCTAAGCGGCCACAATGTTCTAAGCAATTAAGTGGCGTTGATATACACAGAGCAATGCATAACGGGCCTGTAGTTGGCTATGCACATAACCGAATGATGCACATGTGCGGTATGCACAAACCCGGAGGTGTCTTCCATTGAAATTCCCTATATTAAAATGGGACCGCCCAGCTTCTATGCACATAAGCGAATTATGCACTTATCCGTTATGCACTTACCGTAAGTGGCATCAACTGTAAACAATGTTCATTTCATCAACACCAAATTAAATTTAAAAATTTAAAAAAATTTACACCAGAATCATTTAATTGCATTCAACTGCATCTAAGAAATCCCTTAATATAAACCAGAAAGAAATCCAGGACTATTAAGTGTTGCTGACTATGGTTTCTTAGCCTTGCATATGGGGGCATTATGTATGCTAGCAAGTAATTATGCATGCATGCATGCATGTATCTGTGTATAATGTATCCGCTAGCATGCCTATATAGGATTCAAATGGACTCCATGTTCCCATTTGAGACTCTGACACGGCCCATATGGGTGCCATAAAACACTCATGGGCATGCTTCTCCTTCACAGTCCAATCTTTCCACTAGCCATGTGCTGTCAGTGTATTTTTACATCTGACTTTGACATGGCTATAATGAAACAGAAATCATAAAAATCCTTCTGTTTTGGCAAGGATTTCAAACCTGAGCCTCATAGGTTCAAATCCCTACCAGCTAACCACTAGACTAAAATTATAATTGTAATTAGTAACTTCTATTGTGCCGGTGTCTAAAGCACAAGGCATCAACCAATGGCACACCAAAACCAAGCCATAATCAGGTCAATATTCAAAAATCAGTCTGCAAGACAGAGAAGCAGCTTATGGTGGATAAGCAATTTGAAAGACAAGTCTTAAGTTGAGAGCAAAATGACACAAGCGACTGAACAGAGCGAACAGACACAGGGAGAGAGTTCCAAAACGTAAGTCCAGCAACCGAAAAAGCTCATTCACCAAGAACAGTTCTTGATTTGGGTATGACCAGACAAAGATAACCAGGTAACCTCATTGAACAATGATAAGCGATAAGTCTGTAGAATCAGAACTGATTTTAAGTGTTCATGATGGCCAGAGTTCACAGTTTTATAAACTGTGAGCCCCAGTTTGACTACATTGCACACCATGCACACAAATCTACCCGTAAGTTAGGGTTAAGCTGACAGCCATGACCTAAGCTTACCATGACAACCTTGCCCTTCTCATCTTCATTGCAGTCCTCACCATGCATTGTCTTCTGAACTGGAGCTCATCGTTTGTTTTGCAAGCTATCTGGAATTGTTCTTTGCTCGCAAATGCCTAATAGACAAGGTGACTCTTGAAGAAAACCATGTAATGATGGAATTGTTCTTCGCTCGCAAATGCCTAATAGGCAAGGTAATTCTTCCTCAAACCAAAGCTTTGAAGAAAAACATGTAATGATGGTCACAAAGCAACTTGAACAATGCATCACCTGTAAAATAATCAAAACAAATAGCAGTGGGTAGATTAGCAGATAGTGGATGTCATCTTTATTTAATAGAGCTATCTGTTTAAGGTTATCTTTTTTTCAAAGTGTCTCAACTAGTTATAAGAACACGAAACATTTAAAATGTTTAAAATGTAAGGTTACAACTCGTTTCTCTGTTGGTGTTCAAAGCCTCATTAACCTTAGGAAACCAGAAACACTGTGCCTACAAGGTGGGATAAAGAGAACACAGGGTCAGGCATTGATCTCCTAGACTTTTGCTGTTCAATTACAAAGCATAAAAATATCGCTTAGTGCATTAAAGTTAAGTTCTTTATTTAATAAAGCTATCTGTTTAAGTATATTCGTTTCAAAGTCATTCTAAAAGTTATCTCCATACAGTAGTTGATGCGCATATTAACATAAATGCGCTTTTTAAAACACTCCATATAGTCATGTGTTTAAATTCTGTTTACCGCAAATGGTGAGTGACTCCCTACAGCAAGCTTTTACGTCGGAGGAGCATCTAAATTTATCATAACTGCACACACACACACTTCAGTTTTCATCATTGGTTGGGTGATCAACTAGAACTCTTACCTCTACTCCAAGAAGTCTACGCTTCCGATAGCGCATTCTTGCGTCTCTTCACAACTGCTTGGCGTTTTCTTTTACCTATTTCGGTCACTTAAAAATGTGTCTTATATCCCGCTTAATTGCCTTCTTATTCTCATCACTATCAAACTCACGCGACGTCTCGTGCTATTGACGTGACAGAAACACGCTGCTTCGGCCGTCGTTCCAAATAGTCTTCTAACAGAAACATCTACACTATAAAACTAATTATAGCAATACACAATGGTCTGTTTTATATTCTTAAACAACTTCGTATACAATTTGATAAGTTTTAAATTTATGCCACTTAGTTTGACCACAGATATCAAATTATTGACAAAGAAAAGAAATTCGTAAACATTACCATATGCGCGGTAAATACTTGTCTTTTATTCGATTGGTTGACACAGTTAGACCATTCTGTGATTGGTTGGCGTTACCAATATAATCCAATTTGTTGTCATGGTTTTCAGACCAGAATTGTGTAGGAGTGTGCATAGAATGAGATGCAGCTTCCGCGACCCACTACACAGTTTCGTTGGTGAGATAAGACTTAATCAATGAAATTGTTGTCAATTCCATCACCTTCTCAATCTGCCAATCAAGTCCACAACTTTTTCACTGCAGTCTTATGTTTTATTACTTTACTTTGGACTTCGCTGAGATAAACCTACAATGCAAAAATTTCACTGCTGAAAGAATATTATTGTTAGGCCTATATCAGCGTTAAAAAAATGCAGACGATAATTTATCCACTCACATATTCTTGAGTTGTTTCCGAAATTCCGGAGGAAATTGGCCTATTAAAATTTTTGTTTTCGATGGCATCGCTAGATGACAGGTCGGCCAGTTGAACATATCATGATCATCACGTACAGCACGGTACAGGACTGTATCACCAGACAGAAGTAGGCTGTATCACCAGAAAATCCTCAGCGTTAATCTACAAAAGACCAAATTTTTACGACCGCAAACAGCTCAATGAACTGCGAACGTAGGTCCTATCGAAGGAATGGATATCGTATCTAAGACGAAGCTCTGTTACGTCATACTGGCGTATGTTGTTATTATTATTATAATTAGGCCTTATTGTTGTTATAACTGTTATTATAAGATTTATAAAGCGCAAGTTTGCATAACTAAATGCAACCCATGCGCTATTAATTGTTGTGCAAGTTAGTAAGTAAATAATATGTGTATGTACAGTATATAATGTATGCATAGGCCCATAATTATATGTCCGTCTGTGTAGCTGTCTTCCTGTGTGTCTGTCTGTCTGTCTGTCTGTTTGTCTGACTGTCTTTATGTTATATGCATGGAAGTATACCTGTGTACAATTCTCACCCTGTGTATATAATTATGTACGCATGTATGTATGTTTGCATGCATTGCATACGTAGGACTTGACACATGATGATGATGATGATGATGATGATGATGATGATGATGATGATGATGATGATGATGATGATGATGATGATGAGGAGGAGGAGGAGGAGGAGGAGGACGACGACGACGACGACGACGACGACGACGAGGACGATGATGATGGTGGTGGTGGTGGTGGTGGTGGTGGTGGTGGTGGTGGTGGTGGTGGTGGTGGTGGTGGTGGTGGTGGTGGTGGTGGTGGTGGTGGTGGTGGTGGTGGTGGTGGTGGTGGTGGTGGTGGTGGTGGTGGTGGTGGTGGTGGTGGTGGTGGTGGTGGTGGTGGTGGTGGTGGTGGTGGTGGTGGTGGTGGTGGTGGTCTTCGTCATGAAAGTGTAGGTCAATCCTGATTGAGAATGAGCCTCGTCTTCAAAAGAGAACTCTTCTTAACTTAGAGGAATCGTCTTCGGATTGTTCTAATGATCGAGCATTCAATATTATTATTCATACAAAGAAACAATAGTCGCTTATTAAAGACGAGAAAACTTCTGAAATCATCGCAAAATACGATTTCGATGGATACGGATCGAGGCTACAGTCTGCATGGTAACCTTAATCACACTCGAGATTTCTTATAGTCCACAGAAAGCTATGTCGTTGGTACCAGTTTATTCAGAGACGGTTTTACCGGGGGGCCAAGGGGCTGTAGGCCTAGCACCTGGCTGGAAAGTTAGCCCCTTAGTTTTTCTTAGCCCCTCATACACATTTAGCCCCCCAGTTTAACGTTTAATTAGCCATACGTTGCCTACAATGTTTGTTGGTAATAAAGCCTCGGGTCTTCTTGGACTCGCTTCGTGGCTTAATTTCATAATCGTAATCTCCAAACTTCTAAAGCGCCACTCGAAGGCCTAGCTCAGGGCACCAGCCTATTCACGAGCGCTGCAACAGTACTGTAGCTTCGACTGGAGTCACTCTGGAATTTGACCTGAACAACGATTTTGCGTAGTACTATAGCCTCCATCGACAGACGCATTGCTCATTATAAAATTGGCGCTATATAAGTGGTGGCGACGTTACACCAGGGCGAGCCAGGGCAAATGCCCTGGTAAAAAGCATTTGCCCTGGTCGTTGCCTTGTCAGAATTTTTGCCCTACCCAGAATTTGTTCGGGGCAAATCGCCCCTAGCTTGCACTGGTTACTGTATGACTGCCTGCATGGCAGATCTGGCTATGCCCTCGTTACATAAAATGTCTGCCGCTGCCTCTTTTCATAAGTTCATAGCATTGATTATATTAGATCCAGCGATCGACTCTTTCAAATGAATTGACAGGGTCAGATCCTTCACCACCGCTCCCCCTTTGAATGGATGTCAGGCCTTTAAAGGTTAACGTGTAGGCCTAGGCCCTATATAGGCCTACAGACCGAAACAGGGTGGAACTGTCGGAGGTTGAAGGGTTCAACCCCATAGTCTTTCTATAAGGACCCCACAGTTAAGTCTTCATTGCACACCCAGGGGGGGTCGTTTCCAACCTCCCTCAGTTGTGCTAGAGCAGCGGTTCTCAACCTTTTGAGACTCAAGGACCACTTATAAATTTTGTGTCTCGATCGCGGACCACCACTAAAAATTGTGCCAAAAACAAATGAATACAAACGAAATTTTTTACCATAAATTCGCGTATTATTAGTTTCATGCTGCCATCTAGCCGATTCTAGCAATTGAAATAAAACAAAGATTGACAAAATTGACTAAATTTGCCTATTTGCATGTTTTTAAATTCTAACATATATAAATTGTGGGCGTTGCTCGCGGACCACCATGCAGGCAGATGGCCGCGGACCACCAGTGGTCCGCGGACCACAGGTTGAGAACCGCTGTGCTAGAGTGATTTAGCATAATTTGACTCTCGATCGAGTCTCTGACAAAGAGAAGAAATTTCCAGGGTATGCATTTTTGAATTCTCTCAACAAAGGAATTGATTTGGATTCGAGTTTGACTTGCAAAACGGCTAGCGTTGAAATCAGCTGCTTTCAAGTTTCGTTGACATCAGTTTGCAAAATAGGCCTACAGATAAAATGTTGAACCCCGAGCCTTTTTTCTACAAATCCGGACTGGACCGAAATTGAAATTTCTTAAATAAGCCACCGTCGATAGGCCTAATATGGGAGTTTACACCAGCACACACATAGGCGCCTTGAAGTGGACGCCAACCACTGAGGCTAACTAGGCCACGACTCGAGGAATATCGACGAATAGAATAGCATAGGCCTAGAGTCCGGTAAGAGATATTTAACTGTGTCGGTATCGTAATCGTAATCTCGAGATTTCTACTGCAATGCCCAAAAAAGCGAAGTCGCGGGAACCAGCTTATTCAGAGGCGCTATGAGATATTTAACTGCGATGGATGCTCATGGAGCATTGTTCTAGACTGCACAACACATTATTATATAGGCCTAATACGGATCTTGTTTTGAACGGCGTGCAACTGTATAATGACTTAACCATGAGTGATATTTTCATAGCTGGGCGTATCGGTAGGCCTATAGCCACAACC
>OY744604.1:59900347-60055347 GCA_963556255.1 Allolobophora icterica | reverse complement strand
ACATCTGACCATCTGAGAGCTAGTATATCCAGTAAATTGTGTTCTAGCCTGACTTTTGTCAGTACTTAGCTGTTTGGTAGTTGGTCGGTCACAGTTGAAATATAAGGAAGGAGTAAGTTATTATATCCTGGGAAGGACATATTACTTTGCCTGGTCTGCCTGTTTGTTTCTATCTTTGTCCTTGCTTTTATCTGGGTCTCTTTCTCCCTATCTGGTAGTCTTCTGTGTAACAGGATATATATATATATATATATAGAAAATGCACCAGAACACTTAACAGACTGCAACAGGTGCCAGGACGGGTGTAACTGTTACTTGTGAACATTTTTGGGCTGAGGGAAGAAGGAAGTTCAGCCTAGAGGTTGCCCTCAGCAGACCCATTCTTAGTCACTCAAACTTCTGGTGAAAGCCATGATCAACAGTTGCCAGTTAATGTGGGAGGGCAACAGATTTTAAGCAATGTTTAAAACTGCACTGGTTATCTGAATTGTTTTCAAATGCTGTTTAAGAGGATGTGATTTTGATTTTAAATAATATAAATGAGGACATAACATCACCTGGACTAACACTAAGGGGACAATGGACTTGACAAATGACCAAGGACAATGGAGATCATTTATTCGTACCCATCGCTGCCAAATGGCTGGTGTCAGCAACTGATGATGATAATGATGATTTCGTGTTCATCATTATTTGTTACTCTGCTTACAGTTCACCATTGTAAATACACAGTTCCATCATCTCCTCCTCATCATCATCTTGTTCATCGTCATCTTGTTCATTGTCATCTTGCTCATCATCATCTTGTTCATCATCAAGAATCATCTGTTTGTGTCTGTATCTAGTACTTATATCCTACAGTGCTGCAGCTGATGACAGAGACTTAATTATTGTTCTAAGACACAATTACTTGAACTGGCTTTCCATATTAATTATTCAACAGTGAAGTATGATGTTAGTCACTATGTTTCTTGTTTAGTGTTTACAACAGAACTCTTTTCCTCATGGTGGGTGGGATGGAGGGGTTAATGATTTAATTTATTCTTTAAGTTAATTTATAAATTGGCTGTTGGCTAGAACAATGCTATTGTTATGAGTATATGAGTGATATGATTAGTGTTTAGTGATCATTTTCATATATGATCTTTCAGACTCATTATGGTATATGAATTATCATTTTATCAGTGATCATTTTCGGTAAATCAGTAATCTAGTCTTTGACGGTAATATTAGGAAACGTGAAATATTGATGTGGCTTTGACACATGGATACCAATTGCCTGATGATAAGGCATTGGTACTATAGGCAGAGTGGAATGAATAATAATAATCTTAGTTTAATATTTTTAAACTGACAATTACGCAATACTTATGATTACAAATCAGTATGAACGGATGATCACAAGTTATTACAGGAGTCGAATTTTAACTGTATATGGCAACCATGCAAGGAGCCCATCACATCCTACATCTCATTTTAACAACGCGCCATCTCGCTGAGTGGACCTTTGGGAGGGTTGCGGGAAGCAATCCCGCTACCTACTGCTCTTCACGCCAGTGATGATACCATAACTCTATGGACTTAGAATGTGGACTTTGTAGTAGTAGACAAAACTGTCCTGTAGTAACAATGTATGAATTCACTTTGATGCCACACAGTTGATGTCTGAGTTTTATAGCCATACCATTGTTTCCTCTTAGCAGACTTTACTTGTCAGAGTGCAGTGAAGTACAAGATGTTTATTAGTTACGTAATTATTTAATCAGTTTAATGATTTTATTAATTAATTAAATAATTTCATTATTTAAAATATCTTGTAAAAATGTCTTAGTCTGTTATCACCATAGTCCAAGTAAGTTTTGCTTTTGATTTGTATCTGCCTCCATACACCTGTGAGGGTTCTCGATCTATCTTCTCTTCTTTTGCTTTTCATTCTTTGTCCTCATATAAATAATCATTTTTAAAGTTAGTAATTGTGCTTTCAAGCAACTCATCTCAGAAGATGTGATACAGCATTCTGATTTTTTAGCTGATTTCTGCAATGCTTCTGACTCATCATGCAGTCTCCAAATTCCATCTACAACAATTGTACGAAGTTTTAGACAGAAATGTTATTACTTCATTAGGGACGAGATGTACTGGACAGCTGCTCGAAATTTCTGTGCCAAAGTAAGTGTTTCTTGTTGCCAGTTACTGTGCTTCAGGCAATATTCTAGAAATAACCTTATTGTGATGCTGAAGTGCAGGCACATATGCCAGGCAGTTTTGAGTTTCTGATGGGCTGTTGATGAGGACAGTGTTGCACTGATGTGTAACTTTGCTGTTTGCAGTTGTGTTCTATAATTAATATACAGTAAAATTATTAATTATTTTGTTATCTAACAGCTTCGTTAGTTCAATTTGGATGTGTTAGCGGATTGGTTAGAGCGCAGCCCTTGTAACATGGAGATTACTAGTTCAAGCCTCCTCTGAGACTGTTAGTGTGTACGTAGTTTTGAGAAGTCCATCACTGTCTTTTCCTCAATGCCATTAATTGATGCTTGGTCAATAAGTAGTGGCATTTGATAAATGCATAATAATTATAAATATTCGTTATTTCAGTTACCATACATTTTACATGCTGTTAAGTGTTAATCCTTGTCTAACAGCATCAAAATGAGAGTAAAGAACAGTCCATTCTGTAAGAACGTGACCCACAGTGCATAGAAAGCAGCTTGTTCTGTGCAATGACATTTGTAACCAGCAATGCAAGATAATCTCTCGAGCTTAATCTGAAGGCACAGTCTGAAAAGGGTCTCAGTGAAACAAAATATTTCTGTGCAGTTTGCCATTAGGCTTACTTAGGATGGGATTGATAGGAGGAGATGAAGAGGGAAACTTCTCCCAACTGGTTCAGAATATCCCCCATGGAAGATTTTCTATACATTTCTCCTGCCTTCACCAATACGAGCTGTCAATCAAACCTAGACCATGATTTTTTCAATTTTTTATAGCAACCATATGGCCTTACTGTGCTCATTTTCAATGAATTTGTTAAGCAGAAATCCTTCACAGCTGTGCCAGTTTGAATGGGTGCCTCGCCATTTAAGGTCCCCATGTAAAGACTGCTGGGCCAAGATTATTTACATTACAATAACTTTGGAGTTTATGTAGACCACTTTGAAATCTGTTTAAAGCGGAGTTGTTTTGTGAATGTGTGTTTAGTATGGAGCACGTTTAGCAAAGAACGATGATGCAGAGACAAATAACTTCCTTTCGACAGCACTGAATTCAATCACTGGGTGGCAGAATGATGGAGTCTGGATCGGTCTTCATGACAGGAACAAAGAATTTCAGTGGGAGTGGACAACTGGAAAGACTGGTAAGAAAATGGTCTTTATTTTCCTTGACCATGGTCACTGAGTAAAAGTGAATTGGTCAATGTCTTAAGAATTGAACATGAGATATTTCATAGGTTTAAGCACAGCTATAATATTATTAGTGAGGTATCATATCATTGCTTTGTCTTCCATGCATTTATAGTAACCAAGGTTTTTTAACATTTGTGCTTTCGTTGCTTATAGAAGAGGAAAAAATGTGTTTATAGGTGTGTCTAAATGTGTATGTACCAATGTAAAATTGTACATATACACATGTACAATGTACATTAATAAATGTGTATGTGCTTACATACAGATTTAGGTAAACATACTACGCCCAAGAAGTATTAGTAAGGTATTTGCTAGGGGGATGTGTCAGGGCATACCAAGGAACCAACATCAACACCAAAGATGCAAGAACAGGACTGAGGCTGGCCGAATGAGGGAGGAATTCGAGAATGTTTGGACACTCCTTCAGAAGAGTGTATATAAGGAGAGTCAGGGAACGTATCTGGGTCTCTTAAGTTTGGGTTTGGTAGAAGACATTCACTGAGGACATTTAGTCGTTGTAACTGATTGGCTGAACTTTTGTTTGAAAAGACAAGTGGACAAGAGAAGGAGTTGTTGTTCATGTTGAGGCCTGAACCCGGCCATAGACAGAGACATAGCCAACGAGAGGCAACAATGCAACATGTACATGCATAAATTATGTATGCATGTTGTTGGTCCATCAACCTGGAATAGCCTTCTTCTGATCTATACAACTCAATACAACACAGCTGTATTTGATATCTGCCTCATTCCAAAGTTCAGAACTGCACACACGACCATACAACAGAACATTGATGGCGCTGAGCAATTGTAAGCGAAGGACTTGCTCAGGGTCCCTACACAGTGACCGCCTGAGTGGGGACTTGAACCCATACTCTCCGAGTTACTGGCTGAGTGCTCTATAGATGCGTTTGACTATCGTTCATATCCTTCTGCCAAAGTTCTGTACCTTTGTCAACCCTGAACAATGTTCTCTTTCACCAAGCTGATTGGAAGTTCCTGTAAATAGATATCTTGAAGAGGCGTTGTATAAATGCTGGGACAAAATGAATGGTTGTGGGTTCTGTGTGTCTATGTATCTGGAAAGCTCATTTTAAGAACATACTGTCTGTCTACAGTTTCTTCACTATGAGAACTCTTGTTGTCCACGGTTTGCACGACCAGCTCTCCAAGATGTTGTGCGGGCTACTACCCTGGCATGGTTGCTTCATGCCTCGATAGCATAGCGGGGCTTTGCGGGACACGGTGACAAATATAAGTTACAAGCCTTGATGAGCGGCTTGATTCATTACCATTACCTTCCTGAGGATTCTCCAACATTTGAGCATTTATGTTCAAACGTGAATACCTGCCTGTTTTTTGCGGTGTTGGTGAATAAAGGGCATGTATATGTATTACATGACTTGCTCCCTCACACTGAGGCTGCAAAGCTCATGGCTGAATTATACCACTTGCTTTTAGCTTGATGCCTAAAACCTTCATCATTAGGATGATGGATGATGTCTAAGTGAGACTATGATGTGTGTACACCAAAATGGGATTAGCAATTGGTTCTGATAAAGGATATTCTTATTTATTGACTTACTCACATTGTTATTTCATTAAGTGATTACGGTCTGTTAAGAGCTACCTTTGTATGCCTGTTAGTGATTTATATTTGACTTACAGGTGTGGACGAACCTGTCAGTTGGACTAACTGGGCTTCCGGTCATCCCTCCTCAGCCTTCCACAACCGGCGTAACTGTGTACGAATGAAACGTAGTCATGGAAAGTGGCTGTGGGTTGATACGCCATGTGAGACACTCCGATGGCACTACCGTTTCATCTGTGAATACGGTATATGAGTATTTTATTGAGCAATCTATATTTGTTCGCTTTCTGTTCCGGTTGCTTTTAATTTATTGTTATCTGATTGTGAGATTTGTACCATCAGTGGCACATTTACTGGTGTCCTTTTATATCTTCTCTTCCTGTTTAATCAATTTTAGTTTTAATTTTTTTCTCTACAAGCCTTTTTGCACTTAGTGTGTATTTTTGTGTATAGGTGCGAGTGGCGTGCTGGAGTGAATGCCTGTATAATGTATATGTATGTATGTGTGTGTGTGTACCTGCCCTTGAAATAATTAATAATGCTGCTGTTGGCGGCCATATCAAATGCAGTATAATAAACAGGGCACATTGTAACGAAATCTGTTTTTAAAAGCTGACTCCATGATTGAATCCATATTTCTAAGTTCTTGAATTCTTGTTATTAATTGTTGTTATCTAAATATCAGTTTCTGAGCTCTGCATAAAAGTGGTGTCGGGGAGACCTGCTCATTCGGTGGTAGTATATGAAAGCAAGCAAGTATGAGTCAGTTCAGTGCCAGGTCTGAATCTGGCGGATGTGTGCATTGGTAGAATGTATGTTGTAAGGAAGGTTTCGTTGCATTTGTGTATGTATGTATGTATCCGGGCATTTACAAGGCACCTTTTGGAGCATGTGTGCATTTATTGATACATGGCATGGATTATGTGTGTATGTATGTGCGTGGGGATACTGACAGTTTATACTGTGTGACTAGTGTATGTTTATGTGTTTGAAAGCATAGACTACTTTTCTGTGTATGTTATCATACTTGGACCGCTTTCAGACTCATTGAGCTTATCTTCAGCATTGACACCGACACTGACAACAATACCATTGACACTGACACCAGCAGCACCATTGGCACTTACCACAATGGCTCCATCATCAGCATTGACAACCATAATGCTGTCTTCCCTAGATATTTCATTACTTGATGGAAGAAAAGGTTTGGGGGATGTAGTCCTCGAAACACAACAATATATTTACCTTGGTTTAAGTCGGAATTTGAAATCTAATCGT
Source organism: Allolobophora icterica (assembly GCA_963556255.1). NCBI lineage: Eukaryota > Metazoa > Annelida > Clitellata > Crassiclitellata > Lumbricidae > Allolobophora > Allolobophora icterica. The sequence continues at coordinate 60,049,068 of OY744604.1, read as the reverse complement.
TTTGGTCAATTTCCAGAATTCCATGAAGCTGACCATTCGAATGCTGCGGAATCCTCTGATGATACAAAACTGGAAGGTAGTTATTAGCAGAATTATGATTTTATGGCTATTTCATCAAAACCATCTTTGTAAGAAATAGGCTAAGATGTTCCCAAGTATGGTTGTGTATTTCACCGTAATATTGCTGCAAATTTAATATGGAGAAATACACATTATTGTTGTTATGTGATGTACAAAACACTGTATAATTATGTCTCTTACCTTTAATTGGTTGATTTTGCCTAGTTGTAATGATGATATCATGTACTTGAAACACAGCAATGTATTTACAGTACTGTCATTTCAACATTTCTTGTACAGTACTGGCATCTCAAGTGACCTTCATAGCTTTTGCTTGTGTAAAAAGGCATAAAATGACATACCAAATTAGTATTAAATCATAGTGATGGTTTTTCTGTGTTGTAGGATATTAATCCTGTTGTTAGTTAGTTTAATTGGTTAGTTTTAGTTGCTGAGAGATTTTAAAGTATGTGAAACACATTGCCAGTCCATTCTAAGCTATCTTACGGACTTTCTGATTTGTGTTAAAGGTGCCCTTAACGAAAATACAGATGAGAATGCTCGTAAGTAATCTTTTTAAAGGAATAAATTACCTTACTGATCTTGGATTATGATTTGGCTGATGAAAGAACTCACTGCTGTTCTTTACTTGAATTGAAGTGTTACATGACATTTTTGAATTCGTATGTGGCATATTTGATACAAAATTGACCTAATGATGGTTTTTCTTTTCTGTGTTTTTAGCAACCGGATTCTACTATGCAGGGATCTTTCTAACTGTCCTGTTGACCCTGTCCATTTTGATCTGCTGCATTTGTAATGTATACATCTTGTAAGTATGCAACGTACATGTGTCAAATCATACAAATGACTTGCATACTATTACTGTTATAAGTTAAAATGTAAAGCACAAGAACATATAGCAGATAGCACAGCAAATATGCTTAACCAGCAACTGATAAGATGACAGAAGTAATGACTCTTCAGCATTTCAGAGCACCCCCAGTGATATCTCAGTATCCCAAAGAGCAACAGGCAGAGCATTCCATGCTGTTGGGCCATATATGGCGAATGTCCTTGCTCTTTTGACCTGCTGGTCATCCGTGTCCATACTAGATTGTAATTCGTTACAGAATGCAATTGAAACTGTCCCGGAACCAATGAGGCCAGCACACAATCCTCTGCCAGTACCGTGCAGGCACGAGTGGCCTAGATTGGCCATGTGGTCTTTCATTATAAGCTCAGCACAGTGGTAACTCCCAGGTCAGCCACTGCGTTGCAGAGGGGAACTGATATTGACTGAAGCTATACCTTGGTCAGCTGATGTCTAGTGCCAATCCAGACGAGTCTTTTCCATATTCATTTTCAGATGTTCAGTGCCAATCCAGCTCCTAATGCAGGATTGGTAAATCCTCTTATTGCAGATGGAGCATTCTGCATATAGCACATACAGATGAGGATCATCAGCACTTGAATGTGCAGTTAGTGGGAAGCTTTCAATAGCAGTAGTAGCAATAATAGTAGCTAGTGGCTAGAATGTACAGGTAGTCCCTGGTTTTCAATAATATTGAACATTTGAGCCACGCACAGCAGGAAAAGCGGTTGGCCTAAGATGAAGCCATGTGGTACACTGCAGTCCAGGCAGAAGATTTAAGGTGGCCCCTTGTTGCCTGTGGGCTATCAGAAATGACCTTGCCCCCACTGCAATGCTGCTTGAACCCTCAACAGTAGAGGCTATTGTAGCACAGACTGGTTTCAGTCAAAGACGGTCTGCAACTGTGAATAGAAGTGTCTTAGTATGGAAAATTTGGCATGATGGTGGACATGCTAAATTGCCTTATGCTCTGCATTTGAGGCCAGTTTGTCTTATCACAGCGGGGATTAACTTTTGGCCTAAAAGCCAAACTGTTACGGCCAATCTTGTAAATAAGAATCCAACAATGTTAGGACCATATCTCTGAGGACTAAGTCGAATGAAGTACTTGACGTAACCATTCAATGAGCAACTACCTTGCCATGCCTACTTCCGTGGTTAAAATAAATGGTATCATGTGCATGTATTATAGAAACCTCTCATGAGAATTTTGCGGTTTGTGCTCTAGCACTGTTCATGAAGTGAAACATATTAGTCTGTGTCTTAGTTTCCTTATTCTATAAAAGGTTTCTGTCCTCTGGCAGTTGGCTATATTCATTCTCAGATTTTATTTAATTGTAAATGTGTTTATGTTGTTCTTTAGCTGCCAGAGACGAAAGGTTGGACATGTGGGTGCTGTGGGGATATGGCCTTTCAGTGTCTTTGCGAGCAGAAGAACTGTTGTTGCGAGGGCAGAACAAAATACCTACGTTACACTCGAAATGCTTGCCATAAGAAAACCTGCAAAGAATTCCTCTGACATTGGCAGTAATGTGGCACCACAAGAGAATCTCTATTGTCCGATGGACGGTTCCAATCAACGTCAACAGCACTCCGTTTACCTGCCAATGGGAAATGCAGATAATCTACTAGGACGCCGAAACACAATGAACGAAAATTCACTCATGGACAGTACAAATTTGGGGTACGTGACACCTCAGTTGTCAGATTTGTACTTGGAACCAGGAACAATCGTAAAGAGAGAGAATGGCGATGAAGTGATGGGGTATGAGATACATCAGCCAAAAGACATGTACGTGAAACCAAGAACGACTATGAAGAGAGAGAATGGTAATGAAATGATGGGATATGAGATACCTCAGCCAAGAGATATGCACTTGGAACCAAGAACGACAATGAAGAGAGACAATAGTAATGAAATGATGGTATATGATATACCTCGACCACAACCCGTGCACTTGGAACCTAGAACAACCAGAATGACAGCAAGCGATCATTCGACATATGTAGAACAAAAGAATTCTGTGCAGAGAGAGAACATTTACGAAACAATCGAACGCAGTGTATCAAAGTCAGTGGTAGAAAATGGCATGGCTGAGACACAGAACAAAGAAATGGATACCTATGGCTCAGCAGAGGGAAATTGTGTGACATGGGAAACTGAAGGACCAAGCCAGAATCCTCTGTACTCTGAAATATCCGATGCTCACATACAGAGTGGTCACATTTATGAACTTCTGGATGACTTTAACACCCAGTTCACATTACAGGGTTCACCAGATCTTAAGAAACTTTAAGTTTACGGTGAGTAGGGTGCTGAAGATTGGTCTACGATGAACAGTATTTCTTCACTTGATGGTGGACTGAATATCTCGTAATGTGGTTCATCTGGAAATCATTTCCTGATTTCAACATGACAATCATGGCTTGTTTTCTAATTTTATGTTGTTTCCATTTACTGTAGTGCTGTCCAATTAGTTTTGAAATCAGCCTTTCTCTCTGCACTAAACGTGCTTGTGCAATCATAATGTTTCTAAGCTTTGCCTCTGTTTTCCCACCGGTTCAAAACCTTAGACCTACTGTTGTCTCATATTGCTGGGTTGAGAGCATCTTTGAGTATTTTTCTTCAAATCATGGACATCCAGAGGGGACAATGGGGCATTTGTCCCCTGGATTTTGCAAATATTTTAGAAAAATATAATCATTTGATTATTATGATTATTACAACAGTCCCAACACAATTTTCAATGCTGAAAAACACTTAATTATTTAGGTAAAGTCCTTGATCATTATTTATTTTAAAGTTGTTCTGTGTTCAAGAATAGCTATTCAATGCAAAACATCATTTTGCCTCTTTCCCGCCCCCCACAGAAATTCCTGCGGACGCCCATGCTTGAAATGGTGCTATATAATTGTGTCGTTAGGATTACTAAGAACTTTCATTTGCCTAAAGCAGTGGTTCCCAAACTTTTTAGGCCACGGAACCATTTTGACTTTAAAATTTTGTGACGAAACCCCTACCTAAACAAAGCATATGGTGGTACAATATTTTAAAACAGTGATCCAGGTATGTACAGTTTAATCGATGTAAAGTTATACTAGAAATTATTTTAAATAAATTTTCCCACGTAGCCCTAGACTTCACCTAGGAGTCTTATTTATAATTTAACAACACATTCGAACAACACTTATCCAATTGCTTCATGGAACCCTTGTCTTCCCCTCACGGAACCCTAGGGTTCCGCGGAACCCACTTTGGGAAACACTGGCCTAAAGAACTGCTATATAACTTGTATTGTATTGTATTGTATTGTAAAAAAATACAATGCAATATATAACTTACGTTAACTCAACAATTTTCAGCCAAGAAATGCGTAGATGTGTTGTCGTGATTATCCTCCGTATAGTGTGCCATTAGAATTAAGAATAATATAAGTGCAGTTGACTTTGATGAATATGTAAAAGTAATTGAAGATTTTAAGTGAAGTGTGCTTATAAGTTGATGAAGATCAATACAGTGGCAAATAAGATCTGTCTCCAAACAGGAATTACTCATGTGCAGAAGTCAGTGGCCAAAGCTATCTGATGATGCTAGACCTTACTGTATTATAAGAAACATACATGTCTGATATTTTTACAGCCGTGCAGGTGTATTTTATTTGCGTTGGACTGCTCAGATTACAGATGTGAAGGAGTGCAGTATTTCTGATCTTGTGTGTTAACACTTTAATGATGAGCGTGTACTAAAATGTATGGAAAACTAATCCCTCTCGTCGTTAAAGGGTTAAAGCATCTTGATGCATTTTGTCAAATTCTCTGCAGATCTTGCCTTCAACAGAATATATGTTGATTTGTTTTATCTATATTTGATTTTGCTTTGTAAAGTTTATTTTTTAAAATGATTTTTTGGCTATTTGCCATGGTCTTGCCTCTGAGAAGTTATTGTAACAGTTGTGTTTAATGAATTGGTTTAGGAATCAATGCTTTATTTTACTTAGAGCCAAGACGGAGAATAGGCACAATACATGTATGGCTTGTATGCTGTATTTTCATTGTCTAAAGTTTCCATATCATGTTGGATAATACTTTGAACTAGTGTGTGCAATTTTTTCTGGATCTGGCTAGAGTATTGTTTTATTTAGTTTATTTTGAAGACTGCTGTACAAAGTATCAGAATGATATTTCCTTGTATTATAATTTTGTTATTAGTTTAAGTCTTATATTCATGTTCTTAACTTTGGAAGGGTTTGAAGGCCTACGTCTAATGTTCTGCAGTTGATTATACATATAGACAAAGTGTTTAGAAGCACTGCATGAAAATTGCATGGAAAATTAATAGCTAATGCACCGACACTCCATAGAGTCAATGCACTGTTAATTATTGTGAATGGATTTTGGACAGTGCGATATTTAGTAGCTGAGTCACATGTCAGAGAAGAGTGGTTCATTAAGCCATCCATGGGTAGGAAGTTAAGGGCTTCATTTAGGCCTATCTTGACTTCAACAATCAACATACCTGTATGAGGTCGGGTGGCCTGCTCTCTCCTTCAACGTCTGATCCGCACATTGATACTGTATGGTAAATGTACCCTTAGCTGAATCGGTTAAGGGGTGCACGTGGAGCAGAAATTTTGAAACAAATTCCTGGCATAAGAAATCACTCTGTTAATTGCAATGAAGAATTTTCCACTATCTTTGCTACAGCTTCGGATCTATTGACCAATTCAGATGTTACGATTGAGCAACCTCGAATCACTCTGAAGAGGCAAATGAATAGAGCTAATATTCCATGGTCAACACCAGAAGGTTACTAGATAGGAGATCAATCTACATTTTTATGTTGGATTCAGTTATATGGGATTTAGATACAAGATTTTCTGTTCAAACTTTGTCATCTTGTGAACGCATACTTGCTTGCTTCTTGCCAAAAGTCATCTTGAACTTAAGTGCGCGGAATCGCTGGCATCGATATTGAAAAGCTTTTGTAATAGTTATGGTGATCTAATAATTGCAAAACCTGGACTGGAGTCTGTTCTGCTATATGTGAAATTCGGCTCTGGAAGAAAAGTGGTTACGATCATCGAACACAATGGTAGCTATTCCAGTAGCCTATATCCGTGGAGGAAGCTTTGCAGAACTTTGTGATGAAGACCCATAGTCGTTAGTGAACTCGCTTACTGTCAATTCTTCTAACGTTACCGGTCAGCGTTGCATTAGCTGAGAGGAGCTTCTCTTCATTACGTCGACTAAAAACATGAGAAACTAAATGGGTCAGGAGAGGTTGGGTTTAGCACTCCTGAACGCTCGGCGAGAAATTGAAGTAGTTGTGGACAAAACGATTGATCGATTTTTGCGAAGATTGGAAACAGAAGATTGGAATTTGTGTTTAACATGTTATAAGGTTGAAACCTATTTTTATGTCATTTTAATTTTAATACCCTTGATCTTGGACGTCCATGAAATCGCCCCCCGTAAGGAAAAGCCTAGATCCGCCCCTGCTGCCACCGGATGGGACCAATGACGGGCATCTAAAAGAACGGAACACGTGTTGGATACACTGTGGTATTCCTATAGCATTGACTTTTGACAGACTATTATATATGTTTATTTAGCTGCTTACCTAATACAGTCATGCAAAATATATAGCCTACCTAACCACATATTTCCAATTCCCAAAGTAGCAACGTGTAACAGTATTCTGTCAAATTCTCAAGGACTTTGCAGTTATCAGGGTTAGACAAACTGTTATTCTGAGTTGTAGGTATCATAAAATGAAGTAGCTGATGTAGCACTGAGAGGTAGTCATGAGTGCAAAATAATAGCATCTTCATTTTCTTAGTCTCGGCACATAAGTATGGGTGGGTAGCCCAGATCAGACGCGTAACTTTACTCTAAAAAGTGGGGGGTACCAATTTCTTACAAAGCCTACACGAAGCAAAGCGAAGACTCCGATCTCTGGGAAGGCACAATAATAAACTATTGATTGGCATTGTTCAAAAGGTGGGAAATACGGTATCCCCAGTTCAAAAAAGTGGGAGGTACGGGCACCCGTCGTACCCCCACAAATTATGCCTAGGCCTATAGCCCAAATCTATTTCGCCGTCCGATCTTATCCCGTTGTTTTACTCATGTGAAGTTCTCCATGTTTCTTGCAATAAAGCACAGAACAGTAGTTGGACTGTTGCTAAATTTATGCTACTTGATGAAAATAAGACTCATCATAGCAATAATTGGTATAATACTATACTTATAAGCGTGATATGTAAATACGGGGCTCAGTATTCATAGGACTTGCATCACCATTGTGTGAATTTGCCGGAAGTTAGGCCTACAATCTAGCCTACGGCTGGGAAAGCGATCCAGAGAAGGCAAGTCTGAATTACACTGTCTTGGTTTATAGTTACAGCATACATTTTCATAGATTTCCAAGTTCTAACTGGTGACTGGTAATTACTTTAATTGGTAGGCATATATACTAGGCCCTATTTAGATCACAATTATGTAAGTTGGTGGTGACGTGGTGGGTGGTGTAGCGGTATATTCTGCGCATTGTAACCGGAGGATCACAGGTTCGAATCTACCTCAAGCCACTGCATAGTGACCTTGGACAAGTTGCTTACCCACAATCTCTTACACCATGCCCACAATTGTCCAGCGCTCGTGAATAGGCTGGTGTCCTGAGCTTGGCCTTAGAATGGCGCTTTAGAAGTTTGGAGATGACGATTATGATTACGAGGTGTCAACTTATCTATGCATTACATGGCAGAGAACTTAATGTAGCCTGCCATTCACTTGTATCATATGGACTTACTCTGAGTAGGCCTACTGCAGAGAGTTTGTTGCGCACACATTTCAAGATTAATCTATTTATCGTTTTAATTTGTTTGTTTTAAATAAAACCCAAGCGTCATGAGTCATTGTCGTTTGTCATTTAAAGTCTGTCAAACACGACTAAAAGTTACAATGCAAATGTAATGCAAACCCCTAAACTTCTCAGCATCACACAAAAGCCACGCCAGGGAGACCAGCTTATTCACCTGCGCAATATCAAATCAAGTCCGCTATAGCCAGATTGTTTTGTCCGTTCCGGAGCCAGGTCAGATTCCGGGGAGGTCAAGCCGATGAGACAGCATGATGCTACAGTGGAAATAAGCAGTGATTTACATGGGCGGCGATCCCGGGGGGTCGAGGGGGACAAGGCCCCACCTTTAACAGTGGGGGACACACCATACAGTTGTCCCCTCCTCCCAAAATGTAAGAAACACCAAAAAGTCTGAAAATATTTGTAACCTCTTTTTTGACCAGATCACTTCGAAAGTGTCCTGTGTCCCCTCACTTGTCAAACAAGGTCGTCGCCAATGATGATGTAGTTTTCGAGTCCGGCCAAGGACTCGAGTCCGACTCGAGACCGATTTTCTGCGGACTTGGACTCGGACTGTCATGACTCGGACTTGGACTCGAAGGCGGCCTTCGAGTCGAAGCCCCTGACTCGAATTTGACTCGCTGACTGGATTTCCGAGTCCCAATTTCGGGGCAGAACAGGTCGAACTATTCCAGCTCAATCCAGCTTCTACCAGCAGACAATAGAAACTTACGAAGTGAAGAAGAGTATCCAGAATAGACTGAGGTAGGCCTACAAGGCAGAGGGTCTTGAATGGGCCTGGACGGGCACATTTATAGAAGCGAACACCGTGAAGGGCATGACATTGAAGAGAACGGTCGACCGAATGCTAGGGATTGTCGATTTGTAAATATATCTTCAACTATAATGCTAAACTGTGGAGTTATTAATTTTATCGCTTCGAAACTTGTCTCGTGTCGCCTTTAAGGTGTAAAGAAGGAGCGAGGACTTGACTGCACTTTGTAGCATTTAGGGCCTACTGTTTTAGCTGTTCGTACCACGAATGCGTCTGCTGAACCTGTGTTTAGCAGTGGAAGAATGTGTCCTCATGATCGTGCCAGATCATCGAACAAAACTTTATTTAATTTAGGCCTAGTGTTTTAATGTGTAATTTGGGTAACTTACATTAACAGTTCTTTCTGCATGGGCGGCGATCCCGGGGGGTCGAGGGGGACAAGACCCTCCCACCTTTAACAGTGGGGGGGGGACACGCCATACATCGGACCACAAATTTTGAAGAAACACCGATAAAAAGTCATCAAATTTTTTCGTACTCGGGTTAAAAAATGTTTCGCGCCTGAGCGCAAAAAATGTTTTTGACCTCTTTTTTGACCAGATCAGTTCAAAACTTTTTTGACCAGATCAGTTCCCAAATGCCCCCCCCCCACCTCTCAAACAAGATCGCCGCCACTGTCTTTCTGCTTACAAATAGTTCTGTTAGTTTTCTATGCCATTGAATCCCATACTTCAGTGTATTTTGATATGGATGGACTTGGACTTGATCTTTAGTGACTCGGACTTGAACACCTTAGGACTCAGCTTAGATGGACTCGGTATAGGTGGATTCGACTACATCACTGATAAAGTGTATGCTTACAGCATAAAATGTGATTGCTCGAATCACGGGCTAACAACAACGAGTCATCTGAGGAAGGCTTGAACACAGGGGCGTAACTTTGGTCTAAAAAGTGGGGGGTAAAAATGCAGCCCGATTCCGGCAACCAACTCAGAACCATAATCAGAATCCGCATATATGCAGTACCTATGGGCTGGGAGAACGATCTCCCACGGTTGTCAGAAGTGGTGGTTGGGTTACCATGCATGCTGCTGATGTAGGCCTTATATAACATTTACTTACAGTTCTGAGTGACTTCTGAGCCTCTTATATATCCGTCAAAATGGAGCATCACAGCTGTGATGATAACATAATGATAATGTTATGATGATAACACAATGATAATAATGTTCCATAAAATCCTCCTGAATTACAAACATTTTGTCACACATTCCACATCCATATGGTCTAAAAATTAAATGAGCAATAACATAAGACATTACTCTAGAATAGCTCCAGAATATCATTTTCAACTGAACTATATCATTCGCCCTCTGCTTACGAAGATCTTGCATGTTTCTGTAGTTGGCATTTGGCAACTGTTTTCCTCAACACAGTTCTCAGTCAGTCTAGACATTAATGAAATATGATTAGACGAGAATCAAACAGCTTATAACATTAAAACTGGTGCAAAGTCAACAAACGAAACTGATATGTTTTCCTTGTCTTAGGAGTTAACTAAACCCATATATTGAAAAAATATTTCAACACATAATATATAGTTCTCATATCAGTCATATGTAGTGTTCTAGGACACTCTTCTGTGCAAATGCTTTGTGACATAAATTGAAAATATATGGTTTTTATCCAGAATGGGGTCTTTTATGGCATTCCAGATGAGTTTTCTCTGCCAATGCTTTGTGACATAAATTAAATTTTTATGGTTTTTCTACAGTGTGGATTTTGCTATGGCGTTCCAGATTAATCTTCTGTGCAAATGCTTTCTGACATAAATTGCACTTGTATGGTTTTTCTCCAGTGTGCGTTCTTTTGTGGCGTTCCAGATGAATCTTCTGTGCAAATGCTTTCTGACATAAATTGCACTTGTATGGTTTTTCTCCAGTGTGCGTTCTTTTGTGGCGTTCCAGATGAGTCTTCTGTGCAAATGCTTTCTGACATAAATTGCACTTGTATGGTTTTTCTCCAGTGTGGATTCTATTATGGTCATCTAAAACATTATTCTGTGCAAATGATTTCTGACATAAATTGCACTTGTATGGCTTTTCTCCAGTGTGGATTTTTCTATGGCGTTCCAGATGAGTCTTCCGTGCAAATGCTTTGCGACATAAATTGCACTTGTATGGTTTTTCTCCAGTGTGGGTTCTTCTGTGGCGTACCACATTACTCTTCGATGCAAATGCTTTGTGACATAAATTGCACTTGTATGGTTTTTCTCCAGTGTGGGTTCTTTTATGGTATTCCACATGAGTCGTCCGTGCAAATGCTTTGTGACATAAATTGCACTTGTATGGTTTTTCTCCAGTGTGGGTTCTTTTGTGGCATACCAGATGAGTCTTTGATGCAAATGCTTTGTGACTTAAATCGCACTTGTATGGTTTTTCTCCTGTGTGGGTTCTTCTGTGGCGTACCAGATGAGTCTTTGATGCAAACGCTTTGTGACATAAATCGCACTTGTATGGTTTTTCTCCAGTGTGGATTCTTTTATGGTCGTCTAAAACATTCTTCTGTGCAAATGTTTTCTGACATAAATTGCACTTGTATGGTTTTTCTGCAGTGTGGATTCTTCTATGGTGTTCCAGATGAGTCTTCCGTGCAAATGCTTTGCGACATAAATTGCACATGTATGGCTTTTCTCCTGTGTGGGTTCTGCTGTGGCGTTTCAGAGTAGACGTCAAAGCAAATGACTTCTGACATATATTGCACTTGTATGGTTTTTCGCCAGTGTGGGTTCTTTTGTGGCATACCAGATGAGTCTTTGATGCAAACGCTTTGTGACATAAATCGCACTTGTATGGTTTTTCGCCAGTGTGTGTTCTTCTGTGGGCATCCAGATTATGCTTCCATGCAAATTCTTTGTGACATAGATTGCACATGTATAGTATTTCTCCAGTGTGGGTTCTTCTGTGGCTTTCCAGAGTACGCTTCCACGCAAATGTTCTGTGACAGAAAATGCACATGTATGGTTTTTCTCCAGTGTGGGTTTTTGTATGGTAGTCTAGAGCATTCTTTGTGGCAAATGATTTATGACATAAATTGCACATGTATGGCTTTTCTCCAGTGTGGGTTCTTTTATGGTATTTCAGATGAGTCTTTGATGCAAATGTTTTGTGACATAAATTACACAAGTATGGTTTTTCTCCAGTGTGCATTCTTCTGTGAGATGACAGATGAGTCGTCTGGGCAAACTCCTTGTGACATAAATTGCACTTGTATGGTTTTTCTCCAGTGTGGGTTCTTTTATGGTATTCCAGATGAGTTTTCCGTGCAAATGACTTATGACATAGATTGCACTTGTATGGTTTTTCTCCAGTGTGTGTTCTTTTATGGTATTCCAGATGAGTTTTCCGTGCAAATGATTTATGACACACATTGCACAAGTATGGTTTTTCTCCAGTGTGGGTTCTTTTATGATATTCCAGATTAGTTATCTGTGCAAATTCCTTGTGACATAAATTGCACATGTATGGTTTTTCGCCAGTGTGGGATTTTCTGTGGCATTCCATAATATGCTTCTCAGCAAATGTTTTGTGACATAAATTGCACAAGTATGGTTTTTCTCCAGTGTGGGTTCTTTTATGATGTTCCAGATTAGTCTTCCGTGCAAATTCCTTGTGACATAAATTGCACTTGTATGGTTTTTCGCCAGTGTGGGATCTTCTGTGGCATTCCATAATATGCTTCTCAGCAAATGTTTTGTGACATAAATTGCACAAGTATGGTTTTTCTCCAGTGTGGGTTCTTTTATGATGTGCCATATTAGTCGACAGCGCAAATTCTTTGTGACATAAATTGCACATGTATGGCTTTTCTCCAGTGTGGGTTCTTTTATGGTCGTCCAAAACATTCTTCTGTGCAAATGATTTATGACATAAACTGCACACGTATGGCTTTTCTCCAGTGTGGGTTCTTTTATGGCGTTCCAGGGTAGTCTTCAATGCAAATTCTATGTGACATAAATTGCACTTGTATGGCTTTTCTCCAGTGTGGGTTCTTTTATGGCTTTCCAGATGAGTGTTCCGTGCAAATTCTTTGTGACATAAAGTGCAAACATATGGTTTTTCTCCAGTGTGGATTCTTACATGGACTTTGAATTTTGACTTAAATGTAAACGTTTTACCACAATAAGCACATACATAGGTATTTGGTTTGTTGTGGCTACTTGCTTCCATCTTGAACGCAGCTGAAAAACTGGAATCGAATCAAATGAAATGAAATCATTTTATTTCTGTAACCAATCCCAAGAACAAAGAAAACTAAAGGAATCAACATGTACTGGCTACACGAGTAGGCCCAAAAGCGATCAAAGATTCCACTACAAAGGGACACCTAATTAAATTCAACATGATGTGAAGAAGGCAGCCAACTGATTCTAAATCATAAATAAATTCAAAGCACCTGGCTTAAAGAAAAAAAATAGAAAATAAAAGAGGAAACGAAGTAATGAGAAAAAACTGGTTCATCAACCAACAACAGAAATTAAATGTACAATTTTGTCAAGGGATGAAATCGCAATGTGGGGATCAATATCATCAACCCATTTACTGTGTGAAAAATGAATGGAACGGCGCAAACTTAGAATTTCTTCCGGAGATGTTTCACCGAGTCCAGAGGAATTAGGAAGAGGGGAGGCATATAATTCGCAAAGGAGGTAGAGGAATCTAGAATTTTTCGAGCTAGTGATTGAGCAATGCCTGAGAAGTATTTGTTAAATTTATTGCCATAGTTTTAGGATCCGTTATTCTTTCACTACTGATTACCAGAGCGTCAATCTTACTTCCTTCACACACCACCCCAGCTAGTGAGCGAATGAGACTCCATGTCCTTTTTAAATTATTATATTTACAAAACTCAGCCTCATAATAACATTGTTCAGTTCTAATTCGAATGGATTTAAGCTTATTTCTATAGATTATAAATTTGTTTCATTAACTTCATTGGGATTTTTCAAGTACTTCCGGTACAAATAGGATTTCTTTTTGATTCATTTTGATAAACTCCAGTTCATCCACGGCTGTTTAAAAGTAGATCTACCTCAGGAGGCTTTAGAGGCAATAGGAAAGAACTGGTCATAGATTCTTTTATAGTACGAAATAAACAGGTCGTAAACCCTGCATGCAGCACCACTAATACAAGCTTCCTTAACAGGGGTCCAGTCAACTAGCACTGGAGTAAACTTGTTCAAAATATTGGGGAGGGGGAATGGAGTCTAGACCAGAGGTGCAAAACAACAAGTTTTTTTAAATGAATTTATTTTTTCGGTTTTTTGGTTGTGTTTTTTGTTGTGTTGGTCATTTACTTTTTTAGATTTCCGGATTTTGGAAAACATGACATGAACAAGAGATCCAGTTCAGTTTAATTCAGTTGCAATTTCCGAAAATTAAAAATCATTAAATCAATGTTATTAAAATAACTTCTAAAAGAATAAGTAATTTATAAAAAAAAAAAACAAATTTTGTGGTTTTCTTTTTTTTGTCTTAAAAAAACCAAAAACCGAAAAAAATAAGTATCTTCACCTCTGGTCTGGACAAAAGCCTCAGAGGCTTCCAGTGTTATGTAGGCCCCTAATGCATATGTAATGGGCGCGTTTTGTTTACATGTAAATTTATTTCATATTGAAGATGTTGAAGATAAAAGTAAATCTTTGTTTTCATTATTAATTTCTGATAGTATTTAAGTTCTTTGTAACTATTTTTATGTTTTTGAAGAACATTGTTTATATTGAAACATACTATTTTAATATTTGAAGAAAATCTCCTCTAGCTTTTTGGGGGCATTGCCCCTCCTCAATTATAGGGGCATATGCCCCGGCTGCCTCCCTGAGTCTAGGCCTATGTCAAGTTGACAACTAGAGTGAGAGATTCATGGAAGGAGTCAGTCCTGGCATCGGTAATAACCCTAAAGTCTTCAAATGAGATTCACGGAAGGAGTCAATCCTTGCAACAGAATAAACTTCAACTAAAGGCTAATTTAACTGAGCAAACTTATTTTCAAAACGAGCCAGTATGGGTAGTTGATCAGAAATGTCAGAGGCAATGACAGAGGAATCGGTATGCAGACTATCGCCCATAAGACGATCGCTTATAGGACAATCGCTCATAGGGACGATCACTCATATATGGACGTTCGCTCATACGATGATCGAACGATCGGTCATACACCGCTATGAATTATTTTAAATAGTGAAGTTGTTAATAAAACATATAAGCCAAGTTTGTTTTGTAGATCCATTTGCTGTAAACGACATAAAAGCTCTTGAAGATTGTTCACTACTTGAACGCTAAGAAAGAAAAAACACGTAGATATGTCAGAATATCAGTTTTATCTATGTTGCCACTGCCCTCATGACACGATCTTTCAAGATGCGATAGCGCTTGGCGCTCGGTAGCTCGACGCCATTAACACCTTGAAGGAAGGTTGCTTTCTGCTTCACGCACTCGCTATGGAGTCCCGAGAAAAACGCAAACTGTAATTAACTTTCTATTACCTAGCAATTATAAAAGTAATCAACTAATCAACTGTTCCAATTGACTTCCTTAATTTGACAAATATTTATAAAATGTCCCTATTTTGATGTACCTACTTCAAAACTATTTACTAGCTAGGAATTGGAAGTTAACTGCTCGCGTCCCTACTTTGATGCTGCCATATAACATAGCGTATGAGCCATCGTCAAATTTTTGAAGGAAGATGGGATGCAATAGGAAACTATATAAAGACAAAGAATAATGAAAACCTAATTGCGAATCCAAAGTCACGAACAATAAGTATACATACATGTTACAAGAATAACATTAGAGGATGCATGGTAGAGCAGCCAAGGCTTTACCGGAGAAATGACTTAAACACAGGGAACACTTTTTTGCTACCATCTGTAAATCTGAGATCACTGAACTGATATTTCAAAGTTTCTGACCCTTTGTAAATTTAGCGTTCATAAGCTGTGTAGGCCTATAGAAGTCCATTCCCGGATGCGAGTGCGA
The DNA here is from genome assembly GCA_963556255.1 of Allolobophora icterica. Classification (NCBI taxonomy): domain Eukaryota; kingdom Metazoa; phylum Annelida; class Clitellata; order Crassiclitellata; family Lumbricidae; genus Allolobophora; species Allolobophora icterica. Next base: position 60,033,457 of record OY744604.1, on the reverse strand, counting down.
AAGCGCTGCACAGTTTTTGGTTAGGCCTGTCAATATCACGGGCTGTTGGCTCGGGCTCACCAAGGTGGTTGGCGCCATCCTCTTATAAAAATAATGGGTGCGGCTTCTTAGTGCCAAGAGTGAACTGTGGCTTCTGTGGCGCCTTACAGGGATGTGTTCCAACTGACCCCTTTAAAATACTACTTATGGTGATTGAAAGTTTGGAATAGGCAGTTCGACAACACAAATTCATCATTGATTAAGCTTGTTTCTGGTGCTTATTTAAAACTAGCTGGTTTACCCGGCGTTGCCCGGGGTTATAAGTTTCAATCCCTGTAGCGAATAAGCCAAAAATTTAGGTATAAGTTTAAATCCGTGTAGCGAATGAGGAAGAAATTTAGGCGACCTGTGGGGGAGACTGCTTCGCAGTCTTGTGTACGCCTTCTGGCGTACAGCGGAGACTGCTTCGTAGTCTTGTAGTGTTGTAGACGCCTTCTTGCGTACAGCGGAGACTGCTTCGCAGTCTTGTATACGCCTTGTTGCGTCTTGCGACCTCTGCTGTGGACGGACTGCTTCGCAGTCTCCCGTGGACTGACTGCTTCGCAGTCGAAGAGGGTGAACCCGGCGTTGGCGGGTTAAAGAAAACGCCAGAAATCTAGCCCTCACTGCCCTTAGTAAAGCAGAGTCTTTGAACATACAATTTTGCTGTAAAACGATGAATATAGTTCGAATCGATCGTAATTAAATTTTGTGCGAAAGTAAACAACGTCGTTATGCGCATTATTAATGACGTTGTGGAATACCCGCGCCATAAATAGAACCGAGCTGGGGCGTTATGCGCATTATTAATGACGTTGGGGAATACCGGCGCCATAAATAGAACCGCTTTGCAGTGGAAGAGGCGACCTGGGGCGTGAAGGACGGTCGGTTGGGTAGAGTTTTGGGGGATTTTCACCATGTTAGCGGTGAAAAGGGGTACGCGAACCCCTCCACTGGGTGTCCGATGCCGAGGCCGACACAGTAGTGAAGGTTTCGAGTGAAAAGGTGCAAAATTGTAGAAGTTAATCCCGGTCAAACAGACAGAGAGACAGACAGACAGAATTCTCGCTTTATTTATATAGATCATCTGCCATTGATTGAAACCTGAGGATGTTAAAATTTTACCAAACCGGTTTTTACCATTTCCTCGAGTTTTCAGCACACTGAATTTGGGATTAAAGCATTGCCGACGAAGGATCCAATACCAGCAGATCGTCATTTTTTCAAACTCTCTGCGCTTCTCCTTCTTCAAGATACTCACCCGGAGTCCCGGATATTACGAATTAAATCAACTCAGACAGCCGGTACGATCTATATCTATATTGTCCATCTGCCTCATTGGAAGATTTGCAAAAGAGACCACCATGTAGGCCTAAGCTTGCGGTATGAATTTTCCAACTGTTGTCGCCACGACAAATCATTCTCGCGACTGTCATAGACAAAAACCGAAATTAACCGAAGTACCAACATCTACCGAAGTAGCCGAAGACACCAGCGAAAGTTCAGATCAACATTCTGTTCTCCCGTTTGTGTGAACCAGACACCGCTGTTCGAATTGTTTGGATCTTTCATAGTTTTACCGTCGGAACAACATTGTAATTCTCCTTGGATTTCTGACCTCGAAGAACCACTTTAAAGCATATTTTACTTAGTCGACACAAATTTCAAACATTCAAAATTGATGCCCGACAAAACTGAGCAATATTTGTTTTAATAATTATCGAAGTGCTCAGACTAAGCAAATAATTAGTTCATCTTAATTTTGATTAATTATTAATAAGCAATTTAGTCCATGAAACTTTTCAGCAAGACTCAAAAATCACATTCAGGCAAAGACCTCTTTCCCTTTAAAAATAATTGTCGATATTTTAATGAAAACGTGAGTCTTATTTGATTCAGGCAAATTAACTTTAAATACAGACTACAGTGAATTCCGAATTCATATTTACAAAAGTTCTTCATGCAAAATGTTATTCCAAATGCCTTTTGTATTTTATAAAAGCAATTCGCTCAGAATTTTCGGATCAAGAGGTGCCTTGCGGGGCCTCATAAAAATTCCACCATATGAAAAAATACGTTCTACAGGTGCTGAGGTCACTGGCACACACAGTAGCTTTTCAAGCACTGGATGTAAATGTACAAATCGTGAGCCTTTTTAAATCCTCCCATGGCTTCAGAAAAAGCCTTGGCAGGGCTTGTTGCAGATGGGTTTTCCTGACCAACAAGACTTGCATCCGTCCGTAGGTATTTGTCGTAGGCAATGATGCAAACAGACTTGATAAATTTTAAAATTCTTGAGTTTTGTTCAATGACTGTTCATATTGACAGCCGGTCTTGGTCTTGGTCTTGAAAAACCAAGACCAAGACTTTGAACATCAAGACCAAGACCAAGACTTTGAACCTCAAGACCAAGACCAAGACCAAGACTTTTGGTCTCAAGACCAAGACCAAGACTTTTAAAAACGAACTCGAGTGCACTCGAGACCAATACCTTGGTCTCGAGGACAACAAGTCTGTTATGAATTATAATTGCGCATTCACATAGTAAATCTAAAATGATTTTTCGTTACATAACGCTGGGTGGGTGGGTCTAGGGAAACGTTACGAAGCGTTACAGGGTGGGTGGGTGGGTCAAAAACGGTCATTTTCGGCGTTACGTAATTATGCAATGACCCCATGCTGCTGAACTGGATGATGGTGGATGGATGCAGTAAAGGGAAGGAGGAAGCCCATCATCGAGAGGGGAGGAACCATTGGACGTTTGAACTTGCCCAAGGGCTGCCAAGGGCTGAGAACTTGAAGAACAAGATCCTTGCCAAATCTAACCCTGTTTGTAATCCCAGAGTGCAGTGCTATAGAACAAAAGCACTGCACATATTTGTTTTATTAGATTACATCTATAGTTCTATAGTTGAATGTTCGCTAAATTGTAAAACAATATTGTTTTTATATTTGGGGCCCGATAGCGCATTGGATAACATCTGGCGTAGAGTGCGAGAGGTACAGAGATCGAGTCCCAGAGGCGGACATGCTTTGTAGGCTGCAATTTGCGCCGTGTATTGCAGGCTGTCTGTTCTGTTAGTAGTTAAGATTTATCGCATAACATGTACATGTACAGCGTAGTGCGTTTGCAGGCGCTTAATTAAAGAATAAATATTATTATTATTATTATTATTATTTCGCTAAAATTTACAATGTTTAAAACTTTGAAAAGTATACCATTTGTAACTTTTTCACTGCGTTAAGAAAGATAAGGTTTATTTTTTCGAAAGGAGCTATTTCTGTACTTTCTGACAGAACTGTAGTTGGTCTGAATAATTTCGCACAGACTGCAAAACAATTACGGAAAACAGTAAGATCTTGAAATCAGCACACGATTGCAGAGCTAATTATAGGGTGATTTCGGCAAAACCGAGCCAATACCACTTATTCTGGCCAAAATCGCTAGTAATCCAATCTCTATGTAAAAGCAACTCTGCAGTTCCAATCGTACTCAATCCCTGCACTTAACAAACTAAGGAAATCCGAGCCAAATATAATATAAACCCAGCTAAATGCATCTTATCTAGCACAGGTGAATGGGCTCGGTTTACCAGGGCAATATGGAATAGCGAGCCAGAATTTTAGATAAAGCGAGCCAAGGCTCGCTTTACCAGAAAAAGTATGAATGACTAGCACATTTTCTTTTTCTTTTTATCAGGACTTGACTTTTTTAGCAGTTACTTTTAACTGAACAAAACAAATAGAACATCATTTAGGGTCCATCTAAAACCTGAAGATGTAACTAAAAAGGTTACTTTAATTATAACGCTTAAGCAGTTTCCAAGGCTTTCTGAAGTGTTTCTCAAAAGTAATAGAAACGTTCATTTGATAGGCCTACAGTTATTATCACACATAAATGAACCAGCTCTAAACTTCCCACATACAGAAGCACATGTGTGATGGTACCACTTGCTGCAGTTTATGCACATTTCCCAGTAATCTTCAATTAGTGGGTCCGAAATGTCTCCATAAATCCACTGACAGAAAGCACATGGTGTATTGTCAGTATCTGAAGATTTATTGTTATCTGCATCTTTATTTCCTGCTTCCATTTTCTTTTTGCTCTTCTTTTTCTGACACACGTTTTTCTTGAAAAGCTGGTCGGCATCATGCAGTGGTTTTCTTTTTGATGCTTTTTCCTTTCCTGGTGGTTTTACTTTGCTAGACACGTGCTTCAAAGTTTCTAAACTTGTGAGTTCATAAGAAGGTGGTTTAACACGTGGTCTTTTAATAAGAGGTCTTTCTCTGTGAGGAACTGGCAGTAATTGTGCAAATGTCAAAACACCGTTATCTGATATAATTGTGGATGGAATCAACTGTGTTTCATAGACAGAGGCTTGGAAAATCTCTAAGTCCGATGTGGTTGTAGCAGGTAGGTGAGCACAGTCACCTGATGTAGGCTGACTTGTGGATGGAATCAACTGTGTTTCATAGACAGCAGCTTGGAAAATCTCTAAGTCCGATGTGGTTGTAGCAGGTAGGTGAGCACAGTCACCTGATGTAGGCTGACTTGTGGATGGAATCAACTGTGTTTCATAGACAGCAGCTTGGAAAATCTCTAAGTCCGATGTGGTTGTAGCAGGTAGGTGAGCACGGTCACCTGATGTAGGCTGACTTGTGGATGGAATCAACTGTGTTTCATAGACAGCAGCTTGGAAAATCTCTAAGTCCGATGTGGTTGTAGCAGGTAGGTGAGCACAGTCACCTGATGTAGGCTGACTTGTAGATGGAATCAACTGTGTTTCATAGACAGCAGCTTGGAAAATCTCTAAGTCCGATGTGGTTGTAGCAGGTAGGTGAGCACAGTCACCTGATGTAGGCTGACTTGTGGATGGAATCAACTGTGTTTCATAGACAGCAGCTTGGAAAATCTCCAAGTCCGATGTGGTTGTAGCAGGTAGGTGAGCACAGTCACCTGATGTAGGCTGACTTGTGGATGGAATCAACTGTGTTTCATAGACAGCAGCTTGGAAAATCTCTAAGTCCGATGTGGTTGTAGCAGGTAGGTGAGCACAGTCACCTGATGTAGGCTGACTTGTGGATGGAATCAACTGTGTTTCATAGACAGCAGCTTGGAAAATCTCCAAGTCCGATGTGGTTGTAGCAGGTAGGTGAGCACAGTCACCTGATGTAGGCTGACTTGTGGATGGAAGCAACTGTGTTTCATAGACAGCAGCTGGTATGCCTGACTCAGGTGTGGCAGGAGCAGGTAGGTCAGCAGATGTATTTGTGGATGGAATTAAATCTTGTTGCTTGCTGAAACCAAGTTCACTGGATAGTCTATTAGAAGTGATGGACATACTTCTTTCAGTAATCCTGCTAGGAAGATAGGCCGCTTCTGGTATGGCTGATGGTTGAAAAGGAAATATTCCAGAGCCACGAAATGCTCCTTGACAGTTTTCTATCGTAGAGGCTTTCTTCCAAGATGGATTGAAAATTCTGAAGAAATCTTTTTTTTCAAGCTTACCACCAGCAGCAGTACGTGTAAACAGTCTCATTTCCTCACACCAAGCCTTTTTGAAACTAGAAAATACGCCACGATCGAGCGGTTGCAACCAGTGGGAGCAGTGACTTGGTAAAGCAAAAACACGAATGTTATTGTGAAGCATCAAATCTAAAAATTCAATGTTGTAAAGATGTGAATAGTGAGAATCAAGCACTATTATATGTGGTTTGCCATCAAGTAATCCTGTTGTTTGGAGATATTTCAGAAACAGTTTTCCAAACTCTAGAAACAATTCCTTATTTATGTATCCCTTCTGGCTCGACCTAACCAAGGAATCCAGAGGTGCTCCATTAGTCCAACCTTTGCCAATGAGTTTGCCCTTATGGATTACCATGACAGGTGTTGTCTGGCCAACTGCATTTATTCCTGCTAAGACTGTAGAAGTTTCTCCTTTCTCTAGTGCAGTTATGTTGTAGGAAGTCTCTCCAACATTCCCAACAACTTCTGATGCCGTGTGTATGTTTTGGCATCCGGTCTCATCAAAATTCCATAAGTGAGATGGAAGGTCTATTACACCCAGATCTGTTGCGAGTTCTTTATATTTAGCAAACCACGCTTCAACCTGAACTTTGTTCATCCCCATTGCTCGAGGAGCTGATAGATTTTCTGCACGTTTCACACTTAGATGACGAAATCTATTAAGAAATCCTTGTAACCAATAATATCCAGCACATTTTTTCTGCCGAGAAAATCCTGTAATTCCTCTCAGGTTAGCATATTCATAAGCTAAATTTCGAACATCAGCTCTAGTACATGGAAAACCTACTGAAGCCAACATACTTATGTGTCTTGATAGTTCTTCTTCTGCATCTTTTGGTAAAACTGTTGGTCTACCCGAAAGGGGTAAATGGGACAGGGAATGTGTCACACGCTTTCTAAATGTTTCATAAGGTACAGACCATGCACGTGCAATTGCTCTCAATCCACGATGTTCATGGTCATCACAAGATTTCGTTTTATTCTTGTATTCATCTATGGCAGCCAGCATATTTTCAGGAGACCATCTGTTCAACTTTGTTCCCATGTGACTTGCACCGACACGTGTATGTGCTATTTTCAAAGGTGGATTCTTCTCAGTACGCCTATATACATTGTCAGTCAAACGGTTAGCACCACGTCTTACAACAGGCCTATTGTTTGACTTATTTTTGCTGTGTCTAGACGTTAGAATGTATCTTCCCATAATGAAACCCGTACAACTTGAAAATCTGCAAACATGTTCATTTATATTAAATAATAAGTCGAATTCATGCTAAAACATGATTTCAAAGTCAAACCTGTTTATTAATAATACTTGACGACAAGCGAATAGCAAGATTAAGGATTGAAAAATCCTATTTTAAGGCCTCCTAAAACCAAAACAGTGAGAAGCTATGATGAAATTAGAATTAATAAAAACCGAGCCAATGGCTCGGTTTATCTGATGCGAAGAGACTCGGTTAATCTACATGGTCATATAAACCGAGCCACATGCTAAATTAACTGTAATTCCTTTTGATATCGCTCAATTATCAATCAGATACGCTCAACATTTTGACAAAAATAAGAGTTATAAACAAAAACTAATTGAGTACGCTGGTTCTTTGATTTAAAGATGTACAGGAACTTTTAAGATTTGTCAGTTTAAAAGTCAAGTTACAAGAAAAACGACTTAAATCATGGGTCACGTTAAGTCACGAACTTTTACTAAAACCTTGACAGCGCCAAACTCGCGAACGTAATGGAAACCAGTTACCGTATAATAACTCAGTTTAGATCAACAATAATATTTACCATATTCTGCAAAAATTAAATTCTACACGCCCAAGAGTAGTTGTGGCTCGCTTTATCTGCAGGCTCGCTTTATCCTAAATCACCCTATTATAACCAACATGGCTAAGTTTCGCTGAATAAAAAATCCGAATAAGTTATCCTAAATTGCATTCGTCAGTATGCGTAATTAGGGCCTATTAAGATGAGATTAGCCTACATGTATATTGAAGGCAATGGTCGCTCAATAAAAGATTTATATAATTATACATAAATTACACACTATATACATAAATTCCTTAGCTTAGATATAAAACGAAATATGCTTCACCAGCAAATAAATGCAGGAGGTAAAATTAACGTATCAAATGTAACATCAAACGAAAATTAATGAATCGCTTTTTATGAAGCCAAAATAGTTATGTTCCACCGTTGCACAAAATGGCGTTTAGTTCCAAAATGAGAAAATACTAATCGTAATCGTAAACTCAAATCATATAGCGCCATTCGTAAGCCAAGGGCAGGGCACCATGCATCTTATTCACGAGCACTGCGTCAAGTCAGAGAGTTTGCCAGAGGGCAGAGGCGGACATACATTTTTGGGCCTGAAGCTTGAACTGTCATAGCCCACTGTTATGGGGGGGGGGCCTTCGCAAAAATAGACAAATTGTGTACGCTGTGGCCGAGGTGGGCCTGAAGCTTCAGCTTAATTAGTTTCATAGTAGATCCGCCACTGCCAGAAGGTAGTTAAAGGAGGTGCGAGTCCGGTTTTCGGTGTCCAGATCAAGAGAGGAGGCAGAACATCTGTTAATAACAGGCTGCTTCTGGACTGATCCAAGCTTTTATCTAATCCAGAATTGATTTTGGAAATGCTATCTATTTTGGTCTGGCTTTTGACAGAGTTGCAGTGTGACCATGGACGTTAAGTAGGATAGTAAATGATTTCAACGTGCTTTGAACATGAGGAGTACCAGCTTTAAGCCGCTCACATACAGAAAGCCAGTGTAGAGAACAAAGAGCAGGTGATATATTATGGTCTCTGCATGTAGGAGAGTCCAAGGCACGTACAGTCTTGCAGCCTGATGCATTATTCTGGTTAGAGAAAGGAGTGTGCATTCAGGGAGACCACAGAGTATAGAATTACAGTAGTCAAGGCTGATGAATGCAGTGGCCAAAAAAGACTGCGATTTCTAGAAGCTCGAGCTTCCTCTCTGCTCGAGCAATCAACTCTTCTGCAGCATGGACCTTTTTCAGCGCTCAATTATTGCTCGTAATATCATATGAGGTGAAAAATCCAGCATCGGCAGATAGGCCTATATTGCATACATGATTCTTTAAATAACTATCGCTTGAAAAATGACGCCCGGTTTCAAGGTATGTAGACTCTGCTATCTTTACCAGTTGAGAAGAAGGCATCGCTGGTTTATTAGACCAAGAATGTAGTTATATGATTTGAAAAAGGTTACCATTTCTAAAGACTCAAGCGATTAGCTTTTGTAAAGGCGCTGTATAAAAGTTCTGAACGAGCGAACAAATAAAAAGAGAGAAAGAAAGAAAGAAAGAATGAATTACTTAACGAAAGAAGGATCATGAGGAAATAATAATGAATAAATGTACGAGTGCGGTAATGAGTTAACAAATAAATGAATAATTGATAAATTGATGAATTGAGAAATTGACTAACTGATGAACTGACAAATTAAGACGTGAAAACGAACGAATGCCTCTTAGGTTAAGACCGGAAAACCATAATGGCTTTCCAATTTTTAAAGTAGCAACGTCCAACTGTTTCTGTGAAATTCTCAAGGACTTAGCAGTTATCAGGGTTAGACAAACTTTTGTCCTGAGTTGTTTGTGTCATAAAATGATGTTCCTGATGTAGAACTGAGAGGTAGTCATGAGTGCAAAATGATAGCATCTTCATTTTCTTAGTCTTGGCACATAAGTATGGTGGGTAGCCTAGATCTCTTTCGCCGTCCGATCTTATCCCGTTATTTTACTCATGTGACGTTCCCGATGTTTCTTTCAATAAAGCATAGAACAGCAGGACTGTTAAATTTATGCTCCTTGATGAAAGCAAGACTCATCATGGCAATCATTGGTAGGCCTATACTTATAAGCGTGATATGTAAATGCGGGGCTCAGTGTTCATATAGGACATGCATCACCATTGTGTGAATTTGCCGGAAGTTACAACCTGCGCCCGGGAAAGCGATCAAGAGAAGATCAGTCTGAATTACACTGTCTTCGGCTTCTATTTCATGCATAGATTTTCCATAGATTTCCAAAATCACATTTTTACGGTTTTTCTACAGTGTGGATATTGCTATGGCGTTCCAGATTAGTCTTCTGTGCAAATGCTTTGTGACATAAATTGCACTTGTATGGTTTTTCTCCAGTGTGCGTACTTTGGTGGCGTACCAGATGAGTCTTTAATGCAAATGCTTTGTGACATAAATTGCACTTGTATGGTTTTTCTTCAGTGTGGATTCTGCTATGGCGTTCCAGATTATTCTTCTGTGCAAATGCTTTGCGACATAAATTGCACTTGTATGGTTTTTCTCCAGTGTGGGTTCTTTTATGGTTCTCTAGAAGATTCTTCCGTGCAAATGCTTTTTGACATAAATCGCACTTGTATGGTTTTTCTCCAGTGTGGGTTCTTTTGTGGCATACCAGATGAGTCTTTCGTGCAAATGCATTGTGACACAAAATGCACTTGTATGGTTTTTCTCCAGTGTGGGTTCTTTGATGGTTGTCTAGAATATACTTCCGGGCAAATGATTTGTGACACAAATTGCACAAGTAAGGTTTTTCTCCAGTGTGGGTTCTTTTGTGAAATACCATATGAGTCTTTGATGCAAATGCTTTGTGACATAAATTGCACTTGTATGGTTTTTCTCCAGTGTGGAATCTTTTATGGTATTCAAGACATGTCTTCCGTGCAAATGATTTATGACACAAATTACACAAGTATGGTTTTTCTCCAGTGTGTGTTCTTCTGTGATATGCGAGATGAGTTGTCTGCGCAAATTCTTTGTGACATAAATTGCACATGTATGGCTTTTCTCCAGTGTGGGTTCTTTTATGGCATTCCAGAGTAGTCTTCTGTGCAAATTCTTTGTGACATAAATTGCAATTATATGGTTTTTCTCCAGTGTGGATTCTGAAATGGATTAGGAAACGTGACTTTACTGTAAACGTTTTGTCACAATAAGCACATACGTACGCATCTGGTTTGTTGTGGCAACTTGCTTGCATCTTTTTACTCTTGAACGCAGCTTAAACACTGGAATCGAATCAAATCAAATCAAATCATTTAATTTCTGTAACCAATCACAAGAACAAAAGAAAACAAAATAGATCAACATGTACTGGCTACACGAGGGGGCCCAAAAGCGATCAAAGATCCCACTACACAGGGACACCCATGTAAATTCAACATGCGCCTCTGAGTAGTTCCCTTGAAGAGGCGCTATATAAAATAAATCTTCGAATGAATGATGTGAAGAAGGCAACACATTGATTCTAAATCATAAGTAAATTCAAAGCACCTGGCTTAAAGAAAAAAATACAAAATAAAAGAGGAAACGAAGTAATGAGAAAAAATGGTTCATCAACCAACAACAGAAATTAAATGTACAACTGTGTCAAGGCATGAAATCGCAATGTGGGGATCATCAACTGTGTGAAAAATGAATGGAACGGCGCAAACTTAGAATTTTTTCCAGAGTTGTTTCACTGAGTCCAAAGGAATTAGGAAGATGGGAGGCATATAATTCACAAAGGTAGAGGAATCTAGAATTATTCCAGCTAGTGATTGAGCAATGCCTGAGAAGCAATTGTTAAATTTAGTTGCCATAGTTTTAGGATCCGTTATTCTTTCACCACTGATTACCAGAGCGTCAATCTTACTTCCTTCACACACCACCCCAGCGAGTGAGCGAATGAGACTCAATGTCCTTTTTAAATTATTATATTTACAAAACTCAGCCTCATAATAACATCGTTCAGTTCTAATTCGAATGGATTTAAGCTTATTTCTATAGATTATAAATTTCTTTCAGTAACTTCATTGGGATTTTTCAAGTACTTCCGGTACAAATAGGATTTGTACCGGAAAATACTACTTACCCCCGGTATGGTGATTGAAAGTTTGGAATAGGCAGTCAGACAACACAAAATTCATCATTGATTAAGATTGTTTTGAAATGTTTTCTGGTGCTTATTTAAAATATGGCAAAGAAAGGCCAGGAAACTATAGTAGCCACCTCAAGATCTGGATGTTACAATCATTGGAAAAATTAATAACTGTCATCATAGCCATAAAACAGCATAAAACAAAGGGAGACATGCTGAATAAGGTGGACAAGGAAAGATCTCTTATTGCTAATATAAGAGAGACACAGGAGGTGGATTGGTCACATATTGAGGGGTATTTCCCAACTGAGAACTATCATACAAAAAAAGAACGTGGGAAAAGAGAATGAGAGGACGATCCAGATGGATGCTGCTGGACTGGATGACGGTGGATGGATGCAGTAGGCCTACAGTAAATGAAGGAGGAAGCCCAGCATCGAGAGGGGAGGAGACATTGGACGTTTGAACCTGCCCAAAGGCTGAGAACTTGAAGAACAAGATCCTTGCCAAATCTAACCCTGTCTGTAATCACAGAATGCAGTGCCATGGAACAAAAGCACTGCACATAGTTGTTTCATTAGATATCTATAGTTGTTTCATTAGAGTACATCTATAGTTCTATAGTTGAATGTTCGCTAAATTGTAAAACAATATTTTATTTCGCTAAAATTTACAGTCTAAAACTTTGAAAAGTATACCATTTGTAACTTTAAGTCACTGCGTTAAGAGAGACAAGGTTTATTTTTGGGAAAGGAGCTATTTCTGTACCTTCTGACAGAACTGTAGTAGGTCTGAAGAATTTCGCACAGACTGCAAAGCAATTACAGAAAACAGTGAGATCTTGCAATCAGCACACGATTGCAGAGCTAATTAACCGACGTGGCTAAGTTTTGCTGAATAAAAATCCGAAAAAGTTATTTTAAATTGCATTCGTCAGTATGCGTAATAATAAAAGATTCAACATAGGCCTAATGATTTATGATTCCACCGTTTCACAAAATTTCGTCCAAAATGCGAAAATACTAATCGTAAATTCCAAACATATAGCGAGAATGTTCTCGGTGTACAGTAGCTAAAGCAGCAGGTACGTGTTTCACAGCCCCTTGATTTGCAAAATCAGCAAGTTAAACCATTCGTCCAGGAATATGTCAGACTGCAACTCTCCTGTGTATGTCGTGCCAGCCTGATGGAAAATTCTCGAATCTTGTCAGTCTGTCAAAATCTACTGCAACTTTGAATGCACAATGAACTTAATTGAAAGCGTGAATTCTCTGCCTTAGCGACGTCAACAACTTGTTTACAATTGCCAAATAAGTTTCAGCACGAAACTATTCTGTATACCTTGCAAGATGAGCTCGCTGCTATGTGTAGGCCTACGTCAGGAAATAAATCGCGTTGGATAGGAATAGAAACAAAAGTAGTGTCAAAACAGATGATTTAGGCCTATAGCCTAAGCCTATTGATTTAAAGAAGTTGAACCAAAAGATAGGCTACGCATATCTACAGCAGTTGGTTGCATGGCTGACATTTCAAATTTACAATTTATTTGTTTAAACTGAAACCAATGGTTCTTTCTTGCGAACAAATAATTATTTGATTAATTGAATTCTGTGCATGTTCTGCAGTATTCCGACTTATAAGCGGGAGGCTCCATGCTAAAGCATATTGAGCATAGGCCTACTGGTTAATCAGGCCCTGGGCTGTGGCCGAGGTGGGCATGCCGTACGCTTCAGCTTAATTAGTTTCATAGTAGATTCGCAACTGCCAGAAAGTAGTCAAAGGAGGTCGGAGTCCGATTTCCGGTGTCCAGATCAAGAGAGGAGGCCGAACATCTGTTAATTATACACAGGCTGCTTCCAGAGGCGCGTTTACACGTAGGCTCACTAGGCGCGCGCCTAGGGCCCCTAAATCTCGGAAGGCCCCCAAACGAATGAGAATATTTTTCAATTATGAAAAATAACTTAAATCAAATTACTTACATTCCTTGAAATAGCTTCTATAAGTAATCATAATTACAGTGTCAATAACACTCACAAAACGGCTTCAAGTTCAACTTCGTTGGTTTTTGCATAGGATTGGCTAAACACCACCAGAGTCTCAGACGCTCAGTCTACACGTTCAAAAGGTGGGAGGGTTCGTAGGACACAGTGATAGTGCCTTTCTTCGTGGAAGCAGATGACGACAGCCAATTGCACGACGAGAATTGCAGTCTGCGAAATAACGCCCCGCAGAGGAGAGGCCAGTGTATGAAGGTAGTCCCTATTCATTTAGCGTCGAGTTTCGTTTTGTCCTATGTCTTGTAGTCAAGGAAATAGTAGGTAGAACCGTATGTTATTCTAAACCTATGTTTACTGGAAAGCTCTTTGAGAAGGATAATGGGATTTGGAGGCGACACTTAATTGTGGTCAAGAGAATAAGAGATTAAGGAATTGCCTTTCTACTCGGCGACCTGCTTTCGATTAGCTTTTCTATTACTTGATATCGACGTAGGCCTAGATTTGGTTGTTAAACCGTGCAAGAGCTGTGTGGGTAACGACTTACATACATGTATGCGAGTCCATCCTAAATCTACGGAAGCCCATGGGTGACATGCGATTTCTTTTATTTATCTAGTGCGCACTAGATACTATCTAGTGCGCACTAGATACTATCTAGTGCGCACTAGATAAGATCTAGTGCGCACTAGATACGATCTAGTGCGCACTAGAAACTATCTAGTGCGCACTAGATAACTATCTAGTGCGCACTAGATAACTATCTAGTGCGCACTAGATACTATCTAGTGCGCACTAGATACTATCTAGTGCGCACTAGATAAAATCTGCAATATGGCCGACGGGTAATCGCGAAGACTAAGTAAGTAACGAAAACTAACTTTTATTACAAATAAGCTATCAATGGTTCTAACCTAAATGAACATAAATGAGCGGACTGACTGTATTATATGGACTCACTGCAGACGTAGAGGCATAGCTGGTATATGAATCACTAGCATAACAGTTACTGTTCCCTGCAGCTACAGCTGGGCGAAGTCCACCGGTACGGCGCCAGCAGCTGTGGAGTAGGCTACAGACATGTGCAGGGAACACAGGCATGAGCCGGGGTCACATTTGGAATTACCAAAAAGGAAAGAAAGAATGAGATCGCCATTATTTTTATTGTGCTCCGGCTGAGAAAAGCAACCTGTAAATCACAATTTCTCACAGTAATCTCGGCTGCATCACGCCGAAAATTTACCTACTCCTCAATCAAATTCATTTGTGTTCAATAAACTGTCACTTTCTGTATTTTCGCCAGGATGAACTAGATCAAGTGAAGGCGGTTTGAAATTCACATCATATTCGGCCCTCACGAAATGCAAATGTGCCTTTCGGTCGACCAGACATCCTCTTCTTCACGCCCGAGTCGGCAACTTTGCATCACTACTTGCTTCACGTCACTACATGGGACATAGAAGTCAGCTTTGAAGCAGCTACAGTGTGTCGTCTTGTACCAAATGACCAAGATGTTTTTGAACAGTGCTGCTGCGCATAGGCGTAATTTGTCGAAGTACGAGGGGTACCCGTACCCCCCACTCTTGGGACTGGGGTACCGCACCCCCCACTTTTTGAACAATGCCAATATTTTATTATTGTGCCTTCCCAGAGATCGCCGTCTCCGCCTTGCTTCGTCTATGTAAGAAATTAGTACCCCCCACTTTTTTGACCAAAGTTACGCCCCTGCTGCTGCGTTATGAATAAGAGAGTCAATGGATTTTCCCGTATGAAATTTCCCAAATGCATCTGCTGTATAGGACCTGATTAAGACTTCCGAGAAATGCACTCTAGATACAAGAGTTGGGTTAAAACATACAGGGGCCCTAACCCCTAACCCTAAAGCTAAGCCAATTACCAAAGTAGGTCTACAGGTAGGCCCTATCCGAAGACAAAGTTCTAAACGTAGGCCTACAAGCTTATTATAAAATGCTTGCAATAGAAAAAAATATATAAAGGGCTTATATTAGAATATAAAAGGGCGTTTGCTGTAGTGGGTCCCACGATCTGGAATGACCTTCCCCTCTGCTCAGGGCCAAACTAATGACTGGCTTTTCCTTATCGGTCTCGCGTTCCCTAAAGGCATTTCTGTTTCCCCGGGGCTTCTGTGCTGAGAGCGCCTCTGAATAGTTATTCTGCGAGAGGCGCTTTATAAATTTCTAGATACAATACAATACAATACAAGCTATGATTTTTCTAATGAAATATAGACTAAATAATAATTAACTAATCATTTTATCATTTTATAAGCATTTTATAATAATTATTTAAAAATTATTTTATTAATTTAGGTTGCACAACTTGCACGTTACAGAACTCTGTATGTTACTAGTACTACTGTAGGCGTATTATTGTACTAGGATTATTTAAAATTATACTCACTTAGGAATTTGCTCTGGATTTTGTGGAACTTGTGGGGACCTAAACCATGGCTTAGTTGGCTTATGTTTTAATCCGGCACTGAATTTAAGGACTGAAGTTAATTTATTGCAATTGTAACTGTGTATGTTAAAAGAATGCCATAACAATGAACTCGTATTCAGCTTCATTCATATTTTTAACACTACACACAGTAATGTCTTTAACACCAGAAACAGATGTCTCTTAAATCTCATCATGTTAGCTAGAACATTAGCACTTCCAGTAATACAGCAGCCAACAGTCTATTGTAAAGAACTCTAACCAGTGGCAAATCCTGGAGAAGCGTCCAACGTTTTGCTCTGTAGGGTGACGTATTATAAACAACCAATATGGGATGCTTAAAATAGTTTGACGAAATTCAAAACAGCTTTCACACCTTTCCAAAGCTGTTAGAGAGCGCAAGAGTAGAGCCTGGAAATCAACTTCAGTTACATTAACTGGCAACCACAGACACAAAGAATAAGTGCTTGCATAAGGAAGACGACCAACATCGTCGTAAAAGTCCACCAACAGTGGCTTATTTAATGACGACTGACAATCATTCATCATCAAGGCAGTAGTTCCAAAGCCGATTAGGATTTCAGCTTCAGAACCGGTCCAGAATGCCAAGACTTGACTTAACGCGATGCAGTTAGTGCCACCTGAAATAGAAAATAAGTCACATGAAGATTTTTACGGAATGTGACACACACACACACACCTACACACACACACCTACACACACACACACACACACACACACACACACACACACACACACACACACACACACACACACACACACACACACACACACATGCACACACACACAAACAAACATGTCATGCTGTCTTTGATGAGGTTCAGTCTAATACACCAAGTATGAATATGTAACCACTATGCTTAAATCTTTTGTATTGGCTTTCTCTTCAGGAAAAAAATTAGTTTAAAATTGGGGCTCCGAGTTTATAAAACGTTTATTTCTGGCCAGCCAGGATACTTGAAATCAGTTCTTATTCCCCAGACTTATCATTAATCAACGAGGTCATCTGATTATCTTTGTCTGGTTGTACCTACATCAAGAACTGTTCTTGGTGAACGAGTTTTTTCAGTTGCTGGATCTACTTTTTGGAACTTTCTCCCTGTGTCTGTACACTCTGTTCAGTCGCTTGTTTCATTCGTTCACAACTTACAACTTAGCACTTTCAAACTGCTTATCCACCATAGACTGCCTATCTTTCTTACGAACTGATCTTCTGAATATAATAATAATAATAATAATAATAATAATAATAATAATAATAATAATAATAATAATAATAATAATAATAATAATAATAATCTTTTCTTTATTCAAGTGCCTGCTAACCACACTGCACTGTAGAGTGAACACATATAGCAGAAACGGCAGCCACACAGGGCGCCTTACATACATGTATACAGTAGAAGCACATGATAACAGTTTTACAGGAGTCGAATATATCTGTTTATACAGCAGCCAACAAGGCGCCAATCACGGCCTACTATTCATTTAACCACCGCCGCCGCCTAGCGAGTGGAAGGCTGAATACACCTTACGGAGTCTACAGGATTCGATCTTGGTACCTACTGCTCTTCACGCCAGTGTGTTATCCATTACTCTACGGGCCTCCAGATTACGGCTTGGTTTTGGTGTGCCTTTTGCACTAGACACCGCCACAGTAGAAGTTGCTAATTACAGTTACCTCATTTTCAACCATAATTACTGCCAAATTAAATTGACCCAATTTTACTCACTCTTACAGTTCTACAGGAACGTCTCAAATTTATAAATAGCATCTTCTTGCTGTCTTCGTCTGTGACTATCTTGTTCAGCCCAATTGATGGAGTGCGACTGCATGAGCCTTTGAAAGGACATCAAGACGTCATTGACCAGGAAGATGTGTTTTAGGATACCAGGGTAAGCCATGAACAAGGTCCACAACTCTCCAAAATCCAGTAGTGAACTGTGACAGTTCACCTGATATCCTAAGGTAAACGAAGAAAGTAAAATTACTGTCAACATTCCAAAATTGTAGTATTGTGCTAAGGTAACAAGAACATAGCAGATCTTACATTTGAAGGCTAATTTAAAGCATTTTACATTAATTTCTTAGGTATGTAGATGCTACTGATCTTTCATTCACAAACTTATGTGCTACATGTATCTGCAAAGCAAAGCATTGCTAATCAGCCGCTTCAGTTAATTTGCTTAGCTATCAGTCTTGTTCAATTACAACATGACTGTTACAAAAAATCCGCATTTCATCATCATTGAAATCATTGACAACATTTCAGTACCTATCTCTGAAAATGACAACAACATTGAAACAAAACAAGTATACTGTGTCATTTCAATGTGTTTGTGCACTGGTATAAAGTTGTCAAAAATATTGGTGGGGGATTTGGTTATTTATTCTACACTCGTTGCATTGGGTGTACAGTCCATTTCAATTTGGGGGGGGGCTCGTGCCCCGGCTGCTCCCCAGAGTCTACGCCTACGCATAACACTGTCATTAACTAATAACTTCTATTGCTTGTATTGGGCAGTACCTGCCTGACTCTTGGATGTTGACTTGGAACCGAACCATTCCTTCCAACAGAACTAGAAGGAGGAGGAGGAGCAGGAGGAGGAGCAGGAGGAAGAAGAAGAGCAGTCCCTTCGGCTAGTCCTAAAGCAGCCATAGGCATGAAGTGTTAGCGACTTCATTTTCTTAGCCTTGGCATATGAGGGCGGCTGGCCAGTCCTCTCCCTCGCCGTCTCATCTTCCCACAGACAGTGTAGGTCAGTGTACTTATAGCTGAGTGCGCTAGGGAGCGCAGATGGAGCAGAAATCTAGAACCAAATTTCTGCTATGGCTGGGATTTGAACCCCGGCCTCTCAATTCACAGTCCAGAACACTAACCATTGCACTATCGACCACCCTTCCTATAGACTTTAATTTAACCGAGCGCCTATATTGTAACGAAAGCCAAATCGCGGAAAGCAGATCATATACAGCCGTAGAAATCACGAGCTTACGGTTTCGATTCCAGCATTTACAAACAAACTAACGCAATACACGATGCACAATAAATCACCTAACTTTCGTGTTATTTCTGGCGATATGCCTCTCAATGACAAAACTGCTCCACTATTTCAAACTCGTCCACGATTTTTACGTAAGGCTCTTATTCTCGGCTTTTATTTACATAGATATAATAAACCTGTGTTTATTTACGTCGGCCATATTGCAAAGATTTTATCTAGTGCGCACTAGATAGTTATCTAGTGCGCACTAGATACTATCTAGTGCGCACTAGATAACTTTCTAGTGCGCACTAGATAACTATCTAGTGCGCACTAGATCTTATCTAGTGCGCACTAGATACTATCTAGTGCGCACTAGATACTATCTAGTGCGCACTAGATATTATCTAGTGCGCACTAGATATTATCTAGTGCGCACTAGATAAATAAAAAAAATCGCATGTCACCCATGGGCTTCCGTACAGTAGACTACTTTGGATGAGAAATTGGTTTGGTCTTAAACGTTAATTGCAACACACACCAAATTCACTCTGAATTCCACCAAACCTTAAATGGTGAGCTCCAGTTTCAACATAATGAGTCAGGCCATACGTACATCCAGAGGCGTAACTTTAGTCTAAAACGTGGGGGGCACCAATACTTTGGTTGGTAAAAAGTGGGGGGTACCAATTTCTTCTCCACTTTCGTTTTCGCATGGTGGCCATTTTGAACATATTCTCTGTCAGTATTCCCATTAATTTTGGCTCTCGGTTTACCTGTGTTTCTAAGTACTTTCGCACTTTGGCAGAGACTGCATTATCTGGGAAGGCACAATAACAAAAATATTGATTGACATTGTTTAAAAAGTGGGGGTACAGTACCCCCAGTCTAAAAAGTGGGGGGGTACGGAAACCCCTCGTACCCCCCACAAATTACGCCTATGCGTGCATCCCAATATGTTTTCTTCATGTCCTACATGTTCTTGACTTCTTGTGGGACACGGTAGCCGATTGGATATAGAGCGCTTGGCGCGTTAAACGGGCGGTCATACTGCAAGGACCTTGAGCAAATCCTTCACGCACAACTGCTTAGTGCCATTGATGTTCTGTCGTATGGTCTTGTGTGTGTGTGTGTGTGTGTGTGTGTGTAGGTGTGTGTGTGTGTGTGTAGGTGTGTGTGTGTGTGTGTGTGTGTGTGTAATTTTTAATTATGAGCAGTATCAAATACAGTTGTATTGCATTGCATTGCAAATGCAACCCTTCTCAGAGGTGCATTGCGAGATTTACAAAAATTTGTAAGAGGTGCAATTGCGTGATTTACAACAAATTTGTAAGTAATTCGAATTTAAATCACAACCTTTAATTTGGCTTTTTATGTTCTTATCACTCACTAGAATGAAATGGTGTGTGAATGAGTTAGCTCCTAAACCCATATCTCTCCTACTTATTTTTTACTTCTTTTCTATTTCTAACTGCAGGAATGCGCGACAGCCTATAGTGGTAAACGTTCTGGGTTCAACTCTCCGCCAGAACAGAAGGATGCTTTGAAGTTTTTGCTCCAGTTGTGTCCTTAGCGAAGTTGCTATCAGACGAGTGTACTGATGGTAGGTACATTGATGATGGGAAGATCAGGCAGCAAAGGAGAGGACTTCGACCTGAAGTCGCTAACACTTCTTCTGGTATACTTCTTCTTTTCCTTTGAGTCTTCTTTGATTAGAGCCCGGTAGGCCTACCTATAGCTGCAGAATGTTTCTGAGACTAATGAATCGTGTTACCTATATAGTGCTGCTGGTGGTAAACCCTTCTTTTCAAAAGTTTGCACTGAAGTCACTTCATGTCCAGCGACTGTTTAACTATTTTGCAACACACTAGAAGCATTTAGTCCTACTACGCAAGCTACGAAAATTCTCAGCAAATCATGCAAAAAGTGTATAAAAATAGCGATTGTCGTCAGTGAGCATTCATATAGCTGGCAGTACGTTTACATTATATTCTGCTACGCTATATATAGAAAATTGGCTTAAATACTTGACATTTGCATTTTAATCAGACTAAATCCCGTCATTTGTTCTTCTGATCGATTGCATTTGTTCAAAATTCAGTATATAGCACCATCTAAAACATTATTATACTCTTGAACTGTCACAGAGGAAAGCCAAATGCGCGTACTCTGGTTTTCCCAGTACCAAGCCAGAATATAGGATGAGGGCGACGTCAAAGCCTTGCAGCCATTAGATGTCATTAACACTGCAAACAACTAGGCCTACTGCCAAATGTGGTATAGGCCGTTTTCATCCTTTTGGTCCCTGGACTATTATAATCCAGCAGTCCACATTTAGAGATTACAACAGTTAACGCGAACCCCACCTGTGTAGAATTGCTAATTACAGACGCTTTCCTGGTCAGAGGTTGGACGCATGACAAATCGCCAATGATCGCTCTTATCCATAGCTTTCATTCTATTTTTAACCAGGTAGAAAATGAACCAAAAGTCAGCGCTTTTGGTTTGTACCCAATCTCTATGAAAACAACAACTCAACATATATAAACATCTTCTATTTAACAGAACTTGAGCCTTGATTAAAATGTCATTAGCTATACGAGTTCATTCATTCATTCACTCATTCATTCACTCATTCATTCATTCATTCATGTTTTCGTTTGCACATTTTATTGTATCTTTACACCGGTAAAGTCGAATTAAACTGTTCCATTGTTTGGTTGAAACTACTTCATACACGCCAATGCTGAGAAACGATGTCGGCAGCAACGAGCCATTCACATCTCGCTTGGTTGATATCTGATCTTCACCATCTTCGTTTCGTTGAAGAAACTGTAAGAAAAGTTTAAAAGTTAGTTGAATGACACATTCCTCTTTGGAGTGTTGCAAAATAACCTATTACGCGCAGAACATCTGCGCTCTAGTTTGTCAAAAACATGTGCCTTCTGGGGAAAATCCTCTGTTCCTTCCTGTTTCTCCCTCTCCCCTACCTCTACTCCTCTGTATTCAACGGACTGCCGACCAACACTAAACTGAACAAACAGAGATATAGATTATAGAGAGAAATAGAGAAAGAGCGAGAGAGAGAGCGAAAGAGAGAGAGATGGAGGTATATAGAGAATGAATGAATGAATAATATTAGATTAACATGCTAGACGTCAATACTCGAATCATATATATATATGGATGAATGGATGGCTGAATGGATGGATGGATAGATGGGTAGATAGATAGATAAACAGAGAGAGAGAGAGAGAGAGAGAGAGAGAGAGAGAGAGAGAGAGAGAGAGAGAGAGAGAGAGAGAGAGAGAGAGAGAGAGAGAGAGAGAGAGAGAGAGAGAGAGAGAGAGAGAGAAGAGAGAGAGACAAGGAGACAGAGAATTAATGAATGAAAAATATTGGAATAATTAGATTAACATGCTAGATGTCAGTGCAGTTCTCAATCTGGAGTGAACATATGCCGCGCTTCTGTGCATCAACTCAGGCCCATTGTATCTTATCACGACTCGCATCTTCCTCTACGAACATTCTTCAGCTTTACATATGTGCTGCTGCACTTAGCTTCGTTCAGGACACATTTTCAAAATGTCTCAAAATGCACTTAAATATCTAGATGAGTTAGAGAGTCATGCGTTCAGCGTCTTTGAGAGGCAGTGAGCAAAAATGCGCTATATAGTAAGTGGCACATAATGTAATCTAGTGTTGATGAGAATACGTTGGCTGGCTCCACTTGCGCACATGGGACTCTTCTACTTTGCATTGTTTTGCTATTTAACCGATGTAAATGTGTAGATCTTAATGACACTTAACCTACGCCAGAAGCACCAAAACATTATCCAACCAAGCCTCAGACAGGCAAGCCAATTTGCTGATTACAAGTTCATATCCTACCTTTTCTGGCGTGTCCAGAGGCAATGATCTGATCCGAAAGACCGCATGGAAAACTCCCAATGTTGTCATAAATGAACTGGATCTTTGTCGGAAGGTTCCGTCGATGATAGATCGCCACCTGACGAAGATTCGTGCAGAACGTCGAAGTTCAGCGACAGAATATTTGAAGGTCAAGTGTGAATAGACCTAAAAAGTAAAGAAAGGTAAGAAACACTTGAACCGTAACGTCTTGAGGAACAATTAACTCTCATGGTTAGAGGTAGCCGACTTAAAAGCACTATATTAAGTGGCTTGATACATACATACATGCATGCATACGTACATACATACATACATACATACATACATACAATGTCATACATACATACATACACATATACATACATACATACATACATACATACATACATACATAGGCCTACATACATAAATAAATACATACATACATACATACAAGCACTTCTTGGACGACTATGCAATCATGTCCTACCTTCTTGCTTGGCCTTTCCAGAGATATCAGTCAGCTGATGCGACAGACCAAATGGAGAACACTCCATTGTTATCGTCCACCAACTGGATATTTACGTTGCTTAGATGACATACCATCACCTGATAAAATATGAATGCAGAATGTTGAAGTTAGAAGGAGAGGAAGAAGGAGGAGGAGAAGAAGAAGAAAAAGGAAGACGAGGACGAGGAGAACCATAGGAAGGAGTAGGAGGAGAAGAGGTAGGGAGAGGATAGGAGAAGGAGGAGACGAAGAATAGCAGTCCCTAAAGCTAGCTTGAGAGGCTGCATGGCTATGAAGTGTCAGCGACTTCATTTTCTTAGCCTTGGCATATGAGGGCAGGTGGCCAGTGCCCTTCCTCGTCGTCTGATCTTTTCACAGACAGTATAGCTGAGTTAGAAGCTAAGGCGAGAGAAACTTTTAAGAGGTCCACATTGGGTCTAACTTCTAAGTATAGTTTAAGTATAGAAATAAATTTCACTACAGCACCCAGGCAGGATTTACCTGCATGAACCAGGCTTTGACAAATGCGAGCTTGACCAATCTCGAGACATTATCTGGAGGCTGGAAAACTGTCACAACACAGGTGCAGATAGATTTGCTCTTCTTCGTCTCTCTTCCTTCCTCTTCTTCCTCCTCCACAGGTAGAGGTTTCATGATTTTCATCCATGAAAACTATAGAAACGGAAAATATAGAACTTTAAGAAATCAGAAATTTACCAACTAGAAAATATGGTGCAACATTACTAAGAATGTAAATTTCTTCTCAGATTTGAAGACATTGGAATTATGTTAGTAATGGTAATTAGGAACTTGTATCACACTAGTGTCTGCTGCACGAAGCATCAAGCTATGGCGCACCAAAACCAAATCAGGTCGATAGGTCAACATCTATAAGCCTACATACACACATACATATAATTTTATACGTACCTATATACTAACGTACGTACTAAGTTATATAGATATAAACGCCGTAGTTACCTGTTGCATCTTTGAGACTAAGCATTGCTAAACATTGTTCACGTGAGCCGATCTCTACACCAGATACAATTAAGCAAATGTCGCTTAACTATGGTCCAGCTCTCCGTGCATCGGGATTGGAAGTCTGTTGTAGGCTATGTAAATTTACACGTTTTGACTAATTGAACAATAATTAGCCTTTGGCGACGATCGGTCCAAACAAATTATGTCCATTTCTTCTGGTCACTAGTATAATCGAATGCTTTTCTCATGTAGATTATAGTCTAACGTAAAACACCGAACTGCCTTTATACCGCTCATTCAAAACCTTGCATAATTGCACCTGGTGTAGAGGTAGTTTTGTTACATAACTTAACGCTGCTGCTTTCTCACATAACTTAACGCTGCTGCTTGAGCAAGGTCTTGAAATTATTCGGGAAAACTAACAGTTTAAATCTCACCATAAAGTGTGCTGTTTCCTTCTCAGCAGTAGTAGGTTTGAGTTTTCAGGACCAGTAGCAGTTTTGTTCTCATCATGAGTAGAATCTTTAAATTCAGAAGTAGCAGTTTTTCCTTCTCAGCGTGATTACGACATCTTCAGTTTTCAAAATGTGCACGTGTTTCGTTTTCTGGCACAGTAGACTTCATTTCTCAGCGTTTTTGTTCTCCTCAGGAGTAGAATTTTTCATTCAGGAATGGTCTTCGATCTATCCTTCTCAGCATTCATTCCATTCATCCATTGATTTATTCCTTCACTCATTCGCTCATTCACTCATTCTGTCAGTCAGTAAGTCAGTAAGTCAGCCAGTCAGTCAGTTAGTCAGCCAATCAGTCAGTCAGTTTAATATAACGCCTCTCCAACAGAACTTCTCAGAAGCGTTCCCTGTCCATTCCAGTAACCAGAATCCCAAGATAATCTCCATGCAGACCCAAAGTGAGAATAAACCAATGGAAACCACAAAAAGTCCATTCCCGTAAAAGGCGCATGGAGAATTTCAAGTTAATCTCTGTGCAGACCCAATGGGGGATATACCAATGGTTAGCCAACCACAAAACGTCCATCTCGTAAAAAGCCCACGGAGAATCCCAAGCTAATCTCCGTGCAGGCCCGATGGGAGACTATTCTGCATGGGTGACCCAACCACCAAAAGCCCATTTCCGTATAAAAAGCGCATGAGGCCTTATAAGTTAATCTCCGTGCAGACCCGAATAAAATTATTCCACGTAGATGAACCAACCACAAAAGCACCCATGCTGCTTTTTTAAGTGCGTGCAAACAGAGCAGAAAGATGACCCAGAGCATCGTCCTCAGCATGACAAGAACTTCCACTTCCATAAGGTCCATGGGCTTCAATCTCATCATGATTAGGATTTCTGTATTCCAGAGAAGAAGCATTTCGCTTTCAGCATGAGTAGGGCTTCCAGTTTCATATCTTTGAGGTCACTCAATGTTCATTTTCTTCTCAGCTGCATATGGATTTTTTATAATCGGCTTTTGAGTGCAATTATCCTTTGTTAGACTGACTCCATTCGCCTTCAACGGGATTTCATTGCTGGATTGAAGCGAGTTAATGCGGTAATCCATTCGAGAGCAATATTTCTTCTGTGCGGTTATCTCC
The DNA here is from genome assembly GCA_963556255.1 of Allolobophora icterica. Lineage (NCBI taxonomy): Eukaryota > Metazoa > Annelida > Clitellata > Crassiclitellata > Lumbricidae > Allolobophora > Allolobophora icterica. The sequence continues at coordinate 60,007,563 of OY744604.1, read as the reverse complement.
TACGCAATAAAACTGGGATCGGTGTTTGGATCCTTTTGAAGGAAATGATGAAACACTGTCTAATGGTTATTTCCTTCGCAGTTACAATGTAATTGGGGCTCGGTTCTGGGTTGAATGGCACAGAAAAGTCGCCGCCAAATCCACAAGCACCTATTGAAAAAAACCAGTAAAATAAAGAAGGTTTAACTACACGTTACGACAGATATATAGTAACATGAAATGAAAAAAATACAATTTTTTTTGCTGCGAGCCCTGTTGGTTGGCATCGCACTGACATATATCAGTAGGCTTTATGTCCCAGTCTTAAGTCGTCCAGGTCTGCGATCATTACGCTCAGCTGCTTGGAGAGATACGCAGGTGCCTCGCATCCGTATGTAAACTCAAGCCCATTGTATCTTTATCATATTCATTCATTCGTAAATTTATATAGCGCCACTTCAAGGGAACTACTCAGAGGCGCTCCCGACTCCAGCACGGCGAAAAAGAGCAGTTTTCAGGTGGTCATAGAAGGTACAAGAGGAAGACCTAGGATGTAGGCGCAGCTCAGGAGGAAGGCCATTCCACATGGTCGGGCCAACCACCGAAAAGGCGCGGGTCTGCATGATAGCAGTACGGGCAAACGGGACAGATAGCATCCCCCTCCCCACCGAGCGGAGGACTCGAGCAGTCCGAGAAGCAGACACAGGCTGGAAAAGATCTATAAGGTATTTTGGTGCGAGACCCAGTTGACATCGCCATATGACTCAGCTCTTCCTCTAGGAACATTCTTCAGCTTTACATAGGCTTGCATTCTGTTGCATTTAGCTTCATTCAGGAAACATTTTCAAAATGTCTTAAGATGCACTTAAATACCTATAGATGAGTTGGATAGTCATGCTTGCAGCGTCTTTGAGAGGTAGCGGACGAAAAGGCGCTATAGTAACTGGCACATAGTATAATCTAGTGTTACAGTACTGTTGATGAGAATCCGTTGTGCGCACGAGACTGTCACTGGTGACTCTTCTACTTTACTGTACATTGTGTTGCTATTTAACAGATCTAAAATTGTACATCTTAATTACATTTAGCATTATATAGGCTATTGTTTTGTACTGTATTTGAAAATTTGAAAGGCGCCTTCTGACAGTTTGAGATATTCAGAGGCTCTGTCAGCGTGGAAGCTCCAGAGGAAAAGAAATGCTTTCAAGGAGCGGACAGGTAAGGAGGAGACCCGAACAAAATCTTAGATGGAATTGAGGAGGGGAGGGAACCAAAATAGCGAACACGCGATGCTGGTTCATAGCAGTCCTTGCCCGAGGGACAAAGAGATCAAGTCGAATAGGGGAGCGGAAGGGACAGAGGCCAAAGCAAAGAGCGTCACTGATTTGTTTTGCACTTAGAGCGGCGCTATATGAATGTTTAATTACAAGTACAATTACAACGCCAAGCCTGTTACAAACGTCATAACAAAATGAAGAGCCGACTGTCCGACACTGAAACATGTTCGCGGGCATATGAGCTCCGGTGGTGCACTCGTTTCTCTTGCCGTCTGATCTCCCACAGACAGTAAACTTGATAGACCGTATGACCTGCTCATTTTTCAGTTAACTAATGGGGTGAGATTCTTCATCACCGATGAGAGTTTAAATGGGTGCCACGCCATTTAAGGACTCCGTGCACAGACCATTCTAGACGGAGATTTAAATCTCTTAAGTAGCCGCTGTCGGTATGCAAACTGACGTGCGCCCAGTAGGCCTACTAGAGGTTGAATTTCTCGCTCACCAGATGTTGCCGGACCATTCACGTTGACAGAATCTGCCGAATGCTAAGATGACGATGTGCTCTTGTCGGCCTCAAGGCAAAGTAGAGAGAGGCGACGTTCTTCTAGTCGCCGCCCGAAGAAAGCATTCGACCCTACAGTGAAAATAGCTGCAAAGTTCCCGCAAGTGTGAAATAAAACATCTCAAGATAAACAGAAACTAGGAGAATAACTGTAAAATTGGAAAAATCGTGCCTGTCATAGGCATAAGCACCTGTGCACCGAACTGATTTCGGTTAAGGCACAAAACGCGTTTGTGGCTACTGTTGAACATCTGTATATAATAGGCAGGTGGACAAGGGGCGGTTCCACTATAGCACGGACCCTCTACCAGCATTTCCATGGGCATTGGACAGACCATATGGGACTATGGGTTTTATATTTCTACCGGGGCTCCATGGGGTCCTACTGGCAGAGGAGGGCTGGCATGATCATTAGAATCTGATAGGCCTTACAGCAAAATGCCATATGCAACCACGATTCCAACTACACAATTGGGACCAAAACCCCAAAACAATATCTGTATACTGACTGAGGACAGCAAACGTTCAGCCTTTACTATCACAATGCAACATTAGGTCATCGATAGATCAAATAGAGCAATTATAACCTTATTCCTAATCTCCTCACCCTCATCTCTATAGTGTCAATAATAGACCTATGTTGGATACAGAACGGGCTTCCCACGTGTGGTCGCAAGATTAGCTTTGACTACGACCTCAGTTGAACTGATCCACTGTTGCCTTATGTAAACTGTGATAGCGGCGTTATCGAAGAGGCACAGACGAGATCAGATATTGTTTAAATGTCTTACTCACCAGGTGTCGCATGATTATTCATGTAGACTGAATCTGTTGAGTACTTTGCTGACGCCGTGTTCTTCTCATTCCAGAGACAAAGTTAAGGGGCGACATTATTAGGTGGTGACAAAAGGAGTTACAAATTTTCGTTCTTTTTAGTTTCTCTGCTTAAGTCGACCAAGTGAGCTAAATTTTTATTCGTTGTGGTTAACTCCTTTGGATTTAAATGATGCTCGGTGTCTGGGTTAAGTTGAGCTCAAGATAATCCTTTCAAGGCAATGTTTTTTCTTCGTAGTTAGGCCTATCTCTTCGGTGTTGGGGTTAAATCGATTTTAAGGCAATTCCTCCCAGGGCAATGTTTTCTCGTTGTGGTTATCTTTTGCAGTCAAATGGGGTTCTGAGTCTGAGTTAAATGGACCTTTAGATGGCTATGTTTTTTATTGTGATTTTGTCCGCAGTAAAATGGGGTTCGGTGTCAGGTTTAAATGGAGTTTAAGGTAGAAGCCGCCATTTCTTCTGTACGTTTTCAAACCAGTTGAGAGAATTAGTGCCCTCTTCGATTCCTTCTTTTTCCAGGACGATTTACTCGTGACCTCGGATGTATTCTTTATTTTCTTTTGTAATCAGATTCGTGTAAATGGAGTGATGATGTACCAGCAGCATCAGTCAGGCTCCTCCTGTTTTGGTTCTCTCCGTCGTCGATTGTCTGGATGTTCACGTGTTGAAGGTGACGAATATTAGGAGAGGACAGTAGATAAGGAAGTTGACGGACGAGTTGACCGTCAACAGGATGTTGGTCACCGGATGAACTACGTACCGAATCATCTTCGTCACGTGATAAATCTCGGCAAAATGTGGCACCATCTCAAGCGCGGTGACGAAGATACGAAGAAAGATGTCTGGCAGTTCGCAGACGATGAAGACGCTGAGAAGATGGTCTTGTAGATGACGAATTAGTTAAAGCTGCGTCGCAGGTTCATGTAGTGAAAGTCGATGGCATTGGAAACTTGCTTTTCTGGCGACAGGACAGGTTCGTGCCGAGTTCTACATGTAAGCGAAAGGCAGGTAATATATAGAATGACCTTGTTCGCCGCATACAGTCAGGGACAGTCTATCACAGTCGACTTGGTTCATAGTCAAGTTCACTTCGGCATTCCAGGTAGTTTGCGTCAAATTCCTTTCAAGCAACTGTGAATTACACATGAACGTGGATGTGTCATTAACATTTCTGGTCTTGGTCCGATGACAGATAGCGATATAACAATCAAGAGTGACCAGCATCACTGTCCAGACGGTGACCATATGGACAGTGGACGCCATCGTCCACATATACGGCTCCAGATGAGTGAGGAGGCTGCGAGCTACCGGATGCACCCAGTCAGTGACGTCGTTAGCCATCTTCGGGGGCTGGATGAGGATGGAGTTGATGAGGTAGATGATTCCTTCGTTTTTCTGGACGCTTTTCTTGTGACTTCGGATGTGTTCTTGAGTTTCTTTCGTAATCATTTCCGTGTAAATGAACTGAGTCATCAACAGCAACAGTCTACAATGTCAAGCTCCTCTTGCTTTGGCTCTATCCGTGGTCGAGTGTTTGAAGTTTGAATTATCTTTTTTATTTTTTTTTATTTTCTGAAAGACTTTATCGTGTTACGGTTGCCAATTTCGTTTATTCTCTTGGTTGTTTAGTCGCCTTAGTGGCTCACTCAGCTCAGCCATATGTGACACATATTTAGCCAGATAAATTCTCCATTTCCATAGACCTCTGAACTGATCTGCAGATGATGGCAGCTTCTGCAGCGAATTGACCTTTCTCTCATGCATCTTAGAAAGAATATATCCCGAGTGTCTGGATGTCCACGTGGTGCTATATATCTTACTGAGTTTTCTTTAGGTCAGGATGGCCTTCGGTCTGTCCTCGGAATTGGAAGAAATTCCTCCAATATCTTGATCTTTTAGTAGTCTCTTAGATCTGTGATAGAATGAATGATTAGATTTACGATCAATTAGGTAACTGTTAAGTACAGCTTCCTAAGAGCTCAAGGGAACTAGACTCACAGGACCATAGCACCAATAGATCTTTAGCATATGATAAGTACAATGAGGGTGACAACAAGTATCATTGTCACTTATGTTAATAACGAGATGAAATGAGTGAAATGATAATGAGGTGAATTAAGAACTATCGAGTCACCGAATAAGAACAGACAGTCTTACTAATACAAGAATCGGTCAGACCGTAGAGTCCAGACAACTGTCCTCTCCTAAGACAGCGGAAGTTAGAACATACCATCCGTGGCTTATATAGCGCATGCAGAGTAGCTACCTGGCTCAGATTGGTGCCTAGTAACGAGCTGGTCTTCTAGGAGCTCAAAGTAGAAGCTAGCGACTAGTAAGACATCAGGCTACACACAATACTGGACCTCGAGGTTAAAAATAGATCACTGCAGCTCAGACCACACAAAGCAAATATATAAGATATATGTATATATACATAGATACAGATCCGTGATAGATCTTTTGAATCAATGCATAATCTCAACTGACCCGACTTTTTCTTTAGAACGACCAAACTTGCTGATCCAATCATTTGGTTTTGTCACCGATGTTATTACATCCCACTTCATCAACTCTTCCAGTTTAGTTTCTAGTGCAGATCTTCTACGCAGTGGTATTCTTCTGGATGCTGTACTGATCTATTACCGATCGGTCTATAACCAGGTGGAGTTCTCCATTGACGCAGCATATGATTTGAAAAACGTCATCATATTTGCGAATCAATAAAGATAAATTGTTCTCGAAGTGAATTTAGAAATCCTAAGTCTTGACAAGCTTGAGCAGAAAGCAACGATTTCTATTGGCTGTCCACTACCTGGAATATAAATGAAACATAGCTTGCTCTACATCGTTTCTTCCAACCATCATTGTAAACGACCCAAGTGGCCTCAGTCATCGTCTAAGTTTAGCCCCCTTGCGACTGGCTGATATTTCTATTACGTCTTTTCTGCCAGTGATCCGAAGGAAATCCTTTCTGTTCATTACGTTGATTGTAGAACCAGTGTCTATATAACATTTAATTGTGTACCCATGTCTGCGTGCCAAAGGACGCAGTGGCAGATCTCCATTGAAATAGCGTTGCTGCATTCTGTATTTCCTGTTGTAAATTCTTTCAAATTCATGATTATCTCAACATCTTCCTCTTATCAGCTTCGTGGACTTTTGAGCAGCTGAAGACTGAGAGACTGACGAAATATGACCTTGTTTCAATCACCTACATGTATAGAACGCTGCTTACCAAGCGCTTGATAGTTGCCCTGGAAAATGTAATTTCCCGCGTTATCTGTTCTCTTTGAGTTTTCATTTACTCACGATGGTCTGAACGTAGTAGTCTTATCATTCGCTTTCTGCTGTTAACTATATACACAGTCGCTGAAATTTACAGCCTCTGTGGCCTCGCAGTTTTCAACTGTCCTGCTGTAATTTTGCTGTTTTCGAACGATCTGATTATTAATTTTCTGAAGCTCGACCTCTTTATCCGGAAGTATTTATGAGTCCTTGCGCACTCGTCTAAAGAACCAAGAATTAGACAGTCAGAGTTGTGCGTAACTTGTAATACGTTACTGTAACTAGTTACGATTTTGCGGTAACTTTGGCATAGCTAGTTTCTTGTTACCAAAAGTAACGCATAACAGTAACTGATGAGTTTATGAGGTAATGGTAATGTGCAAAGGTAACCGATTACTTTCATGAGGTAATGGTAATGCACAACGGTAACTGATTACTCTTATGAGGTAACGGTAATGTAAAAAATTTAGTTACTTAGCGTTGCTTTAAGTTATGAGAGGTTAGTTAAAATCAACTACACACGATTTCATTCTAATACCGGAAAGTTTACTTACAAGTTCAAGTGTATGAGTGTGGAATTAACGTTTCAGAGTTGTTGATGTCGTCGCCGAGTGAACCTGGATGCCAATACAAGACATTTGATGATGTCGTCGCCAAATGTTTATCTAGTTGCCAAGACAGAAGACATTTGATGATGTCGTCGCCGAATGTTTATCTCGTTGCCAAGACAGAAGACATTTGATGATGTCGTCGCTGAATGTTTATCTCGTTGCCAAGACAGAAGACATTTGATGATGTCGTCGCCGAATGTTTATCTCGTTGCCAAGACAGAAGACATTTGAGGATGTCGTCGCCGAATGTTTATCTCGTTGCCAAGAAAGAAGACATTTGATGATGTCGTTGCCGAGTGAATCTGGTTGCCAAGACAAGACATTGATGATGTCGTCGCTGAATGTTTATCTCGTTGCCAAGACAGAAGACATTTGATGATGTCGTCGCCGAATGTTTATCTCGTTGCCAAGACAGAAGACATTTGATGATGTCGTCGCCGAATGTTTATCTCGTTGCCAAGACAGAAGACATTTGATGATGTCGTTGCCGAGTGAATCTGGTTGCCAGGACAAGACATTGATGATGTCGTCACCGAATGTTTATCTCGCTGCCAAGACAGAAGACATTTGATGATGTCGTCACCGAATGTTTATCTCGTTGCCAAGACAGAAGACATTTGATGATGTCGTCGCCGAATGTTTATCTCGTTGCCAAGACAGAAGACATTTGATGATGTCGTTGCCGAGTGAATCTGGTTGCCAGGACAAGACATTGATGATGTCGTCACCGAATGTTTATCTCGCTGCCAAGACAGAAGACATTTGATGATGTCGTCACCGAATGTTTATCTCGCTGCCAAGACAGAAGACATTTGATGATGTCGTCACCGAATGTTTATCTCGTTGCCAAGACAGAAGACATTTGATGATGATGTCGTTGCCGAGTGAATCTGGTTGCCAAGACCGAAGATATGCGTTGAGGTCACCCATATGGTCATCTTATTCGCAATGTTTCGCCGTTTAGGTTTGGTTACCCCTTCATAGTGTTTCTTCCTTATGTTTATCTCCTTCGTAATGTTTCTTCGTTGCGATTGTATCCTTCATAGTGGTTCTTCTTTGTGATTATTTCCTAAATATAACAAAGATCTATCTTAGTGTTTAATTCAGAGCTGGCTTGGATCAAGTTGTCAGTTTTTAATTTGACTAGACATCACTCGGCCACAGTCATTGCATGCAGCCGAATCGACCAATGCTTAATGCCTTGTGTAAAATGTCCGTAATCAGTCAATTGGATCAGATTAGATTAGACTAGATTTCATTAGACTGAATCGGAGTAGATTAAATTCAATCGTCGTTGACTTTAGTGTCGGATCGTCTATCCAGCAATATGTTTTGTGTAGCGCTAAGATATTTCGGAGATTTGCATTCACTCTATCTGCCCATCGATTTTATTTTGACTGAGCGACTGTGGATAAGTTGGGTTCTCGACCATCCTGAGAGGCGTAAAAATCTTAATCGCAGAGGATATTTTAATAAATTTCCCCTGGTGGGGATATTTTGAAAAAGGACATTTGTCGTGCATAATTTTAAGTTAAAAAGCACTGAATCAGAGAAACTTGGGAGACATATATTTTAATTATTTGAACTTTCAAGTACTCAAATTATCAAACTGAACTCATTATTAAAGAGGATTTCAACCCCAAGCCTCAAGGTCATAATAAAATCATTGGGATTAAAAAGGGCAAAATTCACTGGTGGGAAAAGGGGCAAGGACTGGTGAGGAATTTGAGCGGGCTGGTGGGGAATTTCCCCACCACTTAACATGTTAAAAGTGCCCTGCTTGATCGGAAAGCGTTGTTGCATCATTGCAAAGCAATACTAACAGGGCTAGATGTAGCCTATTTATGTGTGTATGTATGTGTGTAGGGATCTACGTATGAGTGTATATATCTACGTGTGTAGATATTGACTTATGTAATCTAGCCTTACTTGTATATTGCCTGCAGTAAGTCACGAAATGCGTTACATAAATGTTTAGATGCATACATACGTACATACTTATATACTGAGTTAAGAATGATGAATGATTGACTGGTTTCCACTTACTGTACTACTACCCAGGTGGCCTTGGTAGCGGGGTCATTTGACCTCTTTTGGGCCTCCTGTGTAGTCAGACTTTGGAATATAATAATGCGTGTTTCTGCTGTATCTGTATAAGTTTGGTTACCAAATAAACAAGTGTCAAGTGTCAAATACAGGGTACAGAGATGACGCAAAACTACGCTTTACTAACCATAATGCACAAGAATTTCGCCAATTCTGTAAGATATCGCCAGCTGCTCAATCAACCTTCGGGACATGTCCGATTTCATGTTGGGAATACATTTTCCTTTTTTCCATTTGAATCTACAAAATTGGGAACAATTATTAGATAAGACAAATCGAGGTTATCCTCACTCCATCTTCAACATATCACATTGCTGTAGCGGATGGATGTAGTTTCAAAACAACTTTAGCAGCTTTCTGGGACATCTTACAGTTCATGATGCATATATACCAGTACTTAATTAAATTTAAGTAGAAATGCACATATATTAAAATAAATTCATACCGCAAAATCAGAAAGGGAAAGGAATTCATATTTATTTTCTTACTGAGGAAACGCTCATGATATTCAGGAAAGAATCAAATCAGATTACATAACAGGAAGACATCGAACGATGAGCAACAAAAAGCCAGCCACATACCTGGTGGAGGTGGTGCTCTTCTATTCATTTTTCCGGTCTTTTGTAGAAGGCCAAGATCAAACTGGCCAGTTGAACCAGAAGTCACCACAGCAGAAGACACGCATTCTCCTCCTCGTCCTCCTCCTCATCCTCCTCCTCTTCGTCCTCCTCCTTGTCTTGCTCCTCCATTCATATTGAGTGCTGTTGAATCAGATTAATCGAGAGATCCAGCAACATGAAAAGTGGGTTTCTTAGATTCTTCTAAAGGTGAATTCGAAATTTCTTCAAATCTGTTTGGCTGTGAACTCAACCGAGAACGTCCAATTCCGTTAGTCCGCTGGATTGCTACATTTCCCGTTACCTTCCATTGTGAAGGTTGAATAACACCAGGGATCTTAAGTGCTTGTCTAACCGAGTCTTTGACACCACTTCACTTCTTGTTGGTCAGTGGATGTAAGAAACCCGGAACATGTGGTGATCGAACCTGTCGACCGGTTCCACTGTCTGTCGTCAATGACAGAAGAACTCCAGGAGTTTGTCGAGCACAGCGTTTCTTGGATGCAGCTGGAATTTGCAGCTGTAACTGGGAGGCAGTTGTTATGGTGCGCGTCTGTCGTGAAGGTGATGCAAGCATCTGTGTGTTCGAAGTTGGCAGAGAATTCCTGTGCAACTGTGACTCTGAATTCATCGGAGTGTTCAGCTTTTGTTTTGATAGCGCAGCTTTACTGCCAGAGTCCATCTGGTGTCAGTTCTGCATAGAACCAACCTAAACATTTAGGCCTAACAAAAACACAGGATTTTAATTTCAGAGTTAGTTTCCATATTTTAGAAAAGATGTTTTCAGATATAGATAAAAGTTCTGCAAACCAACATACAACTAAGTTAAATTCAACTCTCATTTTAAGTACTTTACGCTGGCCAGCTGCATTCGTAAAGCCTTCCATATTTTTTCACGACCCCAGCTATATGAGCTATGATATATCCAACTCTCTTGACAACTCTCTCGTGAATACACAAACCTTGAGAAATACATGCCAACATTGATATTACTATCACAATCTTGGCCATAATTTGTGGTCTAACATGAACACCAACCAAAGAAACATGAAATAAATGTGATCTGGCTTTTCTCCAGCAATAGGCTCGTTTTGCTACTGCGTTTTTCAGTTCATACTGAATTCAGTAAAAGGTCAAGCACTCACACTTAACAAACAGATGGCAGTGAGTGACTGCTGTTTGCACATGTACTCTCCTTCATCCTCTGGAACAACTTCCACTATCACGAGCGTACTTACCACGCGGTTGAAATCCACGTGAATCTTGAAGTCCTGACTCGGTTGAATTGGCTGAGTGTTGAAGTACTAAGTGACTGTTTGCATAGGGTAACCATGGAAGAAAACCAGGAATATAACACCATCACCGTCATTCACCGTCTGGTTTCGCAGCGGCAAGGTAAATCTTGGTGTCTCCTCTTCCACCGAACCAAGCAGATGTCTACGTTGACTGGATGACCTCAATTTTTAAACCTCTCCCTTGGCCGGGTTGTCGCACTGGTACAGGGCGCGCTGGTTCCTTTTCAAGCTCTACAACAGACATTACCAAATTATTCAAGTTTCAAATAAAAAGTGCAGCTTTCCTCTGCATTACTTTTTTATATAGGGAAAAGCTCGCTCTCTAGTTTTTTTGCAAGACAAAGAAAAACTTACCGACATTACTATGTGGGCATTTATATCGTAATCGTAATCATAAGCTTCAATTTTCTAAAGCACCACTGTAAAGCTGAGAGCAAAGCGCCAGCTTATTCACGAGCGTTACAGCTTATTCATGAGCGCTATCATTAATTAGTAACTTCCATAGTGCTGGTGTCTAATGCACAAGGCATCAACCGATGGCGCACCAAAACCAAGCCGTGATCAGGTCAACATCCAGAAGATCAATCTGTTTAGACAGATCGATAAGGTGGATAAGCAATCCGAAACAGGTAAGTTTTAAGTTCAGCAGGAAATTACACAAGGGACATTTTAAACCAGAATTAAAAAACTAAAATCCCGAAAGCAACAATGAAATGACTTTTCCATACTAATGCAAATGAATCGCCATTTATTCTTATACATGCCAAAGTGCCAACTTTCGCCTCTGAAACCCGGGTTCGAATCCCCATCTCATCATGTGAATCAACAAATAGCCCATTGTCGAACAGCGTGTAACCTCGGAGGTCAAGTATGCCTCCTCATACCCAACACACAAACAATACACGCTGCTATGTGCAAACGCATACCCAAACAGAAGTAACCACAATAAAATGTATTTTATCAGATATTCTTATCATGCATCAGTTTCTGAATGGCATTAAGTTAATGGTTAAGTTTCTGCTCTACGGACTATTCTCTTCGCCAGGGTTGGGCTGGGAGCGCCTCTGAGTAGCCTCCTTGAAGGGGCGCTATATAAATGCTTGATTGATTGATTGGTTGATTGGATAAGTTTCATTACAGCCAAATAAACCAACAAGCCAAAGTAAGAAGCTTGTAAAAATTAACCTGAGCTAACTACGATTTTTGGTGATTGAATTATCAAGATACCAGTATTTCAACGTCTCTCAAAACTGAGACAATTTACGTGTAACCTACCTAATGGTATCACTTTCGCTGCATCAGTAACTGGCATCAAAGTGCGACTAAATGTCAGTGAACTTTCCATGACACAAGTCTCCTGCTCTCTCACGACCGTGACCTTTTCCCTCTGTACAGATACGATCATCTCAGTGATAGTTACCTCAGCATCGGGAGCTGCAAAACAGTAACAGAGGACAGTCAAGCTACAACCAAAACAGATTTCCTTGTGGTTTTACTATCTTTATAGCCTTGCAGAATAAAACGGATTAACATTCTTACCTTAAAAACGTTCCACAATCAGTGCTGACATTTAGAATATGTTTTCAAACAGACACATCTAAAATCAGATGTTACCGCAAGCCCCCTCTGGGTCGACTCAGCATTTCACTCCCTAGGGAGCAGCAGTAAAATGAGTGGGCACCTAACAGGCTGCCAAGATGTGTGTTCAGTGAATAAGCTCTTGATAATTGTGCCAACAAAATTAAATTAAGGAATGAACATGTAGCATTATTAAGCCAAAGAATACCTGGGAACGATGGATTCCAGAGCAGGTCTGCCATCAGGCAGATGAATGGTTAACTCTTGGTCCTCGGGTGAAGCTGTTGTAGTTGCTGCTGCTGAGGGTCCGGTCCATTCATTTCGTCTGGCTCCTGAGCAGCGGGCAGTGAGCATGGAATCGGAAGAGCAGCAGGTTTCTTAGCTACACTATTCATCTTCAGAAATCTTCAAAAATGTAAATGCCACATAAAATGTAAACATTAAAAGCTTGTAACAAATATATAATCTTACATGGCAATGACACAGTATTTTGCATATAAATTCATGCTTTAATAAGTGGAAAACACAGCGAAGTCATAGCACTGACAAGTAGTCATTGGTACGATTACTGTTCAACAGCACAGCTGAAACCTGTCCAAGACATCACAGTCAGTGCACTGTAATGTCTCATTTCGATATTTCTAGTCAGAAATGCTCATAGCTCACCCACAGCACAAGAAAATTTTAATACCTTAAAAGTCTGTAATGTCCGAGCAATAAAAGAGTGAGCATTCATTGACCACACAGCCACACGCACCACCTTAATAAAAACTACCAGATCAGAATCAGTATCCAAAACTAGCAATTTATTTTTTTATTTATTCTGGATATTTCTATAGCGCCTCTCGAAGTCAACTACTACTCAGAGGCGCTCCCGACTACAGCATTTGATACTGTGCCGGAATTTTCACGCCGAAGCGTCAATGTCTCAATGTCAGCCGCTGAACTCTGTTTCATAACAGGAAGTGAACTGCGTCTGTTGTCTTAAAATGTGTGAAGCGCTTTCGTGAGATACTTAAAAGGTCGAATCAATCAATCAATCAATCAATCAATCAATCAATCAACTAAGCATTTATATAACGCTCCTTCAAGACAACTATTCAGAGGTGCTACCAGCCCATCCCCGACGAAAGAAAACAGTCTTTAGAGCAGAGAAGAAAGCAGCCTCTTATCCCGTGACTGACTCAATCTACACCCAGCCAGTAAACGAGGAGTCTTACCAGTATGTGTGTTTTCCGGTGGATGACGTCCGGTGTTGACGTCCGTTATGATCTGCTTCGTTGATTTCATCCGTTATGATCTGCTTCGTTGATTGATCCGTTCGTTCGTTGTGCGTCTATTCTCGCCTTCGGCTGTTTTAGTTCGTTGCTTCGCTTCGTTCCTCGTCGACTGTCTCGTATACCTGTGTCTTCGGGTCAATTCTCTTCTCTTCCGGATTCTTCGTTAATCTGTTCGGTTTAGAGTTCGTCTACTGTTTTTGTTGGTTTTCTAGATACTTTCTGTTCGACAGAGCCGGGTTTTCACATCATATGGTATATCATCGAGTTGTGATTACAACAGGTTTATCTTAATTGCGTCGTCTTTCTAGAGTGTTGTTTATGCGTAACTACGCCTGGAATCGGATTTTCACATGACAAGTCGGTTTTACCATCGGATTATCTGCAGTTCGCCGTAGTTTCTGGAGTGTCATTGATGTGTGACTGTGCCTGGTGTGAAGTTTGCTGATGCGTGATGGGCGCCTGGAGCGGCTGCTGTTGCAGCTCCTCGTCGCGCTCGAACCAGACTATGCTTCATGTGGTCGCGTTGCAGACCTGAGGCTGTGCCGCCGAGTACGTGGCTGCCGATCTGGACTACACAACAAACGTTTCGCTCGGTTTTTATCGTATTACTGCGTCGTGTGTTGGCTCTGTGCCGGTGATCGTCGGTAATCGCTCGGTTGCTGGAGTTAATCATCGGTCCTTTTAGTCGCACTTCTTGATGCATCGTTCGACCCGTGTCCTGCTTCATGCGGCATGAGTCGTGTGTCGATGAATGTTCGGAGTCTTATCAATAAAGTTGCGTCGATTGAACGGTAGTGGCGTGAGATGAGACCTGACGTGGTCAGAGGCAGAGCCTGCGTCGTTGTGCTGTTCTTCTTCCTGAAGTACATGTCGTAATTTGCCATGCCGTGCGTCAACAGGGGTATTATTGCGTCGTGTGTTGGCTCTGTTCCGGTGATCGTTAGGTGCCAAAGTTCAGGCACGATCTCAAATCAATGTATACGTTTTTCTATAACGATCATATGGCCTGCTCATTTTTCAGTGAACTAATAGGGTGAGATCCTTCACCACCGATTCCAGTTTGAATGGGTGCCACACCATTTACGGTCTCCGTGTACAGACCGTTCTAGACGGAGATTTAAATATCTTAAATTGCCGCTGTTGGTATGCAAACCGACGTGCGCCCAGTACTAAAGGTTGTATTTCTCGCTCACCAGATGTCGCATGACGATTCACGTTGACAGAATCTACCGAGTGCTAAGATGACGATGTGCTCTTGTCGGCCTGGAGGCAGAGTAGAGAGAGGCGACGTTCTTCTAGACGCTGTCCGAAGAAAGCATTCGATCCTACAGTGAAAATAGCCGCAAAGTGCCCCCAAGTGTGAATAAAACATCTCAAGATAAACAGAAACTAGGAGAATAACTGTAAGATTGGAAAAATCGTGGCAGTCATAGGCATAAGCACCTGTGCACCGAACTGATTCCGGTTTCGGCACAAAACATGTTTGTGGCTGCTATTGAACATCTATACATTGTAGGCGGGTGGACAAGAGGCGGTTCCACTAGAATGGATCCTTTACCAGCATTAGATGGGCATTAGAGTGCCCCATTTGGGTTTTATAGGATCCCATGTCATGCTGGCAGAGGAGGTTGGCGTGATCATTAGAATCTGGTAACAGCAAAATGCCATATGCAACCAGGGTCCAAACAACACAAAACGACCATATATGGACCAAATCCCCAAAAACAATCCCTGTATGCGGACCGAAGATAGCAAACGTTCAACCTCAACTATTACAAAACACCATTAGGTCAGGATAGATCACAGAGAACAATAGCTTATAACTTACCTCCTTACCCTCACTTATGGTGTCCATAATAGACTATCATCGATTGGTGCCTTGTGTATTTTAATAGATAAGATGAGAATTTATGCGATAAGATGAGATAAGATATACGTTGTTTCAGTTTCTTACTCACCAAGGGTCGCCTGACGATTCATGTAGACGGAATCAGCTGAGTACTTTGCTGACGCTGTGTCCTTCTGATCAGTTCAGAGGTCCATGGAAATGGCGAATACACCTGGCTCAATTTGTGTCACATATGGCTGCGCTAAGCGAGCCACTAAGGCGTTTTGCTGTTTGCGCCGCTCGTAAACGTTCTGTCAGAAAGATCTGATGGCGCTTTTGGAGAATGCATCTGTTTGGTGGTTCGTCGAGAGGTAAGAGGAGCGCCTTGTCCTGCAGGACCTGTGCAAAGATAGTTCGTTCGCGAATGATGTCAGCGTTACTCTCGAGCTGAGTGAAAGATGACTCGAAGGACGGCATTAAGAACGCGCGAGACTCAGACTGTCAACGAGTTGGACGAACGAACGACACTCTTTTTGGTTCTGTTTCACACCAGATGATGAATCCGTTGATGCTCCGTCGGTTGGATTGGAAACGCAGCATTGGCCCGTGTTTGGATGCGACGTACGACCGAAGGACAGTGGCAGGCAACGGTTGCTTTCCGTCAGTCGATGTCATTCATCCGTGAGTCTGCCTTCGGCGTTGACGACGCTACGCTGGACGTCTTTAACGCCTCGTAAAGCCAGGACGCCGACTCGGTTCTGAACCTATTTCTTTTCCCATTTGAACAATTTCCTTCTCAACCAGACTACTCTTCGACGTTGTCTCAAAGGAAATTCACTTGCCTGGATAAGGCCTCGAAACAGAGGCTGACCACATATTTCATCATTAACCTCGAAGGTAACTTCCTTGTCAAGTTGAGTCTTCCTTCGTTTCATATACATTCTCTACCAAAGTAAGAATGGCAGTTTTCATTTACAGGTTGCGTATTCTCACATTTTTGGTTGAATATGGGTTTGCCTTATAGGTAGATGATGGTCGTCTTTTACCAGAGCTATGCAGTTCTTGACGGATGGTTCGAGAGTTTCATTAGTAAATCATACACGTGTCTTTCCGGCGTATTTCAAAATTGTGCTTGTAGTGTTTTATTTCTTTTCATGCAGAAGCCTCGGATTGGTATCAAGTTAACAGTTTATACCTAAGAAGGAAGACATAAGATATGGCAAAATAAGGTAACATCATATAAGGTCAGACACAGAGAATAAGTGAGATAAGACATACGAAGGTTACCTTATTTTCTGCCAATTACCTTAACTTACCGTGCCTAAAATAACCATACCCTGACTTACCTTACGGAAACTTTCATTGCCTAAACTCATACTTTACCCTATGTTAAGTCACATTGCATAAACATATACTCTGACTTACCTAAGTGTAAAACTTAATGTACTCAATGTAAAGTCTAATATGGCCGTCGACGGAAACTCTAAAAGCGCTATAATATCGTTCAGTTACAATATAATATATGCGTTACATTCGTTAGATTACATTACACGGCGACGGCTAAGCTTAAACAATGTAATTGCAATCGTAATCGCAGATTTATATAGCGCCTCTCCAAGAAAGGCTCAACAGAGTGATTTAAACACAGACTTCTCATACAGCGGCCCTTTTAAGTCAGGTTTTGAATATCTTTACCGTTGATAACATGTTTTTATAACTGATTATTATTATTATTATTATTATTATTATTATTATTATTATTATTAACCAGTGGCTTCTGTAGCGCCAGTGTCTATATGCAGTATAAAAGTCAGTTAGATAGACTGATCTGGTCGAACGTAAAGTACGGTAAGTGACGGAAAGTAAGGTATGGTTAGGTAAGGTACGATGAGGCAAGATAAGCTAACGTAAGCTACAGTTAGGCAAGGTAAAGTAACAAAAGGTATAGATAGATAATGTACGATGAGCGAGGTTGAGGTAAGGCAGCACAAATTAATCCATGGTTAAGTAGGGTAAGGTCAGATAATGTGATGCAAAGGGAAGCAACGGTTATTACTAAATCTCTCACCTCTCCTCATGATGGTTCATTTCAGCAGTCCACACTTCCCGCAGCAGACAGCTTTCCATTCAGCAGGCGACCACCTGTTCTTCCAGCAGACGACGACCTTTGTTTCAGCCGAGGAGTTTTTCACGAGGCGTTTCTTTGATTACCTTGACAACTGAGTCGGTTTTATCACCGAATTTCAGACTGTGAATTCTCTTGGGTTGGTAATTTTTCGAGTATGGAAGTAGTTTCATAGTAGTTTTCGCGAGGTTGTCTGAGTTTTCTGCGTTTGGATTCTCTGATGCGTGGCTTTCGGCTACGGTGTGGTTGGATGTTGTCGTCACGCTTCGCCGGTCTTAAGCTAGATTATACCGTATTTTGTCGTGTTGCTGAACTCGGACTGTGTCGCTGTGTGCGTGACTGTCTTGCGGGCTGGCAGGCCAAGCTTTCTTCTCGTCCACATGGGATCGCTGCTGCTGCTATTGTGATATTCCAGTGATTAACAACAATCGTTCTGCGAATCTTCGAACCTCTCATCGTGTCGTCGGTTGGCTGTGAGGCGTCCTCGTCGGTAAGTGTCGGCGTTCTCCGGAATATCTGTGGCAAGCGGTCTTACATAGTCCTGTATTCCATCAGCCCCGTCAACAGAACTGTGCGAGTTAAATGTACGTTCCTGGACCAACTGAGTCGATGTGATCAGGCAGTGTAAGCTAGATGCTGATGTGAAGGTCTTCTGCCTCAGTGAAGCGTGGCACGAGGGTGCCGAGCATATTTCACTTAGGGTCTGAGAGCTGACCGTTTCCAGGTGCGTGGGTGGGCTCCACCGGTTCGGCTGGTGGCCAGAACTTACAGCGTGTATGATCAAAATGATGTTGGTGTCGTGATTATTGCCTCCGCCGCCATCAGATTTGACGAAGCGGCTGTTCTTTGTGAACCATCATCCTTCGAGCATCTTGGCGTCAGGGTAACGGTTTCCGGAAAATCAGGTGTCGTTGTGTTTGTGGTGTATCGCCCGGGGTCGGAAAAGGTGAGTGCTTCGTTATTCGACCAGTTCCGGACTCTGCTCGAGTATTTATCATCCTTAGCTATGCCTTACATCATTACTGGCGATTTTAATGTCAGATTTTAAGGTTCTGAAGACCCGATATCTTTGCCTGTAAGTGAGCTGCTTGCGGCGTTTGGGGAAGAGGTGCAATGTGTGGCCTATACGATGCGTGACTCTGGTGGTATTTTCGATGTTGTTGTTACAAGGGAGGATGAGAAACCACCCATGGTCGATGCGATTGGTCTTCCGGTCGTTATGAGTTCGAAATTGAGGGTGACCAGCGTCAGGAGAAGACGAATGGTTCGAAAGACGAAGGTGGTCTTGTTGATGGCAAAGTAGAGAAAGCTGCGTCGCAGATGCGTGTAGTGAAGGTCCATGGACTGCATGGGTTGACAGCTTGCCTCTCTGGCGACAGGACTCGTTCGAAAGTTTGAAGCCTGGCCTTGATCCATTCATTCATTCATTCATTCATTCGTTGCCTGACTGCGGAGCGGGCCCGATGGACCAATAGCTCCCCAATAGTCGCAAAGCTCTGCGAGAGGCTAAGTCAGAAATCGGGCAACAGAGTTCAGACAGGTAGGATGCATGGGGCGCTACTGGAGAGACACCGCCAAACTAGTGCTCTATCCTGTAGGAGATGCGCTCAGAGGCAGGAAGCCAATGTAAGACGTCACGCATATAGGCAGAGACTGGGGCATATTTTGGAATACGACCAATAAGTCTAGCAGCAGAACGAAGGACCCGGTCAAGTCGCCCCATAAGGCCCTTGGAGTGACCAACAAGGACCGAGCAACAGTGGTCAACTCTGCCAGTGACAAATGCATGAACTAAGATCACTGCAGCATCATGGGAGAGGGAACTCAGTACAACACGCAACTGCCGCAGCTGATGATAACAGTTCCGAGTGACCAAGTTAACATGCTGAGAGAGACTAAGCTCTCGATCCAGCGTAACACCTAAGTCACGAACAGTAAGGGAGAAAGTGATATGGGGAAAGGTTTCAGTCAATAGGTGTAGGTCAACCCCGCCAGCTGAATACAACCACCAAGCCAAATGAATTGAGTTTTGGACGGGTTCAGAAGCAACCGGTTTCAGGCCATCAAAGCTGAGAGGGCATCAATAGCGCGGCACATCAACCCAACAGATGCCACTGCATCAGCTGCGCGGCAGTGGACATATGCTTGGATGTCGTCAGCATAAAGCTGGTGAAGCAGGACAAGGAACGCATCCAAGATGGTGGCTTATTTTCCTTATGATATTTTCGATTTTATAATTCGTGTTTGTTCAGCTTCATCAGTTTATTAAACGTGTCCATTAGTTGATTGGACTAGTGTTACGGACTGTCGAGATTACGTTTTTCCAGTGTTATTGCACATATTCGCAGATTTTGGTTGACTTCTCTAACTTCACCATATGCTCCTTCTGATTACTACACAGGCGGCCTTTAAGAAATCTCGATATGTTGTTATTGGATTCGTCAGCTTAACCCGTTCACTCCCATGACCGCCGGATATATCCGGCGACCAAAAATAATTATAATCCCTTGCACGCCGGATTAATCCTGCGGCATAACATGGACTCTGTTATAACGTTGGTCTTACGATTTTTCAATAGCAAGTACTGGGAATATTATATGTGAGATAGGCCTACTAGCACGTGAGTTTACATCTATAATCTCCGCAAGGTGGCGCACTATAGTAGCCAACATGACGAAAGCATTGTTCCAGTAAAAAGAGGAAGAGGAAGACCTCCACATGGAAATGAGGTTACAACAAAACCAATGTGTATTGTGGAGTACAACTCCAACATGGGTTCTGTTGACAAACAGGATCAGATGCTGAAACCATATTCCATTGCTAAAAAAAGTATGAAGTGGTATAAGAAATTGACCCTTCATCTTCTGCATGTTGCCTTGTCGAACAGTTACATTTTATACAAGAAACAAGATGGAAAAGCAACATTCTTGACATTCCAACATGATGTCACCGCAAGTCTGCTATTTCCTGGTGATGATGTAGGTCCACGGAAAGCTAACAAAAATGAAGCCCTAATGCGACTTACAGAGCGATATTATCCTGATGTCCTGGTTCCAACTGCCATCTGGACAAAACCACAAGCGAGATGTCGTGTGTGTTCCAAGAAAGTGTTTGAAGAGATGTCAAAACAATTTGTACATCATGTCCAAGCAAACCTGGTCTTTGTTCAGTTCCATGTTTCAAACTGTGGCATACTCAATTGCACTATTGGGAGTAATTTTTTTGGGACATTCCAGAAGGTTACTTTTGTGACAGTTGAAAAGGGTTTCCATTGTAACTTTGAACTGTCTGACAAATAGTAAACTTGATGACAATGATAAAAACTTATTTTTGAATCACAAATTTTATGGAATTGTTCATAATAATACCAAATTCTTTGCACATTTCTCCAAAAACAATGGCTTTGAAGTGCTCGTCTAATTTCGTTTACTTTTACTTAGCAATTACTCTTGATTTTTTAATCATAACTATGAAAGAAAGAAAAATTGTTTTTTCATTCAATTTCATCCGGGATTTTAATTTTTTAATGGGTAGTACTGAAAGGGTTAATGGAAGAGATGGTTGCTTGGCTGGAGTAATATTACGGTCTGTGGAATTTTGATTTTAAACATCGTCAAATGACTCTACAGCTTCATTCGCGTTGTCAATCTTCAATATACGTTCACTGGTTTACTTTACGTTTGGAAACTCAGAAATCTCAAACGGCTACGGGTATTATTTACGTGTTTAATTACCGGTACGGCAGATAAAGGATCAAAAAAGTCTAGAAAAGATGACAGCGGCAAAAAAGACGATACTACTGAGGTCAGACTGTTGCTGACAGTTCAGCTTCATGGGCCGACCTGTCCTCACTCATCGAACACTGTTAACAAAGCTGTCACTATCGCTATGGACAAGATTTACTCAGAAATTAAAGAGTTAAAAACTCAAGTTACAACACTTGATCTCAAACTTTATAGCGCCACCAGTGATATACGCTCTTCTGTTGAGGTTCTTGCCGAGCGTGTTTCTTCAACCGAAAATCAACTGAGTAACCTGACTCACCAATGTACTACCGATCATCACACCTTAAAGGAACTCAAATCCAACCGACTCAACCATGGTTCAACACGCGGGCGAAATATCCTGTCTCGGCAAATTAAACAATGACCTTGACCAACAGTCCCGACTACTCAACTTACGTGTTACTGGCCTCATCGTACAGCCTCAGACGGCGGAGAAGGAAGTCTTGTCATTTATCAGAGATAAACTAAACTACACTGATATTCTACCTGAGGACATTGTAAACGTTGTCGTAATAAGCAAGAGCCCCATTCTAGGGGCACACTATCGTACAACTTCTTCACTCATCATTTCCTTTGCTAGAAGAACTCTACGATATGCTATCCTACATCTATGTCGCCAGCTCAAGGGCACCAAAGTGGGTATCTCAGAAGATTTGACACCAATGAATGCCCATTTCGTCTCTACCAATCGTAAAGATCCAAGAATTCTCAAGATATGGTCTTGGAGCGGTAGAATTTTTGCTACAATGACCAAAGACGGACCAAAGAAACTACTGGATCCAACCTTGCCACTGGAGGGTCAACTTCCTGCGATGTAAACTTTGTACTCTATTCCCACCATCGACTCTGGATCCAACCTTGCCGCTGGAGGGTCAACTTTCTACGATGTTAACTTTGTACTCCATTCCCACCATCGACCCTGGTTAGTTATGCCCTTATTACATTCCCACTGTTAGTCTGCCCCTAGCAGCTACCAGGTTTTGCATTAAACCATAACTTCGTTTTTACAGCTAGGACCCATGTTCTATGTACTGAAACTTGAGGTTTCTTGGTGGCTAGCCTGTTTAGAAACCACCTAATATCATATTATTATACATATTCTGTTGTTTTTGTTTTATTCTAAATTTTCTGTTCTGAATAGAGGCAAAAGACCATGCCATATATTACATTTTCCTGTTACTGATGATGATGATGATGATGATGATGATGATGATGATGATGATGATGATGATGGTGATTCCTCCTTTATTTTGATGTTTATTTCGATTTTGCATTATACTGTTCACAATTTCTTGTTCTTTGCCGGGTTGGCAATGATATTGTCACTGCATTCTGTTAATGGTACTGATTTTGCCCTTATGTGGACTACTAGTTCGTCAGCTTCCATAAGAATTCAGCCTAATGTTCCAACTTAAGATTGAAATTACCTCGGGTTATTAGCCTTATGTTTTTTGTTATAGATAAGTACACTAAGTATTATCTCTTGTTCATTGTTGGATTAATAGATATTACTAGAAATTGGTCCAGTACACTGCTAATCTGCTCATTGATTCAAATCACCTCTTATAACCTAAAACTAATATGCTTACTATTGTGCAGACACCTTTTCCATACATACTATGGCTGATAGTTTATCTAGTACCATGGCTTTAGACGAAGCTTTTTTGAATCATTCTAATTGGAACAATATATGCTCATGCCTGCCTACAATCTCTGTTCCTACTTTCCTGTCTGTGTAATTTCTGTATTAACAGATTACTACCATTTTCTGATTGTGACTTAGATACTTCCAATCCTTTGATCGAAGACCATTCCACCGCAGCTTCTTCTATATTTTCTGCTACTGTCAATGCTACAGATAACCCTTTGACTATAACCAATGCTACTTATATTGGATTGGATGAGGACATCGATCCTGATATTAATCTTCTAGCCCCTCTATCCAATACAACCTCGAATTACTACCTTGACACTTTATTCACAGACTTGATCACACAACATAGCTTACAGGATAACCTAAAAGTTCTTCATCTCAAATATTCGTAGCTACAGTAAAAACAACTCTGACTTTTGGTCCTATATAAATGATCTTGAGGTTCACTTTGATATCATTGCTCGTACTGAGACATAGACCTCCCCAGATAGTCAGGATAGGCTTATGTATTCGGGTTATAATACTTTGGCTAAATCTCATCCTCTTGGCAATGGGGGAGGTCTTGCTCTATTTATAGATCGTAAGTTCTCCACCCATAACCTTGACATTAAATTTTGTCCTATTAGTCCGACTGAGTTCTTATTTGTTAATATAGCTCTTCCAGCTCAGAAGGATATTATTATTGGAGTGCTTTATCGACCGCCAAATTCTGACATTAATTCTTTTAATATTGACCTTGAAAGGATACTCCAGGCATTATCCAACATGCATAAACCTTGCTATTTATGTGGTGACTTTAACATCGACTTGTTAAATGTTGATACTCATTCTCCTACCTCATTCCTGAATACCATGTCCTCCTTTCAATTCCACCCACTCATCACTCAACCTACTAGGATCACACCTCATTCTGCTACACTTATAGACAACATCTTTAGTAATGTCATGTCCTCTAAGGAGCTACCTGGTATCCTGCAAACAGATATTAGTGACCATTTTCCCGTATTCGCAGTTTTGGACTGGAAATTCTCATGTCAGGTTCGACCTAAGTTAATATCCTATCGCCCCAGCAATGAGGCTGGCCACTTCAACTTTTTAGCATTAGCCAGTAATGAACCCTGGGGAGATGTACTCCAGACCCTATGTCCCAACGATATGCTCTCATCAATTAATGATAAACTAAGCAATATGTATATTGCTTTTCCTCTTATCACCCGTAGAACTAGAATCTTTAAAACAAAGCTCAGACCATGTTCTTTGTGATCGAGCCGATTCCGCTCTTTTTTCTGCCGTGCTCCCAGTCATACCCTCCACGGGCTACTCCCTCTCGTTAAATCCTGTATCTATTCACTCCGACCCCGATCGCATAATCGTGAGATCCCTAGAGCCGATGCGCTGACCAGGAAGAACTTTATTTTGCGAATGCTCTACTTATGAACATGCCCTTTTGGGTCTGGCTGATGTTTCGTAGACGTTAGTTACCTTTCTTTTATGTTTCATGCACATGCTAATTGTATAACATGTTTGTTAGCCGTTGTGCGTTTGCAGGCGGATCATCAAAGTACATACTTACTTTGACCTTTAAAACTGTCCTTTTTGCCGGTGCCGGCATTGATGCGGGTTGAAAGCGCCGTTGATCCAAGACGCGCTATATAAGTTTTCGGTTACAATTACAATTACTTACTTATTGCACTACCGTTTGGGCAGGTGTTTCTCATAACAGACTCAAACCTGTATTTTTACTACAAAAGAGGTTGGTTAGAATCATAATGGGTGCTCATTATCTTACACATAGACCTCCACTATTCAAGTTCCTTAATCTTCTCACCATATATGATATTTATCAACATCAAATGGCCATGTTTATGTTAAAGACATCATCGTGGTCTCCCTCCTTCCACAAGTAATCAACTGTTCGTAACTAACTCTGCCTTTCACCAGTATGACACCCGTAGGCGTCATGACTATAGATCTACCCTATCTAGAATCTCGGCCCGCTCAACTTCTGTTCGCATAATGGGGCCGAAAATATGGAACTCCATTCAGCCTAATATACGCTCTGTTCCCACACTTTTGTCCTTTAAATCTTCTTTTAAAATAGCACTTGTAAATCAATATACATAATGGCTTGAAATAATCCTGCTTATTATTATATGTTAATAGTAGTCCTAAACTGTAACTTTGACCTTTAATGAACCTTTGTTGGCTTAAAGTAATCCTGCCTTATTATTAATATGTTTAAATTAGTCCTAAAGTTTGACTTTTAATGAACCCACACTCATTTAAATTAACACGGCATCTTATATTAATCTTATTTTAATGAAAGTAGTTCCCAGTGTATCTTATAGCACCTATCTATGGGGATGACCTGATAAGCAGACCCTACTTCTTCTCCTCATCAGATTTACTTTCTGCACAGGAACTTCTTTTCAATATCAGACTCTAGTAATGCACTATGTACCCATAAACAATTACTAAGACTACCTATATAATCTGTTTACTTTGTATGCTGATTTCAATTATGTATACTGTTATGTTCTAGTTGCTTGCTTGTTGATTTGTTGTCTGATTCAATAAATAAAAAATAAAAAAAAATAAAAAAAGCAGCCCACATGACTGTAGCATGGAGCTAATATCAGAAGTAAACAAAACATAAAGTAGCAGGCCAAGAACGGACCTCTGGGGTACACCAAAGAGGGCGGGGACACAGCGGGATCTGGAGGAACCAGCAGTAACACAATTAGTGCGACCAGTGAGATAAGATGACAGCCAGTCTAACGGTTTGCCAACTAGCCCAAAGGAAACATAGAGGCGCTTTAGAAGTATAGCATGATCGACAGATCGATCTTAGAGTCATCCTAGGAAATCAAATTGTCATTGGGGTTTACTGCACAGATGTTAAATCGGGCTTGTTTTTTGTCCGCACCTGATGTTTTAGATCCTTGGCAGTTCTTTGTTGTTCGCCCGTGCGTAAAACAACAGAAACAGAATCCCCTATGGATTCGAAATCTGGGTGTCACCCTTTGCTTCCATTCTTGGACTGGATTTAGACACCTTGAAATTATTATTATTAGAAATTGCTTCTTTCCCCGTGCTGTTATTATTATTATGGTGAGGTGTTGAATTAACTGATAAAGCTCTTGATCGATCATTGAGGTTTGCTAACAATAGTTTTGGGCTCACGTCCTCATCAACTTTGTATAAATAGGCCTATTATTTTAGATAACAGTAGAGAATTAGCCTATTGCAACAATTATTGCCCGAAATATGGCCATTTTCTCTAATTTTTGTTAGATTTCATAATTTTTCTGACCTTGAAATGACCTCGCCTGCTTTGATAGTTGACCCTTTCGTCCGGTGTGCGTCTCTTCTCGTCTCGCTGCTTCCCTGATTGTTATGGTTCGCTGAATCTCCGACTGTTACGTTTTGTTGAATCTCCGACTGCTCTGGTTCGCTGAATCTCTGACTCTAATGGTTCGCTGCCTCACGTCGTTGCTCAATTGTCGTCCTCGTCGACTGTCTCTAGCGTAGCTGATCCATCGAGCTGATTTCTTCTTCTCTGGAGTCTAGATTAGTCTGAAGTCCGGGTTCGCTGTCAGGTTGCAATCACCTTCCTAGTTCTTGGATCCTCTCTTTGCAACCACTTTTGCGTCGTCATGTTTTCAATCGGTCCCGTCGGCTGAATTTCGTTGCGTTAAAGTTCGTTCCTTGACTAACGAAGTCTACGTGATCAGGCTGTGGAGGCATGAAATGAGTTTGGACGTCTTCTACTTTACCGAAACGTGGAATGAAGATGCTGACAACATCTCAATCAGGCGTCTCAGGGCATCGAAAAGAGGCGCCATTAGTAGTGTTGTTTGCATCTATGCATCGTTCGTATGGCTGAAGTGTGAGGCGCTTGTCAGACCTGTGGCTTGCCTTCACTTCAGCCAATGCTACGTCTGATCAGGAGCTGTGTCGGATTTCTGCCGTTTGAAGTTGCCAGTGTGGTTGTGGTCTATTTCGTGCTTTTTCAACCGCTGGCCCCAAGTGTTGGAATCATCTTCCCCTTTCTACCGTCGTCTGGTATCCCTTAGCTTCTCGGCGTTTCTTCCCCTGTGAGTCGTCGCTTCTCTACCTTTGATTCTAGATGTTGTGGTGTATCTCCCTGGATCAGAGAGCGTGACTGGGTCAGAGACAGTGATTCCACCGTTCTTCGACAAGGTTCTTGAGCTGCTGTGGTGCATATTGCCTCTCGCTATGCCCTACTCCATTACGAGCGACCTAGATGTCAGATTTGATCGTCCAGGTGATCATATATAATCGCGCGTATGTCAGATAACGCCTTGGGTACGGGGGAGTGGTGGCGTCGGTTGGGTCGCTCGATCGTCGAGAGGTAAGGGAGCTCCTCTGAATGCACCCTTCTTCAGCGCTTTGTTCTGCAGGACCTGTTCGATTATCATTATTATCCTAGGACGCCTGAAGACGAAAGAGTGACGGCCATCTGGACTCGCGAGACTTCTGAAGCATCCAGACTCTCCACGATCTCCCTTCTTTGGTTCCACCTGGCAACAGATAATTACATTCCCTGGTCCAGGTATACCTACGCTGGTTAGAACGTACATTCCTATGATAAATGAGCAGGGTCGAGGCCATACAGCGGCTATAGAAAAATGTGTTCATTTACATTTACATTCGTTGGTATTGTTGCCAAGTATTTCCGATTCCTTGAAGCAGTATTTAAAATAGTGTGTTTCTAACACAAAAGTGCGCCATTGACACTGTCCAGTGTGCAGTTGACTTGTCTGGTGTTTGTGCTTAAACGATCCGGTTGCATTCACCCTAATTCTCCCTCTACAGTGGAGCTTCCAAACAAAGCTGACATTTCATTATATAAAGCTATCTTGTGCAATGAAAACCATTCACTAAAATGCCTCTTCCCTAACCATCATTCAACTCCCTATTTCTTTATAGATAGACCTCATAACTTCTACCTCCCTGATAAAGACTCACGAAACTTTATTTCTCGTATATTATTTCCAACTCATACTAAGCTATTACTTCCCTCAGTTCTGCTTTTCTTGTACACCTACAGCTTTTTGCCTGTTGTTCTATTTAATAAACGAATATAAACATGAACATAAACAGTGTTTAGTGTGAATTTTTGAGAGTTTAACTAAAATCAACCACACACGATTTCATTCTAATGCTTGAAAGTTTACTTACCAGTTCAAGTGTAGTTTCACAGTTTGAAGATGAGTGTGCAATAAACGTTTCTGAGTAGTTGACGCCGTCGCCAAGTGAATCTGGTTTCCTCGTCTGCATCGTTAGTTGACCCTTTCGTCCGTTATGCGTTTTTCTCGCTTCACTTTTTCTCCGATTGTTCTCGTGCGTGACTTCTCCGACTGTTATCGTGCGTTACTTCTTCAACTGTTCTCATTAGTTAATTCTTTGATTGTTCTCGTTCGCTGCTCGACTATCTCTGGCGTAGTCGTTCCTTCCAGCTGATCTCTTCTTCTCTGGATTCGTCTGAAGTCAGGCTCGCTGCCAGAATGCGATCACCTTCCTCGTTCTTGGGTCCAGTCTTTTTCGGCCGGCTCTGCATCGTCATGTTTTCAGTCGCCAGTTGAATTTTGCTGCGTAAAACGTTCGTTCATTGACTAACAAAGTCTATGCGATCAGGCTTTGGAGGCATGAAGAATTGAGTTTGGACGTCTTCTGCTTGACCGAAACTTGGTTAAGTTTAGTTGAGTTTCTGCTAGTTTCCGACTGGTGATGACATCTCACTGAGGCGTCTCAGGGCAGACGGTCTTCAGGTTCTCGATCGTTGTGATTGTCGTCGTCCGAGTGATGAAGCTGTCGATTCCTTTTCAATCGTCGACATACGAGCTTTTCTGTTGCAGGGTGGCGGTGGTGGTGGGTTATGCGTGCGTCGTTGATGTGGGGTATCGCGTTGGGTTAGACTGCACGATCCTTCGACGAGTTCCGAGCACTGCTCGAGTATCCATCGCCCATCGCTAACACTACTCCATTGCGGGCGATCTAAACGTCAGATTTCATTACAGGCATAATCCTTTATTATTACGTGTCTGTGAGCTGATGGCGGCGTTCTGTTCTGTTCGATGTGTTGAGGATGTGGCGTTCAGAAAGGATCTCATTGTCTCGGGCCTGTGCGATTCTATGAAGGAAGAAAACGACGGTCCATTTGCGACGGTTCGCCGTGTTGACGATGTGGTCAGTGTCTTTCTCGACATCCACGCGTCGATGGTGGAGTTAACTTGGCGTGTAAGGCGCTCGTCAGATCTGTGGTGAGATTCAGAGTGGCACACGGTTGAAAGTATCAGTCACCTAGGCAGCCGACGCAGGTGAGGCACACGGAAGAATGTAACAGTCACCTATAGAGGTAATTCAAACGGGCAAACGGAAACACATATCAGTCACCTATCGACCGGTCTCGAATTTACCGATGCTGTCTAAATTGCTTGAGCGTGTAGTGCGCAGGCAGCCTCGATCCAACGGCGCTGTGTTGTGTGACGACTTGATGTGTCGGAGGGGAAACGATGTGCCAGGATCAGTTCCTGGGATTCAGCTGAGATTTTTGCTGACTTTTTCGTTCGTATGGTTGCTGAGATTAGATCTGCGACGCAGGAGGCGCCACCATCGGCGTTCCTTCACTTCTGGTCTAATGACCGGTTTATCGGCTTTGCAACGGTTACGACTGATGTCGTCTGTCGGGTGGTCAGGGATGCGGCTGCTAAGTTCTCCATGACTGATCCCAGGCGTACTCTGCTGCTCAAGACAAGCAGTGTCCCGTAAATGGCCTCAATGTTCAATACACGCATGTCTTCTGGAGTCGTTCCGACGCATGACAAGGATGCATAGGCCTACATCGCTTCTCGTCTTAATGCAAAGATGTTATTGATTCGTGATGACACATGGACGGCAGTGCGAGATTAAAAACCTGATCTGGTTCCGGATGGATGGGAAAGAAAAGGAAAAAGCGCAATGTACAATATCGCTGTCTGTTGAAGATAGCCAGCTAGTGTACGAGTACGAAAGACATGTGGAAAGAGAAAATACATGAGAGATCAAATCTCAGCAGTTAAATGTATCTGCGAAAGAAACTGTACAAGATAAAGCCGCAAATCAACCAAAACATGCAGGAATACATAAGTGCTGCATTACAGCTAGTTACAATTATGTGGTAGAATTACGAAGAAGTAACCGATCAACAAGTGGCGACTCTGTTGCTGTGTGGTCTACCAGATGAGTACGAAACTTTAATAACAGCTCTAGAAGCTAGAGAAGAAGATGAACTAACTCTGGAATACGTTAAGAACAAGCTTGTTGATGCCTATATGCATAAGAAAGTCCTGTATGCACCAAAGTTAACCGGAAATTTAAGAAACAAACCAGCAAAGGCAAGAAAGTTGAATTTACTGATAAACAGTGCTTCATAAGAGATAATGAAAAGCTGTTGGCTGTTGGAAAGCTTGAAAATAGCTTATACAAGCTATCTTGTAAGAATAAATCAGAGGTTGCATGTATGACCAAATCTGAGAAGTCTGCTCTAACTCTGACGTGGCTAATAAATTTGCCATCCAATTTACCAGTAGTAAGAACTTTCATAGGTCTGATCTGAACCCAGAGGCGGTACATGACTTTGAGAAGGCACATCTTCAGGCCCAGTGCACTCAGCCTATTTCGAACTCTGTCCCTCTGTGGAGGGCAATAGGCAATTGTGTAAAAGCCTTGCATACTGAGAAGGCTTGTAAAAATAAATAAGTGATTCATCCACCAAGAGCAGTTCCATTAGCACTTCAGCCAAAATTGAAAAACAAATTAGAAAGTTTGGTTAAAAGTGGAATTATTGAAAAAAGAGATCAGCCAATTGACTGGGTAAACAGTTTGCTAATATTTGATAAGAATGGATATGGTAATCAACATGAAAAGGGTCATCCATAAAGGACGTCCGTAAAATATGACCTACTCTGGACCCCTTCCTCCCCTTGTCCGCTTTTAGCAATTGTATTTGCTTGTGAAAAATTCTCCCACTACATCTATGGTTGAAAAACGATCACAAGCCACTGGGCAGTCTTTTGTCAAAAACCTCTTTACAAGTCTCCAAGATTACAGAGAATGTTGTTGAGGTGATTGAAATTTGAAATTGAACTGAAATACAGACCTGGAAGCCATATGCATGTTGCAGATGCACTCTCCAGAGCTACCACTAATTACATTGATGTCAGCAAAGAGCAGGAATTGCAAGACGACATTGAAGTGATGGTCCACACTATATTAAATGACTTCCCAGCCAGCAACAAAAAACTGGAACAATTTAGACTTGAAACTAACAGAGACCCTGAGCTTCATCAACTGAAGACCTGGATCCTAGATGGATTTCTTGTGAATATGAAAGAGTTACAACAGAGCTGAAGAGGTTCCAGACAATAGCAGCTGAGCTCTATGAATTGGACGAATTGTTGTTTCACGAAGGCAAACTTACTGTGCCCAAAGCTTTAAGAAAAGAAATGTGTTTGTTGCATGAAGGACATTTGGTTATTGAGAAAACAAAGGCTATTCACTATTCATTCATTCATTCTGGAAATTTATATAGTGCCTCTTCAAGAGACCTACTCAGAGGTGCTCCCAGCCCAGCCACAGCTAAAGAGATAAGACTTGAGGTGTCGTAAGAAAGCAGGTGAGTTAAAGCACATTCCTGCCTTTACTGGCCTGGGATACCTCGTGAAATTGAAGAAATGGTTAGTAGATGTTCGGTGTGTAATTCATATAGGAGAAAGCAACAATGTGAGCCAGTGATGCCACATGAAGTTCCTCAGAGACCTTGGGCCAAAGTTGGAGTTGATCTGCTTCAATTTGCAGCTCAAGGTTATCTCCTAGTAGTGGATTATTTTTCTAAATATCTGGAAATTGCATTATTGGAAGATAAAACATCAAGGTCAATAATCCTGCAACTGAATGCAGTATTTGCAAGGCATGGAATACCTGAATAAATACAGGCGGGTAATATGCCATTCTCTAGTAGTCAGCTACAGTTGTTTGCAACATTACAACCTCCAGCCCAAGATACCCAAGTCCAGTGGTCAAGCGGAATGCATGATTCAGACCGTGAAGCTACTGCTCCGAAAGCTCGTGACAGCAACACATATCCATATATTGCGTTGCTTCAGTAGCGTAATGCTGCTTTGGCTGATTTAGACGTCAGTCCTGCTGATGAGCCGGTCTTTAAGAACAAAACTTCCTGTGCTCAACCAGAATCTGCAACCAAAAGTTATGAATGCTAGAAACGGATTGGTATCTAGACAGCAGAAACAGAAGATGCACCATGACAGAACATCCAAGCTGCTTCCACCCTTGAAGGAAGGAGATGCAGAGATAAAGAAGCGCATCTAATCCTCCCTAAGTCGGTCTCTCTTGCAGAGATAAAGAAGCACACCTAATCGTCCCTAAGAAACTTGCAGAGATAAAGAAGCCCACCTAATCGTCCCTAAGTCGGTCTCTGTTGCAGAGATAAAGAAGCCCACCTAATCGTCCCTAAGTCGGTCTCTGTTGCAGAGATAAAGAAGCCCACCTAATCGTCCCTAAGTCGGTCTCTGTTGCAGAGATAAAGAAGCCCACCTAATCGTCCCTAAGTCGGTCTCTGTTGCAGAGATAAAGAAGCCCACCTAATCGTCCCTAAGTCGGTCTCTGTTGCAGAGATAAAGAAGCCCACCTAATCGTCCCTAAGTCGGTCTCTGTTGCAGAGATAAAGAAGCCCACCTAATCGTTTGTAGAGATAAAGAAGCCCACCTAATCGTCCCTAAGTGGGTCTCTGTTGCAGAGATAAAGAAGCCCACCTAATCGTCCCTAAGTCGGTCTCTGTTGCAGAGATAAAGAAGCCCAGCTAATCGTCCCTAAGTCGGTCTCTGTTGCAGAGATAAAGAAGCCCACCTAATCGATTGTCCCTAAGTCAGTCTCTCTTGAAGAGATAAAGAAGCCCACCTAATCGTCCCTAAGTTGGTCTCTGTTGCAGAGATAAAGAAGCCCACCTAATCGATTGTCCCTAAGTCGGTCCCTCTTGAAGAGATAAAGAAGCCCACCTAATCGTCCCTAAGTTGGTCTCTGTTGCAGAGATAAAGAAGCCCACCTAATCGATTGTCCCTAAGTCGGTCTCTCTTGAAGAGATAAAGAAGCCCACCTAATCGTCCCTAAGTCGGTCTCTGTTGCAGAGATAAAGAAGCCCACCTAATCGTCCCTAAGTCGGTCTCTGTTGCAGAGATAAAGAAGCCCACCTAATCGTCCCTAAGTGGGTCTCTGTTGCAGAGATAAAGAAGCCCACCTAATCGTCCCTAAGTCGGTCTCTGTTGCAGAGATAAAGAAGCCCACAGTTGTTTGCATAGGACTGGGGTTTCAACATTACAACCTCCAGCCCAAGATACCGAAAATCCAATGGTCAAGCGGAACGAATGATTCAGACCGTGAAGCAACTGCTCCGAAAAGCTCGTGACAGCAACACAGATCCATATATTGCGTTGCTGAGAGGCGGTCTTTGAGAACAAAACTTCCAGTGCTCAACCAGAATCTGCAACCAAAAGTTATGAATGCTATAAACGGATTGGTATCTAGACAGCAAAAACAGAAGATGCACCATGACAAAACATCCAAGCCGCTTCCACCCTTGAAGGAAGGTGATGTTGTTCGTGTACAACATAATTGAACTTGGACACGTGGAGAAGTCAGTCAGGCATACCCTTCCCTCGTTCATATGTTGTCAACACAGAGAAAGGGTCGGCCCTTAGACGAAATAGAAAGAATCTCGTACACACTACGGAAAATCCACCCCTTGGTAGACTACCAATGGAGGACTTCGCAGCGCAGGTTCAAGACCTAGGCGAGGTGGAGATGGCAGCTTCAGCCCCGGATTCCCTAACAATCATCAGATCATCTGATAATATAATCAGCCGATGGAGGAATTGTCTGAACCAACTGGACTTCATTCGAGCATGAAAACTCGGAGTGGCAGAACGTCCAAGCTCCCTGTTCGATGCAGTGATTACCTTTTGAACTAATAAGACTCTTAAAAGAATATTGAATTAATTGGACTTTTAAAAGAGGAGATGTCAGATATGAAGGACTCGTGACATCGGTAGTCTTTGGTCAGTTTGGTTTCCGGTGACTCTAGAAGGGCACCTAGTCCACCCTAAGTCTGGCAGAGATAAAGAAGCGCACCTAATCGTCCCTAAAGTCGGTCTCTGTGGCACAGAGAGCATGCGAGACCTCGCAAATTGGTCATCAGTCGTCTATCTTGCTATGTCAGTTAACAAAGTTGTCTTGACTGGTGATATTGTCATAGTTAAGCAATCATTTCACAGTATTTTTGCGCTAATGAAGTTGTTGATGGCGATAAACAAAGAGCCATTCTTCTTAGTGTGTGTGTGGCGGTAAATCAACAGAAAATAGTTTTGAAGAACTGAAACAGTGTGTACAACAACATCTGTGTACAACAACATCTGTTGCCAAAGCCATCTGTTGTAGTGCAGAGGTTGAATTCAAGGGACAGACAACTGCACGAGTCCATTTTGGCCTACGTGGCAGAATTGCCAAAACTGTCGGAAATTCAGTGAGTTTGGGACCACTCTCGATGAAATATTACGGGATCGGTTAGTGTGTGGAGTCCGAGACGAAGTGACCCAGAAACGATTACTGAGGGAATGGGAATTAACATTCACAGGGACGTAACTAGCGTTGGGCTTGGGGGGGCTTAAGCCCCCCCAAACGAAGTTGAAGCCCCCCAAACAAGTCAAGCCGTTGTATGCTTACAGCTAAAATTCGTATGAACACTGTATAAATGTTGCCATGTTCAAGGTTTAAGCCCCCCCAAACGAAAAATCCTAGTTACGTGCCTGAACATTCAAACTAGCTTTTGAGTTGGCACAGTCTGTGGAACTTGCTACTAAAAATGTTGCGGTATTGCAACATGATGAAGCAAAGGCAATACCTAGACAACATGATGAAACAAAGACAATCTGCCCAAGAATGAACAAATTCATTGTCTACGACCCACGCAGGCCCGCATTAAGGGGGGTGCTAAGGGTTCTGCAGCATCTGGGCCTGCAGTTTTCGGAAGTGAATAAAACTACTTGTAATTGAAATCTGGCGAAAATGCTACAACATACCGGTAAATAAATACGAAGTCACTATTAGGGGCCCCGCGCTGATGGCTATATTTTTAAAATTTAATTATTTCTGTTTGTTTCACCTTGACTATCAAGTTGCAAAATAACTTTAAAGTTTACATACCTCTATAAAGTCTAAAGGGTTTGTAGCAGGAACGCACCCACTTTTTCAGTATTTCTATTTCCTGTGCGTAGTGTCGTGTATCGTTAGAAAGAGAGCCAGGCTGTGGATGTAGGAGATTCTCAAGATCAATTAGCAATCTATGATTGCTTAATCGATCTTGAGAAAGGTGGAGCCCTACCCCGCCCCACCCTGTGTTACCCAACCATTTCAGCTGGTAACTCCAAAATAAGGGGCCATCCATATATTACGTACGCAAAAATCCGGGTAAAATTGGACCCTCCCCCTGTTCGCACACGTACTTTTTCCACCACCCCCCACCCCCAACCTGCGTACATACGGTTGACGCACCCTCCCCCCAAGACCCGCTGCAGAATGCGTCAGTACCACAGGTCCAGGCACCGACTGTCTGCACTTTAGGCCAGATTGAAGGACGAGTAATCCATGGACTCCAGAGTTGCGTAATAGTTTAATAATAGCGTTCAGAGGTAAGGTGGCTTACAAGTGACACCTCTGCCACAGTCCTAATTCTTCTGGTATTACCAGATAGCTGGAAATACTGAACTTTAACTCACTTGAAGGCCAATCAATTTGAAGGCCCCGTTTCCTATGCGTACATACATAATCAGTAGGCCCCCACCCCCACGCCATTCACAAGCATACGCAATCTCATGCATTTCGATTACCCCCTCCCCCATGCGTACATAATATATGGATGGCCCCTAAGTTGATTCGTGATCCAGCCCGCTGGGTGGGTTCATCCGGCCCGCCAAGCCTTTCGAAGTTTTGATTTTTATGCCTAACATTGTGAATTTGCTACCAGGGCTGTCTTAAAAAATTTTCATAACTTAGTGACAGTAAGCATGACAGTCACAGGAAGAGAGTTTTCCAAGAGCATGACTTTTTAACAAATCCTAAGAGGCTTTCAATATCTGGGCAGTATATATAATGTTGTAATCCCTGCTAACAAATGGACATTTGACTGGAC
Source organism: Allolobophora icterica (assembly GCA_963556255.1). Classification (NCBI taxonomy): domain Eukaryota; kingdom Metazoa; phylum Annelida; class Clitellata; order Crassiclitellata; family Lumbricidae; genus Allolobophora; species Allolobophora icterica. The sequence goes on along the minus strand of OY744604.1, from coordinate 59,971,480 downwards.
TATTTAGAATAACTAAGTCAACTGCTGAGGATGGCCCCTAAGTTGATTCGTGTAGAGTACTTGATAGAGTACTTGTGCAATGAAAAGCAATTTCAGGTATCCATTTAGTACAAACAAATCAAGAACAATGTGAATATGTGGTAGGCCCTTATCTGTTCTTGATGCATACAAGTACTTCAAAGATGAGTATATGGATAACAATGAGGCAGAAGATGATAATGTGCAAGGCTAAGTGCGAAAGTTCGGTAGGAATTAACTCCGGGGGCTGAAAGCGGAAAAACTTCAGAGCTCGGCTTTATCGACGACAACGGGTCGACGAGTCTCTAAGCGACCTATTGCACGATGTGACACGTTTGGTGGTTTTGGCCTACCCGGTTCCTTGTGACGAGACAACAGAGGTCGTAGCAAGATACGCATTTCTGGAGGCGATTTGAGATCGCGATCTTTCTCTGAAAGTGCGGGAAAGAGGTTCGCAGGCTATCGATGAGGCATATCAGATCGCATTGCATTTGGTGGCATATCAAGCGATGTCAGACAGAGATGATCGCAGGAGACCACCAAATCGGGTACGTGAAACTCAAGAAGTCGACTCCACCATGCATCTACAAAGACAGCTAGATAGTTTCTGTGCAACTCAACAGAAATGGCAACAGGAAATGGAAAAAAAGGATATCGCAGCAGTTGCGAGAAGTGAGGACAATTCCTGTTGTAAATGAAGAGTACGTACGTCCGGCGGAGAATCCTAGTACGTATGTCCGGCGGAGAATCCTAGAGACACGCGTTGCCGCATCACGTGCTACAATTGAGGCCAAACGGGTCTTATCGCCTGCCAATGTCGGCAGCCTTGTCGTTCCACGAGACTTGTCGTTCCACGAGACGGCCCACCAAAGCATATGGACCAGGAACTACGCCTCTGGAAGAAGACGAACCTGTGGTGCTCAACCATACCACTCGTGAGCAACCGGTAACTTCAATGGATAATGCCATTTACATCCGAGCTACTATGATGTAGAAGGATTGGAGCTACAGCTCAGTAAGCGTACCTTGTTGGCTGCAAACGGTACGTCCATACATGTTAAGGGATAGGTAACCGTCCCACTTAAAATATGGCGAGGTTTTGAGAATAATACACCGTTTCTGGTATCATACCAGATTTAGAATCTCTGCTTGGCATGAGTTAGCTAAGAATGCACCGTTGTCGCATTGGATTTGGAACCGGGGCCCTGTTTATTGGCAGGAAGCGCATTCCACTAGTCAGAGGGGTCCATAGAGTAGTGGTAACATCACTGGCGTGAAGAGCAAGCGGTAGCGGGATCGCTTCCCGCAACCCTCCCAAAAAGGTCCACTCAACTTATTTTCATTCGTGAGATGGCGCGCTGTTAAAAATGAGATGTAGGACGTGATGGGCACCTTGCATGGCTGCCGTATACAGTTAAATTCGACTCCTGTAAAAACTTGTGATCATCCGTTCATACTGATTTGTAATCATACTGCGTAATTGTCAGTTTGAAAAGTTTAAACGAAAATTATTATTATTATTATTATTAAAAAAAGGGAAATGGCTCTTCATGGTGTTGGCGTGTGAATGTGGCTAAGAAAATAACGGTAATCCCACAGCCGGCAACACTAGTAAAGGACATCTCAATGGGAGGATTACACCCGGTACAGATAGCCAAAGAGAAGAAGCAAGAAGAAGAAAAAACAGTTGGGTCTGATATTCTAACTTTGGACCAGTTAAGGATTAACCTTCCGGAATAAGTACCGTTGGAGGTGCGGAACAGCCTAACGTATGAACGTGAAAGTGTCTCCACATCGGACTTCAATTTGGGTCGAACGACGGAGAGCGATCATAGGATTGGCACTGAAAAGACACGTTCAGTTCAGCCACCGTTAAAAAAAGCAACGAGACAACGGACGAAAATGATGCAGATGCCTAGAATCTGTGAGAAGTTTATCTTATGAGTAGTGTTGTGTATTGTTAGAAAAAGAGACGGGCGGTGGATGTACGCGATTCTCAAGATCGATCAAATTGCTTAATGCTTAATCGATCTTGAGAAAGGTGGAGCCCCAGCCTCGCCCCAATCCTGTGTTACCCAACCATATCAACTGGTAACTCCAAAATCAGGGGCCATCCATATATTACGTACGCGAAAATCCAGGAAAATTGAACCCCCCTCCCTCTTCGCACACGTACTTCCCCCCACCTGGGTACGTAGGTTTACTAACCCCCCAGACCAGCTGCAGAATGTGTCATTTCGACAGCTGCAGGCACCGACGGTCTGCACTTTAGGCCAGATTGAAGGATGAGTATCCATGGACTCACTGCTGAGTTGCGTTATAGCTTAATAATGGTGTTCAGAGGTAAGGTGGCATACAAGTGATACATCTCCCACAGTCCTACTTACTCTGGATAGCTGGAAAGACTGAACTCTACCTCACATGAAGGCCAATCAATTTGAAGGCCCCGTTTCCTATGCGTAAGTACATTATCAGTAGACCCCCATTCACAAGCATACGTAAGCACATGCATTTAGGTTACCCCCCTCCCCTCCAAGCGTACGTAATATATGGATGGCCCCTTAGTACAAAAAAAATAATATGAATATGTGGTAAGCCCTTAGCTGTTCTTAATGCACACACGTAAAATTATTGTTTGTTAGCATGCATCAAGTTGTTTTAACTATTGGTGAAATTCTCACATGAACATGTCTAGGGACAATATAGTTTAAAATAGGGGAGGGTGTAATGGTAGGCCAATCTAAGCAGGGATCCTTAGTCTGGACTAAAATATAAAGGATCCCAAAAAACGAGCAGTATTAGTTTTGTGAAGGACCAGAATCGGACTGATCCCATGAAAGAATATTAAATCTAATTGTTTGTTTTAATACTGTATGCAAAGACACGACACTTGACCTTGGAGGAACAGTCAGCAGAACAGTTACAGCAGGAGGCAGAGGAGTCACACAACAATAGGGCCTCTGTTGGGATACAGAAACAGACTCTACCATCTGTTCAGTCTGAGGTTGTGTAACTGGACATACTCAATTCACAAGAAGTTGAGGGGAGAAAAAAGAAGTTGTGGAAGCCACTCAGCCAGAGGAAACTTTGATAGCAATCTGACCAAGACGAACAATCCAGAAACCAGAATATTTGAAGGACTATGCACAGAACATGACCTTTACTCAAACAGTTTAGGTGGAACATTAGCTTAGGAGGGAGGGATGTTGTGTTCATTCGGTGCCAGTCTGGGCCAGTGTAGACCTGTTGCTCATTGGAAATCACACACTGTAGAAATACAAAACAGTATCATCATCATTAGCATCAATATCATTACTACATTAAGTTGTTGTTGCTATTACCATTTTCATTATTGTTACTGATACTAGATCTTCAGTGAACATAAGATGAATGTATATCACATGTGCTTCTCTGCATTAAAGTGATTGTTCTGCACAGCAAGTACCCAATGGGTTTCATTTCTTAAGCTGCCAAACCCTTGATACATGTACCCTACAGTGACGCCATCTTCATGGGCTTCTCTGTCCTGAATTACCCAATGCCATAAATCTTATGTGCTGCAGCTAGCCTCTTCAGTGGTGTTCTACAATATGAGTATATATATATCTAACTTTGTGCAAGAAAGCTGTGTCCCGTGCTCAGACTAGGGGATATTAGTGAACTGGAAGACAGGTGAGAATCTATATGGATCTAAACATCGCTGTTTAAAACTAAACATTAATGGTATTAAGAATTTGTTAAATCAGACAGCGTCTAGTTTATCAACCACCACACCAGATCTTACATCCAAGTATTCAGAATCTGATTTAATCTGGATACGGCTATAGGCATTAACTTGCGGTCACAATTAACTAAACTTATTGACCTTTCCTTGAGAAAAAGTAACTAAAACATTGTACAACTCAGTCTTGCATTAATTCTATTGATGAAATGCCTCTTCCCCCACCCCGACACACACCCTCAGAGAAACAGGCATTGATACAAAATAATGATGAATTATTCCTCTTCAGAAGAGGCAGCCCTCGATGAAGTCAATTCCCCAGATGGGTGGCCCAGGCACCGACAAAGAGCAATCTGCAAGTGCAACATTTAAGATGAGAAATTAAATTTCAACACGTTTTAATCAAATGAAATTTAAGAATTTTCAGCCAACTCTAGCCACGACACTGACCTTCTTCTCGTGGTGTGGAATGATACGCCGCATGAAATTTGAGTTCGTGTCGCTCAGTCTGCATCAGTTTGTCGCGGACGGAACAAGAGCATGAGGTGATGATATTCAGCAGCAGCAGCAGCAGGCACAGGTAAGATGGCTGAAGCGGCGGCGGCGATGGAGCTGCTGAGATTGAGTTCCTCCCTCGATCGCATCCTCCACCACCATTTGTACAGTTGGCCGACAGTGCAGAACATTCCGTTTCTTGTTTATACCAGTTGGCTAAAGACCAACATAACACATTGACTCACTTGCACAGCCAATAGAAGAGTACCTCTGAGGACTTCTTTGCATGGCTAATCAGAATATACCTCTAAAGACCTCTTTGTATGTCTAATCAAAGTATATCTTGAAAGGCTTGTTTGTATGACTAATCAGAATATACCCCTAAAGAAATACCTCCAAGGACCTCTTTGCATGGCTCATCAAAACTACATCTAATGAATTCTTTGTAAACATAATAAAATATAATTGTATAACCTCTTTGTATGGCATGTCAGAATATACATCTGTTCCAAAGACTCTTAGTTTTAGTTATATTGTAGTTTAGAGCAGTATCTTTGACTTGAGACAGTTTTCTCATGGAAAGACCTGTGTCACCAACCTGTTCCTTGGTGACGTACTGGGCTTTGGTGACGTACTCCTTGCTGACCTTGATGCGAGGCTTGAGGAATGCCTTGATCACCTCGGTCACTGGAAATCCCAGCAGGTTTCTTCTGAGCAACTTCAAACAAAATCAGATGAAATTTTTTACAAGTCCAGTTACCATCAAACTCTTAATCCCTGGACCTCATTGATTAATGTTCAGTTTGTAACAATTTCCAATCTGCCAAATGCACCATTTGTCAATTCTGCTGTCATGCACTGGCTTTGTTGTTATTTGTATTATTTGCTAAGTTATTCACAACAAGTATGTAGGTACATATGTATGTCTTACGTTGTTATGTAACAATGTACATACAGATTTGGATATTTAAATAGCACTTTAAAACAGAACAGAAGAGTAGTCCCTTAAGCTAACCTGAAAAGCAACCATGGGTAATTGGGTAGGAAGTGTTGGCAACTTCATTGTAAGTGAAGGACTTATTCGAGGTCCCTACACATTAACCATCTCTGGAGAGACTCGAACCCGTACTCTTCACACTACAAGGTGAGCGCTCTAACCAAAACAAATCTGCCTGAAATACAAAGGATTCCAAAAGCTCAGTCAAAGGCCACAATGAAGTTTGGCTATAGATCTATCACCTAAGCCAGCTCCAAGTGTCTCTTGCATTTCAGCTCTTTCCAACAAGTCATATTCAGGGGTCGTAGCAGGTCGTCATAAAAATACAGGACACTTTACAGGACACAAAAAATAAAATTACAGGACATTTATAATAAAAAATACCCAGTATAAATTTAGTTTTACTCCTACTGCATAGTAGTAGTCAGACAACAGCGTTTCCTCATCACCATCATACTGCCAGAAGTTAGTTCTGCTTTGTCAACTAAATGCTAACTGGCACTACCCCTATCCACCAAATGTGAATAAATTGTTCAAAAATGTTATCAGTTTGCAACAACATGCATAGAGAATTGAACAAAACCATGCACTAAGCCTTATTTTTGTTGTCCCTGACTAAAAGTCGGTAGCAGTTTCAGCTTACTTAGCCTTTACTTAGAATCTAGATATTTATTCTTTAACATCACATGAACTCTGTAATTTGAATGGAGTTAATTAATTATGAACATCTGTGTAATCTCCCCCCCCCCCCCATCTATGTTTACTGGCACCCTCTGTCCCCGATAACGAAAAAAATGCAGAAACTTTCCCCAAAATCTGCAAATTACCAAAATTATGTACCGATTTTTGCCTCTGAGCTTAAACCAACACCTCACAGTTCAACAAAGAGTAGCAATGTGACATGATGCACTGGGTTCAAACCCTACCTTATATAGTTCCTAAGCCACAAAAATTAAACCAAAGACACAAGTACCACGGCCAGAACAATAAATTGCTAATAAATTCAAACATCATTATAATATCTTAAAACATTCATTATAACATCTTACCCAACCGCAGGACTGCTACATCGTTGGTCATGATGGCTGTGTGAGTTTGAACTTTGCCTTGCCTTTTCTCCCTCCTGTTTCGTATATGGTTTGTCATTGTTGACACAATCTCGTAAACTATTGTTCTTACTGCTAGCTCTTCTATCATGCGATCCACTTCTGTGACTTCGAGTGCTATGGCTTTGACTTGTACGGCCTTGACTTCCATGACTTCGACTTTTTGGACTCCGATCATGGTTTCGACTCCGACTTCGAGCGGTTCTGTGATCACGGCTATGATTTAATCCTCTAGGACTTCGACTTCTGATATTTCTGTCACCTCCTTCCATTCTACGTCCCAAACTTCTACTTCGACTTTTGCGACTCTTCTCGTTTTGCCTTTGATGTCTGCCAATGTCTCCAGACCCACTGTTTTGAGGATCTTGAGGTGCTTTCTGTCGATAATCCTCAGACTTGTGAGAAACTCTTTCATCCTTGTTTTGATGTTTTGAGGACTCAGCACCAGTCTTGTGGGAAGATTAAGATGCCCGAGAGGATTCTTTGTTTCTTTCTGATTTTACAGCAACATCACCAATGCCACTAATCTTTGACTTCTCGTCAGATGCTTTCTGTCGATTATCCAGAGACTTATGAGAAGCTCTGTCATCCTTTCTTTCATGTTTTGAGGACTCTGACATTGCAGTCCTCTGAGAAAGTGAAGAAGCCACCATATATTCTTTGTTTCTTTCTGATTTTAATGAACCTTCACTTATATGACTAGACTTTTCAATAAACTTTGACCTTTGCTGATCAATTTCTTTCTTCAGTTCTTCAATACGCTTCTGTAGCTCAGCCAGTTCACGTTTGTACATGCCTGTGTTCTTGTCGCTGCGATCACTCTGAATGGTGGATGCACTCTGTTCACGATTTCGTTGGCTCTTGTTGCTGCTGTCAACTTGATGCCTGTCTTTCAAAGTGTCACGCGTCTCAAACCGTTTTTCACCACTCAGTTCTTTCTTTGGTGACTTTGATAAACGCTGACTTCCACGTAAATCTGATGAACCAGTTTCTTTTGAATTTGAAGGCCTGTGGGTTGAACCAGTACTGGAACCTTGCAAATAATCTGAAGTGGAGTGATGGGGTGTCTGTGAATAAGAAGGCCCTGTAGTCTTACCATCACGTGCAGCTCAATCATCTGAATGTCGCACAGATGTCCAACGAGAGCTCTGCGATTGGCAAGTTTTTGCAGCAGCATTTTTCTGCGAAGTAGATGTCCTGTGATATGAAGTTTCTCTGCTCTTTGCTTCCTGCTTTTCACGACTCAAGGCAGGACCAGGCGATTCATTGTCACTTGCATTGGACCGATATGGTTGGTCCTTGATCTGAGACACAGTCTGGCTGGTTTTGAACTTGCCTAAGCTATCTAGAACCTTTTTTGTACCATCATCCGTTACACTGGAAAATGAAGATAATTCTGTTGACAGGTATTCTTTCCGAACCGACTGGGAACAGTATTGATCCATTTTCCTCTGAGATCTGATAATATTACAAGGTACCTGAGAATATCACATGCTATTTGGTACCATTACCAAACACATTTTATAATCTCTTTCCCGACATATGTCCATGCAGCTTCTAGGATGATTGGTTTAGAAAGTAAATTCCCTGTACAATTCCACTGTTTTCCAACCTTAAATTCAGTTTTGTTAAGATGCCATCTGCAATCAGAAAGGACAAAAAACTTTTCAAGAAATATAAGTGCATACAGTGAAGGGTTCTACAACAGGTTAATGTAAAATCCAACAATGCAACAAATTCAACAAAACCACAACTTTGTCCATTGGACAGATGACGGAGAGCACCATGAAGTTTTAAAAGCATTTAGGGTCACCTGACTCACCTTAGCTCTGCATTCCTTTGGATATGGTATCGAGTACTAACATAAGCTGGGAGGTTAAACAGACGATGGTCATGGTGGCCGCATCTTTGTTCCAGGCAAAAGATCATTCAAATGCAGGACCATGCTTCGGCAAGGTTCTTAAATGGTGTTCTACAAGCAGCCATACGTACAGAAATGCTTGTTTTGAACAGCAACAAAATTTTAGAGACAAGTTACCTATAGTCCATATAGTACTCACATAGTTTTGAAATAATGTAGCATACTTTGGCATGTTCCAAAAGAAGTGTGGTTGGATAGTAAACATGTCGAAAAAGTACAGTGACTAGGAATATTCAAGGGTTATACTCAGAAAAAGAACTTAATATCGGATTCCTCAAGTCACCAAAAATAAATATAGATGTAGCATCATTACATATTAACATTTTATTGACAAGCAGCATAGGTTTCCAAGCTGCTTTTAGTGCACTCTCGTCATTAAAGGTTAACCACGCTTTATGCAAGACTCAATTTCACTTCATATTACCAAAAGTGGATCATGTTTGTAAAAGATTTTATTATGTGTTACACTTGCATCAATAACTGAACTGCATATGATGGCATACTAGACGTGAACAGATAGCCATGCAAGGTGTTTCAAAATAGATAACCAGTTAAATACAACACCCAACAGATAAATGAATGGTTGGAGATGTGATTTGAGAATGAGATGTGGGTCAAAGGTAATACAAAGATTGCATACAGCCAAATCAGAGGTAAAAGTAAGTTAACTAACAGAAGAGGAATTAGCGGACAGGTGGATGGAAGAGTCAGGGATTGTCTTAATTTTTTCCTTGAGCTATGACAACAACTCGCAGCAAACTCTCTGTTGATAATCCCAACCATTGGCGAATGGTTGGGATTATCAACAGAGAGGTTGCTGCGAGTAGCCGAGGACAGGAAAGGATGGAGAAGAATCGTCTACAATGCGACCAACCCTCGTATCGAGGACGGTTAAAGAGAGAGAGAGAGAGAGAGAGAGAGAGAGAGAGAGAGAGAGAGAGAGAGAGAGAGAGAGAGAGAGAGAGAGAGAGAGAGAGAGAGAGAGAGAGAGAGAGAGAGAGAGAGAGAGAGAGAGAGAGAGAGAGAGAGAGAGAGAGAGAGAGAGAGAGAGAGAGAGAGAGAGAGAGAGATGACAACAGGGATGAATCGGTAACAAACTAGTTAGCAGACAAATTTTGTGTGCATTTAATGAGGTTATGTGCTAAATTAATTATTGCTCTGCAGTCTGCACAGACAACATTCAGAAAAATTTAACATAAGATACATAACATAACAAGGGTTTTAAGTGGTTAAGAAGACGTGTAGTCTGTGTTAGAATCACTGCAAATTAACCTGGAATGCTTAATAGCCCAATTTTCCTAGCTTCTTCTTAAAAGTTGTGATAGTGTCCACTGAGATAGTACTATCATCCAAACCATTCCACAGGTCTACAACTCTTGCACTTAAGAATTTCTGCCCTAATGTTCCATTTGGCTTCTTAATAATTTATACCTGTGTCCCCGAGTTGCCTTGTTTGGTGCTAATTCAAGAACCTCTCCCACTGTAGTGCCTCCTTTCCAGTAATACTCTTATAAGCTTCGATTAGATCTCCTCTGCTCCTCCTTCTCTCCAGTGTTGTAGCTCTTCTTTGCACCACTTTCTCCAGTTTTTTCATGTCCTGTTTCAGGTATGGATTCTATACCTGGATGCAGTATTCCAATTGTGCTCCTCCATCACTTTTAAATTAAAGAGCAATTGCCAGTCCTGTGACCATCTGAACATTTGTCTTAGATCTCCCTCAGTATCTCCACTTATTCTTCATCATCCACTGCTCTACATAGTTTTGTATCATCTGCAAACTTAGAAATTTTCGATAAAGTCCCATCGTCTATGTCATTAATAAGTACGAACAGCAGTGGCCCAAGCACTGATCCTTGTGGCACTCCACTTAGCACTGTCGTCCAGCTACGGTGTTTATCTCCTATGCCTACCTTTTGTCTTCTACCTGATAATCCATGTTCATACATGCTCTCTAATCCCACATGCCTGCAACTTTATTGGCCAGCCTTACATGAGGTACTTTGTCAAATGCCTTGGTAAAATATATGTAAATGATATCTACTGGTTTTCCCTCATCAATCCTCTCATACACCTCCTGAGAGAACTCCAGCAGATTTGTCAAACATAAACGGCCTTTGGTATTCCGCTATATTATCCTTAATAATTCTCTCCATGATCTGGCACACCACACTGGTTAAACTGACTGGTCTGTAGTTCCCTAGTTCACTTCTAATTCCCTATTTAAAAAATGGCATTATGAGTGCATCCCTCCATTCCATGGTACTTCTCCAGCCTGCATTGATTTATTGAAGTTTATTTATACCTCTCCAATTTCTTCCCTCACTTCATGCAAGAATTTAGATTGAGTTCATCTATGCCTGGATTCTTGTCAGTTTTTAGCCTTTTCAGTTGTTCCACCACACTTTCCTAGTAAATATTACTTGCGTTAATCCCTTTTCACCATTCCCTCAAAATTTTCCTACACTTCTTCCAAGCATCATTCACTCCCATGCCCTTTATTTCACTTACCATATCCTTTTCCTGCAACCTTTTCCTCACTAATTCATAATCTGCTTCAGAAGTTGGGTCTTTTCACATAGGCTTTGACTTCCTGGGTCTGCTCCATGACTAATTCCCATCTGATAACCTGATGATCACTAGTGCTAAAATGCTCTCCCACACTTACATTCTGTACCATATTTTCATCTGATGTTATCACTAAGTGGGGCGTGGTGGCTCAGTGGTAAGTTCGGCGCCTTGTGACCGGAGGGTTGCAGGTTCGAATCCCACTCTAGCCACTGCGTACGGACCTTGGGCAAGTCCTTCACTCGCAATTGCTCGTGGCGCTTCGGCGTGAAAATTCCGGCACAGTATCAAATGCTGTAGTCGGGAGCGCCTCTGAGTAGTAGTTGACTTCGAGAGGCGCTATAGAAATATCCGGAATAAAATAAATAAATAAGTCCCCTGGTTGGCTTCAAAACATGCAGTTGCATATAGCTGGCATCAATAAAATCCAAGAATATCTTATCTTTCTCTTTCTACTTCCAATTTTTCCCAATCAATATGATAGCTAAGTCTTCCATAATCAACGATGTTTCCTTATTAGCCATTTCCAGTAGTTTGCACATCCCTTGATCAACTTCTTTGGTGGCATCTGGTATTATTCTTAACTTAAATATCATGTATTCGCGACAAAAAAAGAGCGTGAAATCTGACTTTTGCAAAAATACAGGAAATACAGGACACTTTTGCAAAAATACAGGATTTTACAGGACAAGCAAAAAATACAGGACATTACAGGAAATACAGGACCGCTACGACCCCGATATTTGAATTTTTTCTGAAGTGCGTGCTCTTGTAGTGCATATGGAATCAATGAATATCACATAGTCAGATGTCATCGAAAGACTCGTGCATGAGTTTTTGTGCCAAGGCAAAATCCATAATCCCCTGCCAGTACATTGCATAATATAAAGTTCAGTCCCCAGTTTATACAAAAATTGTAGTTTAATGATGTATTTATATATACATGCATCAGGACACTAATATATTACATCACAGAAACATAAGACTATCTAAACTAAAACTAAAAAACTGATTTAAAGTTTGTTTTAATGCAGTTTGAAATGTTTGCTGAACAGAATAGAATGTGACAGTAAGAATGTGCAGTGGCAGACTGGTCCAGGACGATGAGCCAACACTTACATACCGAGCCAATAGAATACAATACAACTGAAATTTGACAAAGCCCCTTACAAAGCCCTCTGCACTAGTCATAACATTCACAGCTGTCAATGCCTTTTTTGTGACATATGATGCTTAGTCAATTTGTCACATTTCTCATTCTCTTATTTACTGCTAATTTCTTTTTTACTGGTACTCACTGACTCATTGAGTATGCTAGAGAAACAGAGCAAAAACAAAGTTCTACAATGAAGTCATTAATAGCTTTCCATGAAAAATTTATAATGTTGACTTCTGCACCATAACCCAACTGGAACTCCCTCTTAACATATGAAATTACATAAAGTCCCATACTACCACCATGACTTCTGCACCATGACACAACTGGAAGAGAAGTCATAACACCCTCTTAACATATGAAATTACATAAAGTCCCATACTACCACCATGACTTCTGCACCATGACACAACTGGAAGAGAAGTCATAACACCCTCTTAACATATGAAATTACATAAAGTCCCATACTGCCACAATGACTTCTGCACCATGACACAACTGGAAGAGAAGTCATAACACCCTCTTAACATATGAAATTACATAAAGTCCCATACTGCCACAATGACTTCTGCACCATGACGCAACTGGAAGAGAAGTCATAATGCCCTCTTAACATGTGAAATTTCATAAAGTCCCATACTGCCACAATGACTTCTGCACCATGACGCAACTGGAAGAGAAGTCATAACACCCTCTTAACATGTGAAATTACATAAAGTCCCATACTGCCACAATGACTTCTGCACCATGACGCAACTGGAAGAGAAGTCATAATGCCCCCTTAACATGTGAAATTTCATAAAGTCCCATACTGCCACCATGACTTCTGCACCATGATGCAACTGGAAGAGAAGTCATAACACCCTCTTAACATATGAAATTACATAAAGTCCCATACTGCCACAATGACTTCTGCACCATGATGCAACTGGAAGAGAAGTCATAATGCCCTCTTAACATATGAAATTACATAAAGTCCCATACTGCCACAATGACTTCTGCACCATGATGCAACTGGAAGAGAAGTCATAACACCCTCTTAACATATGAAATTACATAAAGTCCCATACTGCCACCATGACTTCTGCACCATGATGCAACTGGAAGAGAAGTCATAACACCCTCTTAACATATGAAATTACATAAAGTCCCATACTGCCACAATGACTTCTGCACCATGATGCAACTGGAAGAGAAGTCATAACACCCTCTTAACATATGAAATTACATAAAGTCCCATACTGCCACAATGACTTCTGCACCATGACGCAACTGGAAGAGAAGTCATAACACCCTCTTAACATATGAAATTACATAAAGTCCCATACTGCCACAATGACTTCTGCACCATGATGCAACTGGAAGAGAAGTCATAACACCCTCTTAACATATGAAATTACATAAAGTCCCATACTGCCACCATGACTTCTGCACCATGATGCAACTGGAAGAGAAGTCATAACACCCTCTTTCAGTTATGCCATAACTTAATTTCGGATAGTGAAAAAATTGGCCAGATTGGTTTACCAATCCGAATTTCAGTTATGCCATAACTTAAAATCAGTTCTTATTCCCCAGACATATCAATATTCAATGAGATCATTTGATTAACTTTGTCTGGTCATACCTAAATCAATAATAGTTAGACTTACTAACCAAAATACTACGTCTGAGTGTGAAATCATAGGCAACAATCTGATCATAGCGGTCACAGTTTACTCACAGACACACATTGTCTGACTATGAAGGCGGATTCAGACTGACAGGTGGCAGTTCACATTCTTTTGTAACTGCCAACTGAAAATTAATCATTCCTGATATAGCTTTGATACACACATCTCACATTAATGGATGGGTCTTAGGTAATTTTGATACTACTATGAAGCATTCCCACATTGAAAATTAAGGATTACCGTATATACTCGCCTATAAGTTGATTCACGTATAAGTCGAAGTGTACTTTTTTGGGAAAAATAGTGTCTAAAATCGACGACTCGCGTATAAGTCGAACTCATAAAAGCATCTGACTTCCATTTTAAAAGTAACATTTTCGTCCCTATGCAGAGTCATATATAGGCATGGACCAGCACATTGATCGTTTGTTGTCCTTAACAACGTTTGTTACCCAACAAATTATCTACCAATAATTACACATTTTCTAAAAAAAATAACTCTTTAAATTATCAGTCAGCTATTTACAAGTTAATTTTGGCCTCTTCCCAGTGTTTTCTCAAATTATTGCCCACTCATAGTTTCCATTTTGTGAAAGTTGCGGTCTTCGATTCGAGGAATCCGGAACATGAATGAGGGCAAAATATTATAGCGCTATTACAATTATTAACAAACTAAACTGCCAGACCATTTGCGGTTTCGAACTTCAAAAAGTCTCCAGTTAATTTCAAGTCAGTGGTTGTGAATGTAAGTTTCGCTGTCATCGTCGTCGATTTCCGAGTTCTCTGGCGTCGTTTTGCAAACCGTCTATGTAGGTCCATGTAATATATTTATATAATGCCTAAGGTTTAAAACAACTGCTGTACCATACTCATGGCAAATCATTTTGGAAGAGCTTTGCCCATTCACAAGGTCAAGCAGGTTTCGTCATCGTTGTCAAGCCCGATACCTTCAGCACCTGATCTAACTGGACCAGTCAGATACGCGCGAATCATGTCCTAATACTGGCATTCCTCTTTTCTAATGACCGGACCTCGCGTTCCACATTCATTACAACCAATCCTTTATTCATTCTTCGTAAAACCAACCTGTGGAATGAGCCTTTACAATAGAGCCTCTTAAAAACCTCGTTTTGGGGTGTCTTACTATTGCTTATAAATAAATATTGGCATCAGTTTCATCCCATCTGCTAGACAACTAATTATCACATGAAATGCGTTCGTTATGGCCATCGACGTATATTGGGATATACGTCGATGGTTATGGCCAATAGTTTTGACCTGAATGGTCTTATATCGTTTACAGTACAATTCCCAGGCAGGTGAAATTTGGTTTTATCAAATTTTTTACCGTACACGAATTTAAGGTCGTATAGAAATGTGCTATAAAATCAAATGATGCATAGAATGGAACCTGCACCCAATCAAAAGAATAACAAACAAGAACTGGCGTTGACGTTAATTATTAACGTCAACGCCCGCATCATTTAAATTTAATAGAAAATTATTTTATTCTACCAGATATTTGTCAGTATTGTGCTAAAAATTGATTCTTTATAGTATAATTTGTTTATAATATTATATTATTTCCTTCACGGTCATGCGATCGCTCATTGTTGCATCATGCGGTATCGGACGGGGTATGTTGTTGACCTCGGTTGCATGTTCATGCGATCTCGGATGGATAAATCTTGCGATCTTGGCTTGTCCCTCGTATAAGTCGACCCCCTAACTTTGGACTTTCAAAATTGTCCAAAAAAACTCGACTTGTACGCGAGTATATACGGTATTCATTTATTTTGTATTTTCTGAGGTTCGGTATAAGCCTAAACTTAGGCTGTCCATATGGAATATGTTGAGTTATAACCCAAGATATAATAGAAGCCACTGATTTGTGAATGAGCTGACAACCTTTGATCTTCAGGCAACAACCAAAATACTACAGGTAAGGAAAGGTAAAGCAAAGTAAAAGTAGAGTAACAATCATCTTGCATCTTTACATCAACTGTACTTAGATGATGCACAGTCTCAAGTTACGTGACAGGACCGTTTCAGTGGAACTGAAAGTGTGACAACCGCAACCAAACAACCAATCAATCCTTGTTGGTTAAGTGGCTTTACACTCGACATCACTCTCAATCACGAATGGCCTACCACGGATTCAACCTACCAATGAATATCTGTTCTACCCAGACCTGACAGTACAAAATGCAATGCCATCATCTTGATGTCCAGACTTTCAAAAGTACATTTGCTCCTCACTTCCATATTCAAAAGATGTGATATGCAGCCTATAGGTGACTAACTAATTAACAAACTAATTAACATGGAATTGCATACTTATGTGCTCAAGCAGAAACTGAACTCTGGATGCAATACGTGAAAGGCTGACCCACATGCAAACAATCAGCCATAAAGCTAACTCAGTAAAATGTTAAAATGATATAAAATCTAACCATTTCGTGGAGTGGGAGGCTTGTCAACTGGATGTCTCTTTCATGTGCCTTCATGACTGGAGTTTAAAAGGCTGGTCCAATGTAACCAAACACCTCTTGCAAAGCAGTTGCCAAACCCTTGCATGTCATAATGCAGTTGCTTTCTTCCACCAGGCACTAAATTCAGAAAGTCAACAACTGTTAAAAACTAGCACACAAAGAAACTGGAAATTTGTCTAAACTAAGTAATGTTTCACCTAAGTCAAGACAGAAGCCTATTATTCCTGCAAATACATGTCATAATCGTAACAATTCTGCTGGTAATATATATATATATATGACAAGCGTTGCAGTATCTTAGAAATATTTAGAGTAAGTTAAGGCTTTATTTGAGGAGGGAGATAGAGTAATGGTAACACCCATGGCCAGGACAGCATCAGATCACAGTTCGATACCCGTAACCTCCTCCAGGGCGGCGCCTTGCATGGCTGCCAAACCATTTGTTTAATTAAGATCTTGATTGTACTGTCATGTTTCAATGTAATCTTACTGCGTTTGTCAGTTTGAATTAATAAAGAAGATTATTATTATTATTAAATCGTAAACCTCAAATTCCTAAGGCGCCAGCAAACGACAACAATGAAGATGATGGTGATAATGACGACTGCATCAGCAGATGATTCAAAGAGGGTGGGGTTGGATCATTATAATTAACATAACCAAGATTGATGATGATGAGGATGATGTTAGTAATGATGATGATGATGGTGATGATGGTGGTGGTGGTGATAGTGCTAATCATGACAAGATCGTCAAAGCATGATTCCAGTGCTTTGAATCTTACAGGCTGGTTCAGACCGAGTCCGGGGTGTATAACCACATATCACCAATGGGGAGGTGTAACTGACATCAGGATCACCGCTGATGACTGGAGCATTCAAGATGGACAGGACTGAGAGAATGTTGGGGGTCTGGACAACTGGACTTCTGGTCAGGAGCAAGTCAAGAGCAGATATGGTTTCACGAGTTACCCCGCAAGATTGCATACAACGGAGTTGTGGACCACATCACCCCTGAACAAACCAGCAGAAGCAACCTATTTACATGATGTAATGTAGTGTAAATCGTCAAAATACTGGGCATCAAAACCTGCAAATAGATGACCAGTTTTATACGTTGGCACCAAGTCAGATCGGGTAATCAGAGGCCAAATTTGAAGTTGGGGGTATGAGTTACATTCGGGTTAAGGCAAATTTCATGTGTTCACTAACGAAGTAATAAACAAACGTGTCTGCTAATGAATGTTACTCTACCTCAACACTTTGCCAATAAATAATTTCTTGCTGGGTAGAATCATAACTGTTTCTATTATACTTAAGTTAAAATGATCTATTTGATAAAAATTTCTTTTGTAAAGAAATTGAAGAGTTCTTGTAAAACTCGAGAGCATTTGATTAAAGTTTTCTATGTACGATAATATTTCAATTCAAACTTGTTCAGCGAAAAGGGTGGATTCTTACCTTCTCCATCCTGTATCCTGCTTGACTTTGGACTCAAGCAAATAGCTGTTCAGCCTTGTCTCATTAGCTTTGTTCTTCAGTTCAATAATCAGAGCATCTTTGCTCATCTGCATTTGTTCCATTTCATTTGAAACCAATAGCAGACTGGTCAAACTGTTTTCTTGATCAGCAGCCAATCCAACGTATTTGGTTTCTGGATCCTGCAGCTTCATAAGTTTACTGCTTTCCAATTCAGCAGCTAATCTTTTGCAGTTTTCCTGATTCATTTTTAGCTCCTCCAAAATCAACCTCAAACTCATCTACCAAAGCTTCAACTTGGTGTTTTGCTTGTTACAACGGTGAACGGAGTTCAGCTGCATTGGTTTGGCTTTCTTCCCATTCGTTTCTGCCTGGGTCATTTCTTTGGAAATTAACATTCGATTCACAGGAGACTGGTTAAGTCCAGAAGACAATGTTCTGTTGATTGCTTTCCTTTGCTGCAAAATATTCTGCAATTCCTCATCTCTGGTGTGGCATTTCTGTAGTTCTGAAGTCAAGGGTTTACCACTGGCTCTAAGCTGTGCAAGTTCTTCTAACAAATTCTCTTCTCTTTCTCTTGCCAGCATCAGTTCATGACAAATGGCCTTTAATCTGTCATTTGAGTTCTTTAGCTCATCAGATGAGCACTCCTCCTTTGATTGAAGCTTTTCAAACGCCCTAGACAGCAGGTCCGCATTATTTCTGGCATGGAAGAATGCAGATGATGTCTGCTCTTGATTCATTTTATGCATCTTAAACAGTTCTAAAAGTATTTCATTAGTTCATCCAGCATCTTCTTCTCTTTGGCTTTTCTCAGTTGGATTTCAACCAAGAGGCTTTCCTGTTTGTTTGATGCTGACCTATTTCTAGACACTGCCCTTCTTCCTTTGCTTCCGCTGTTCAATTTCTTTTTGCTTTATCTTCCAGTTCTCTAAGTATTCAGCCAATGCTGTAGATATCAGTACCTGCCTGCACTGTAAGCGAGGCCAACGTAGCCGTGAGCTGCACCACATTCATTGCGACTGAACGGTTTCCTTTAGTGAACTGACCTCCTTGGATCTTGTGTGCGGCTTATCCTGAAGCATTTTCAGTTCTGCAGATTGGGACTTGTCTTTGTCGTTGATAAGTGCCAGTTCTGCTGATTTCAACTCAACCTCCATTCTGAGGTGTTGCAGCTCAGCGGAGTCTAACATGTCTCGGTTTTTCAAAAGTTTTCGATTTGAAGACTCAGCCTCTAGCTATTCCTTTACAGGCAACAGCAACATCTCTGAAGATTTAGCCACCTTCTGTTCTTTGACCTCATTCAGCTCTTTAGACAATGTATCAGCAGGTGCTTTGAATGAATGCAACTCAGTACATCTCATATCTAACTCACTGGACTGCAGCTCAGTCCTACCATTCACCTCATCCAATTCCTTGGACAATTTATTCTTCTTCTTTTCTTCTTTCAGCTCACAAACTGAGCTTTCAGTATTCTAACCCAGCTACTTCAATTCATTCAGCTCGACTTCCATCATCTCCCGATACTGCGAAACCATCAATGACTGATTGTATTGTGGTTCCAAAGCGTTTTTTTAGTTCCCTGCCTGTAAATTCATTATAGTCTTAATTTAGCTATCCTGTGACTCAACAGTTAGGGTGGACAACTTCCGTTCCTCTGCCAATGACTTTAGTTTACCCTCAGATTCAGTTAGCTTCAAATAAAGTGTGTTGAATGCATCATCTGTATGCACTGTTTCCATGAAGATATCCACTGCTTCCATGAAGATATCCACAGAAGAACTTGAACTCTGAGGTTTCATTTTCTCTGATAAGACAAGTTCTGCAGAATTAGATCCTTTGAGAAAAATCTGATCCTTTTAGCAAATTTCTTCAATCATCATCAACGGTTTCTTCTTGTAATCATCTGAACTAATAACATCCTCCGCAATCGTCTGCCCCAAACAGCAGTGTTCGTGAAAAATCATTCTCTTTATCAACTTGAACATCACTTAGCTTCTTACTTTCTGCCACGCTCAAAGAATTCTTGTTCCCCCATCGAGAACTTTATCTTTGTAAGTGTTATTACTGGTCATTGCATAGTCACTCCTTTCATAATTTTTACTTCTTTTCACGATAACCTTGGGGTCTGTGTGCCATAATCCATTCATAGATTTCACTGAAGCCTTGTGCATTTTCATTTTCTGACGACTGGCATTGGACAAGAAGAGTGTAGACAATCAGCGTAGAGACAGTTCTGTATCGAAGATTGCCGAGCACGACAGACTATCAGCCAGTACCCGTATCAGGATCTGATACAGACCGGCAGGTCAGTGGCTCTGGAGAGTCGTAAGCGTTTGAAAACATTTCCCTGGCCTTCATCAACGCTGAATGATGCCGCTGTAAGATCAAAACACGAGCAGCTGTTAACCATCGCAGGAAAACTGTGAGACCAGAAAAGATTCTGTGTCAGGATGATTAGCGTTAAATCTCACAGTTCACTGAATTAAACAATGAATAAGTAGGTGAATAAATGGGCGGGTGAATGGGTGAATTAGTGATATAATATCGCTGAGGACGTCTGAATATAGAAAATAAACATTTCATAACAGAACCTCACTATAGAGCAGTTCTTGATATAACTCATAAAACAGCATTAGAGTTTCTCGTGTATATTCACTGAGTGACCATTAGACCTACAGCCAAACAGACAGGACTATGCTTCTGTGATTCCATAATTATCAACATCATCATTTCGTATCAACCCATTGATCAATTGATTTGAATCTACAGCATCCTTGTGGCCTGGTTAGGTACATGGATTACAACATACATAAAGTTCAAAATATTAGAGATAGCACTGTAAACTCTGCTTTAAAGCACGCTTGGCTACGGCAAAGTCTTAAAGCAATTTCTTGCCCTGACAGAGCTTTTAATGCTCACTCTTTCGGTCGACAGTCCAGTATGCTAACCACCCGACTACTATCGTAAAAGCATTAAGCATGGCTATTTTATATACAGACCTACAAATATGCAACTCTTCCTCCTACGCTTTACAAAATATAGATCATTAAATAGACGCACTGTACGCACACCCTCCCGTCCCTCTCATCCCCCACCCGTAACTTTCTGAAAGAACGCTATGATGCAGTTTCTTTTTAGGTGGAGACTTTCGTGAATATCGTGTTTTTCTTGTCAGTCATGACAGATTATAGACACAGTCACTAACAACACTGTAACTACGAAATACCTTATTAGCCTTAAGTCCAACGCGCTTAAGTCTTACTACAGATGCTCGTAAATAAATAATATGGCCGCTTTCCCGCTTTGCTGCCATAGATATAAACAAGGAAATTGAAATAGCTGCCATAGTTAGAGTACTGAATAGTGACAAACGTAAAAATTTCAATTTAGATAATATCTAATGCTTTAGATAACATGCCGTATTGACGTTTAACAAAAATATCGATGCGATGCCTATTCTTGTGTGGATTTGAATAGTAGGTGAACGCACACGTGCGTCTAGTGCCCCTCCAGGCTCCCATGCAATTGCGTCATGATCGAGCGGCTTCTGTTTTCTATGTCTCTTTTTTGCAGGGATCGGTTGGGACCGGAACGCACCGGAACGGCGTTCCGGTTCTTTTTTTGACGACCGGAACGCCGTACCGGTTCTTTCTTGGAGAAAATTTCTAGTATCTAGAGCGTCTTTTCGTTACTTCCTATACTTTTCTGGCGGATTATTAATGGCCCATGTAGATTTCAGCCTCTCTGCAGCCAGAATATACCATGTAGGGTGTATACGCTATATACACAGGGCCACAGACGTATATATAATACGTATTTTGTCTGTGTAAGTGACCCTCACCCTAATGGGTTGAGTTATTTGACCCTGGGTGACCCTCAGTAGGAAAGACGCCCATGGCAGTTGTATATATGAGATTATGTTCATTTGCATGCACACTAATATACAGCCAGATTCTCCCTTTCCCAACCACTTCATACACTGTAAGGGTATGTCAGTCAGCTCCAGCGCTAAGAAATGCCTGAAATATGATCGTCTGTCTTTCCGATCTTTCGCTCTCTCACTCCCTCGCTTACTCGCTCTTACTCGCTATCTCTGTTTATCTGTCTTACTGTGTCTGTCTGTCTGTCTGTCTGTCTGTCTCTCGTTTTCTCTCGCTCTGTCTCTGTCGCAGTATGTCTCTTTCAATGTCTCTCTACAACCCTGTTGTATACGGCTGCAGTCTTCGTTCTTCATGTTACTCGGCCTGCTGTGATAGTATCATAGTAGTCCTTCACGTTGAGAATACAGTCGCTATTTTGATTCGTTTACTTTCAAACAAAAAAGAACGACTTCTAATTACATTTTTAAGTCTAGCTGCTTAAATTTAATAAATAGATGATGAAGCGTTATAGAGAAACCGATCTGTTGAATTTCTTCACCAAAAAAGCAAGCCAGCAACGACTGTTAAGGTGGAAATGGGACTGAAGAGGTTTGCACTACAGATAATAAAATATTCCATTGGCATTGTTAACGAAAACGATTTAATAGCTGTGTGTGAGCCTGTGTCACTGAAAACAGTCTCAGTTGCTCAATCAGAGAACTTAGGCACATTAAAAGACGTTGGTCATCAGAATGATTTTGTTCTAGCCGTTGGTGCAAAGTTAAGTTAACTGATGCAGACAAATTTCGATTTCTGACCGAATTCTATGCTCCACCAGAATCATATGCGTGGCCTAGCACCACGAACTTCTTAATTCAGAATGGTATGGTATGGTATCTGGGAAGTTATAAAGCGCCTCTCAAAGTGCGAACTATCAGAGGCGCTCTCAGCATGTATGTGAGCCTCTCGCGGAAACAGAAAAGACTTTAAACGATGAACAAGAGAGAGAGAGAGAGAGAGAGAGAGAGAGAGAGAGAGAGAGAGAGAGAGAGAGAGAGAGAGAGAGAGAGAGAGAGAGAGAGAGAGAGAGAGAGAGAGAGAGAGAGAGAGAGAGAGAGAGAGAGAGAGAGAAGCAGGGTCCCATGCAGTACCAATTCAGAATAGTAGTTGTCGCTTTGCTCTTTAAAGTAGTAGGCTCTACATAAGTAATCTGCTTCACTTTGTGGAACATTACTTATGCCTTTACAAAGTTAAACCTTAAGTGTTACTCAGCCTCTGTGAAATCTGTTAAAATAAGAAAATATTATCGAAAAAGTTGATTCCGTGATTGTTTAGCATTCTATGCTTCTGGAGATCGCCCTATAAACTCACCTCTGAAGACTACTGCTTCGCATTACGCAACCCCTATGGTAAAAATCCTAGCTATGCCAGAGTGAAGCCCGTTTTTAAAAAACGGGAATGTCGCGACAGTGGCGTCCCCTCGCGAACGTTCGCGTGATTTCAAAGCGCTGCCGTCAAAGTAAGTAAGTAAGTATGTTCTTTATTTGACCAATTGACATAACACACTCTGGTTTACATACATGTCAGACAATTAGAACGTATGCATCCTAATAAAAATGTCTTTCTCATTAGACCAACGGTTCCCAAACTTCACTGGGTCGCGTAAATATATTGGCAGTCTCGGTACCCACTGTGAACAATTAAGCATTGTGCACTAAAATTTACTTCGTAAATTGGCAGTTTTAGCTAGAAATTTCAAGATTAACATGGCGCTTGAAGCGCTGGTTTAGGTAGTTTTTTTCTAAATCATTGTTGAAAAATTCGAGGTAAACAAGAGCCTAAAATGTACTCCATTTTGGCATCAAATGCTCAAAATTGCGTCAGCTTTATGGTTTCTCTGTTCTGAATTACCCAATGCCAGAAATCTTAGGTGCTGCAGCTAGCCTCATCAGTGGCGTTCTACAATATGAACTTAAATCTAACTTTGTGCAAGACAGCTGTGTTCATTACCCATGCTCAGACTAGGGGATATTAGTGAACTGGAAGACAGGTGAGAATCTATATAGATCTAAACATCCATTCAAGATGTTCTGATACAAAAACCAAAGCTGAATTTGATCTGCTTTTAGAGAGGTCACCGGGGTCAAGAAAAGCTCTTTTAGTAGATGATGAACTATGGCAAAGGCAGAACGAAAGGAGAGAAGCTAATAATTTAAGTAATGGTTGGATCTAAGACATCAAAACACTATCAAAAGAGATGTAGGAATAGTGTCGTAAAGACCGCTTTGGTTTGGCTAGGTAAAGATGAGTGTACGAATGTCTACAAGAAGTACGTGTTGTTGGCTGAAAGTAACATAAAACAGAGCGTATAGTAATAGGACAGAGAAATTTATCAGATGCAGAGGTACCAGCTGGGTCCCGTAGAGTGGGGGGGGGGGGGGCGTTGAGTAGTGGACAACACACTGGCGTGAAGATGATATCATGATATCATCATCATGATATCATCATCAACATCATCATGATATCATCATCATCATCATCATCATCATCATCATCATCATCATCATCATCATCATCATCATCATCATCATCATTATCATCATAATCATCATAATCGTCATCATGATATCATCATCATCATCATCATCATCATGACATCATCGTCATCATCATGATATCATCATCATCATCATCATATCATCATCATGATATCATCATCATCATCATCATCATCATCATCATCATGATATCATCATCATGATATCATCATCATCATGATATCATCATCATCATCATGATATCATCATCATCATGATATCATTATCATGATATCATCATCATCATCATGATATCATCATCATGATATCATCATCATCATCATCATCATGCTATCATCATCATCATCATCATCATCATATCATTATCATCATCATCATCATGATATCATCATCGTCATCATCATCATCATATCATCATCATCGTCATCATGATATCATCATCATCATCATCATCATCATCATCATCATCATCATCATCATCATCATCATATCATCATCATCATCATCATCAGGAAATCATCATCATCATCATCATCATGATATCATCATCATATCCTCATCATATCATCATATCATCATCATCATCATCATGACATCATCATCATCATGATATCATCATCATCATCATCATCATCTTCTTCATCATCAAATCATCATCATCATCATCGTCATCATGATGTCATCATCATCATCATCGTGAAATCATCATCATCATCTCATCATCATGATATCATCATCATGATATCATCATCATCATCATCATCATCATATTATCATCATCATCATCATCATCATCATCATCATCATCATCATCATCATCATCATCATCATCATCATCATATCATCATCATCATGATTTCATCATGATATCATCATGATATCATCATGATATCATCATGATATCATCATGATATCATCATCATCATGATATCATCATCATGGTATCATCATCATCATGATATCATCGTCATCATCATGATATCATCATCATCATCATCATGATATCATCATCAACATGATATCATCATCATCATGATATCATCATCATCATCATGATATCATCATCATGATGTCATCATCATCATGATATCATCATCATGGTATCATCATCATCATCATGATATTATCATCATCATCATGATATCATCATCATCATCATCATCATCATCATCATCATCATCATCATCATCATCATCATCATCATCCTACATATCTATTCCACAATGTACAACCACTTAAAACAATGTCGTCTAGATAAAAAGATATAGACATTATAAATAATCCTGGCTCAAATCCTTGTAGCCCTACTCCAGAGATCTCATCTCCTGGAAAATGCCTGAAGTTTTGGTTAGATATTATTCACGGTGCACCAACAGCTGAACATTGGAGGATAAATATTAGATTAGCTAGCCTATTAGGCATATTATTTATTATTGTTTCTCATATCAATACAGTTTAACAGTAAACATTACTGGTGCTAAGAATGTTTGTGCATGTGCATCTGAGTATGAGCAGCACAAAATGTGCACATAACAAAAAGTCAGATCCAAAATATTACGTTGTCCAATTTACCTTCAGAGTTCGTAGCTTTTCTGTTCTTTCTGCAAATCGAGCTGCATGCTCACTGATTCGGCCAAGGTTTCTGAGCAGCTGCTCATTCCGCCTCCGACTTCGCTTCTCATCTTCACAGAGTTTCTTCCAGTTGTTCTGGGATTCTGATACTCACATTGCATATCTGTCAAAGGATAGAACAGAATACAGACCTATGCAATGCAAAATACGGTTAAACCATTCTGTGGCATAAAACTCATGCAATGTGTCAGACTTTGCTTTAAGAATGTCTGCTTAGTAACACTTATGAGAAATATTGCAAATTGAATAGTCAAATGCACACATGCATATTTTTATCAATTGTAAACTGTAGGCCTACAAATTTATCTCTGTATGCCTCGAATCACAGTGGAAGACTGGGCTGCACGACAGAAGTCGACA
This sequence comes from Allolobophora icterica, assembly GCA_963556255.1. NCBI lineage: Eukaryota > Metazoa > Annelida > Clitellata > Crassiclitellata > Lumbricidae > Allolobophora > Allolobophora icterica. The sequence goes on along the minus strand of OY744604.1, from coordinate 59,945,445 downwards.
AGGTGCTGCTCCAACAAGAGCAGAAGCAGAAGAAGAAAGAGGAGACGTTTAAAAGGAGGTTACAGCGATTCCAACTTGAGAAAGACGCCCTGTTGATGAAGTTATGCTCATATCACACATATCACACGTACCGTAACTATCAGCAGACCAAATTTCATCATCTCTTTCATCTGCCTTTCCTCACAGTCTAAATGTCAAAGTCAGTTTAGAAGTAGTTTGAATTCCAACATCAGTGATTACTTGTAATAATAATCACTAATTTATGTAGAGCCACTTCAAAAGAAACTCTTCAGAGGCATTCCAACGGAGAGCCACAGAGTACAGCATTCCGAAAGTGTCATAACAAATTCCTGTACACACGTGATGTATGCACAAACTTGACATATTCTTCTAAATGGCATCGTAGGAAAGCATTATGTTCCTATTTACAGATTATAATGTATCATGAATGACACGAATGACAAACGGTAAACATGCTGTTGTCATCGTCTTCATAACATCACCTGTTCAGAAGATGGGGCACTTAATTTTCGGGGACTACTACACCTCCAATTAAGTTGCCATTACTTGAACGTCTGAACCAGGAAAATCCAGAGGAGCACTAATAATACTCTAGGCCTACCTCTGTCATCCAGCTCCCAGATGTCCATCGGGTAGAAGCGGTCATATAGCTCACCAGACAGAACGAGGCAACTGCTCATGTTGTACAAGTCGCCCTTGCGGTAGATGTGGTGGACGAGGGCGCATGCAGGTCGAGCGACGGCAATTCAACCGATTGGTGTTCTGCAGGAGCTGTTCATAGGACGTGGAGTCGTCAGCCAGTAGCCCCTTGCGCATCACGGTGTAGCCCTCAATAGCCTGCCTCTGCAGCCCAAAGTAAAATTCTGCGGAGTCATCTACAGAATACCTTGAAAATTATCGAATAGTTCTTGGTAGAAGTGATTGCTTCTAATTCAAGAATAAATGTAGAAAATAAGTCACAGTACGGGCCTATCGAACAAAATCTAAGAAGCCACAATCATCATAGAACTAGTCCCAAAACGGCATCGTAATAATCAGTTAAAACACGTGAATAAATATACAGTGATCAACACTGTTTGAATTTACGATATCATCGACAATCTTAATTCTTTGATGGTCATTCCAAAACTAGTGTCAAATGGAAACAAGTCTCAAAGTTCAAATAAGACTAATAAGGCTAGTTTTTGTAGACAGCACTTGGTCTGTTACTTACATCTCAATCACCTCGAAGTTCGGCTGAAGGTCAGGGCCAAAGTCGATGAAGGACCATTCAGTGCCCTCGCGTTTGTAGGCCTACTCTCAGCGGTCGAGGCTGAGCATAGTGTGGTTGAATAACTGCCGGAGTTTCTCGATTGTGTAGTTGATGCACAACTGTTTGAAAGAGCTACTCTGGAAAGAGACAAAGTAAAAAACCTCTCTAGTTAAATAAAGTCACCAGAAACCACAACTGCAAAGAAACGCTCTAACAAATCATGTCTCTACGTGCAAACAGCGGCGTCCATCCTATGCAGGAATGAAGCCGAAATCTTCATAGCCTTTTCGGGGGGGGAGAACTTTTTAGTAGGCCTACATTAAACGTCTGCTCAGAGCACAGAGGAGACCGAAAATGGGATGGATCACCAGCATCAGAACTTGGATGGAGCTGCCATTCGATCTAGTGTTAACGGAGACGGAGTACAGGAGGAGATGGAGGAAGCTTATCCATGAAGCAACCAACCATCGGATCGAGGAAGGTTGAAGACAAGACAAGACAGTGTTTCCATTTCAGTGATCATTCGATGTGTTTTTACTTGGGCCAAGAAAAATGCTTTTCTCTGTTTTAAAAATAATGAAGTCATTGTGCTGTTCTAGGATCGAGCTGACGATTAGGGCCTAAATTTAATAATTTTGGCGTATCGAATATTATTCTCTGATTGTTCGTTGATGTCACATTGTGTATAAGAAATTGTAGTAGGGCCTATAATTTATAAGAGTTTTTGATTTTTCTGTGCTGTGACTTTGCAATTTAATTTTTCTAGTAATCATGCCCAGAGGGAGGGAGGGAGGGAGGGAGGGAGGGAGGGAGGGAGGGAGGGAGGGAGGGAGGGAGGGAGGGAGGGAGGGAGGGAGGGAGGGAGGGAGGGAGGGAGGGAGGGAGAGGCCGTAACAATGCATTATTTGTCGATTCTGATTAGTTGATATGCTGGTGTCGAGTGCTGGCTTTGTTATTTCTATTATTTCCCAAGTTATGTACAACAAGTGTGTTGTACAGATGTACGGTATGTATGTATGTACGTCGGTATGTAACGATGTGCATATCGATATGAATATCTAAATAGTGCTTTAAAACAGAACAGAAAAGCAGTCACTTAAGCTAATCCCGACAACTAATGAGGAAAGTACATTTGACACACATGCATAATTCGGTATAAGATAGACATTTCCTAACCGATGCTACTGTCATTATTACACATTTATTAAGAACCACTATCAAATGACCAAGCATCAGTTGATGGTGCTGAGCAATTAAAGTGAAGGACTTAATCACGGTCCCTACACATTAACCATCTCTGGAGAGATTCGAACCCATACTCTTCACAATAAACGGTGAGCACTTTAACCAATCAGCTACCATGTTCCACGTAATGTGTCTTTCGTTACAATTAGTGTAAAGGCTGCACAACAAATACATTACACTATTATTTATTTGTTCTGAGTATTTATATAGTACAATGAATGACTTGCTCAAGGCCTCTATACCGTACGTCAACAACCTTCTCAGGTAGACTCAAACCTGTACTCTCTGCATTACTTAACGGAAACCTTACCTCTTCCAGTCTACTTAGGGCTCTTAATGTTTCCTCTTGCAATGTTGTGCACTTGTGAACTTTTGTAAAAAAAGGCATTATCCAATTACAGAGGGTGTTGCAATAATCAGCAGCTCAGAATGGAGTTGCAATCAAGTCTCATGAAATGAAACACGTTCAAACACAACACCCACATACTGATAACTGTTTACCTAACCTTATGGATAAGAAAACTTCAGTTTAAAACATATTAATAATAAATAATATTAATAAATAATATTGATAACAGTAACAGTGTAGACACGATATTCGTTGTTCAAGAACAATTAGTTGTTCAAGAGCAATTAGTTTTTCCACACCAGTCAATGTAGTACTTCTCATGTGAATTCTGAGTTTGAATAAAATGAACAGAAACAAGTTTCAGTGAAAAGCACACTTACGTTGGGTCAGCTTTGTCGGTGGCATCAACGTGTCCAGCTCAAAATTCTCCGCACCTTTGGACCGTGACTTTGGATTCACATAGAGACGATAAGCGTGATGGCAGCACCCTTTGTGATGACCACCGTGCTCTTCGATTTTCCAGCGTTCATGTAGCGGAAAGGGAAATCGCGCTGCAGTTCGGTACGGTTGGTGATGTGCAGGCCCTCCATGAGACATCACTTCTTCAAGATTCCCGTATCCTTTGCCAGGCATGATCTGTTTGTGGATGTATATCACGAACTCCTTCCCGTTCATCAGAAGATCCGGAAGATCATTCTAGAACATGCTGGTAGTCGTCAGCTCCTGAGGTGATGTGTCGCAAGGCAGTGGCATACTCGACTTGACGCCATCGGAACATGGGATTGGACTCAGTGATCGAAAGCTTTCATCACAGCTATTTATGCCCTTTTAAAAATTTGAGCCAGTTCCACCAGATTCCAGTTTCGCTGTGGTTCTGTCATAAATTGCCCGTGCATGGTTTGCTGTGCAAGTTGTGTACGGCTTTTAATGTCAGCTGACAGCAAATCGCCATCATTTATGGCGTCGAAGTCTAGAAGATTCAACACAGATGACTGCGACATGTTAGCCTCGTGTGACGCGTAGTCGCCCAGACATGAGTTGATGTCAAACCCATCGATGTGCATCTCCTAGGTTATCTTTTCATTTTCCAGGTGCGACTCGAAAAGCTCAGTTCTGCCTCTCCCACGGAACTCAGCATCAGAAGCACTTCTTCCGCTATGACATTCAAGTGCTACCGATGTCACCAGACGATTCACCACCAGATGTCGCTAGCATGCCCATGTCCAGAGGATTCGACTGTAAGCTGTCTACGATACCAGATGATGACATGAACTTCATGTCGTCCGAGATTGGATAGACCAAATCCCCACTCGGCAGCGTATCCATACCTAGGTCGGCGACATCCGACCATCAGCAGTCCTTTCCCATACTCGGTTCTTCTAAGTACGAACCACGAGCAGTAGTCGGCATTTATTTCGCTGCTCCGAATCGATTTGTCTCGTCTGTCTGTAATTTCCTTACACCAGTCAAACATGGTTATGCCAACAGGGGCTGTTGTTGGGGCTTTCGAAACAACAATATCACTTGCCTTGTTAACTGCATCTGCATGATTTCTAGGTCTATCAGGCAGACACTTCGTTGCACAATACACATATTCATCCTGATAGTGACCAGGGATCTTGAAAAAATCCTTGTCATCCGATGATGTTGTCAATGACTGGAAGCTGTCTTTTCCGGCGCTGGCTACTCCCTTGCTAGGGGATACCACAACCTTTCCACTCGCTTTGGTTTTACTGTTTAAAGCACTGTGCTTTTTACCCGTCTCCGCTTCCAAAACCTGTTTCCGCTTCGGTCGATTCTCAGCAGAACAGTTTTCAGACACTGAGACTCGCTTCGACTTCGTCCTTGCTGCCCGATTCTTCTTGACGTACCGCTGATCCGGATGGATGCTGCCATCTGTAAGACTGATGACGCTGCTTTGCATGTCCGCAGAGAATGCTGAGAACTCGCAATAACCATGGTCGATCAATGGATGCAAACAACCCACTGATGACATGACTTCCGAATCGTGTGTAGGCCCTGACGAGATATGTGGTTTCGGCCGGTGTTTGATACGTCGCTTACTCGAGCTTGCACAGTTCCAGTCTGCTGTTTTCTGGCCTTTGAACTGCGCGATAACAGCTCTGGTGCCAGCCTTACATCAAAGTTTTTTTACATGATGGCAATTTTTTTACCACCAGTGAGACGCTGGGATGGATCCAAGTGTTTTTCCATTGTTTGCCACCAGTGAGACGCTGGGACGAGTCCCTGGCGCCGCTTCGACTATAAATTTGGCACCAAAAGAGAAGCAAAGTGACCAATGCTTGTAGACGATTTTCGCGATGATAAGATTTTTTTCAGGAATCGGAAGATACTTTGCTGTGGTGCCATTGTCATTGATAGGTTGAAGGTGATTGTCGCTCTCAGGTAGATAATGTCATTGATCGGTTGAAGGTGATTGTCGCTCTCAGGTAGATAATGTCATTGATAGGTTGAAGGTGATTGTCGCTATCAGGCAGATAATGTCATTGATTGGTTGAAGGTGATTGTCGCTATCTGGTAGATAATGTCATTGATAGGTTGAAGGTGATTGTCGCTATCAGGCAGATAATGTCATTGATTGGTTGAAGGTGATTGTCGCTATCAGGTAGATAATGTCATTGATTGGTTGAAGGTGATTGTCGCTATCAGGCAGATAATGTAATTGATTGGATGAAGGTGATTGTCGCTATCAGGTAGATAATGTCATTGATTGGTTGAAGGTGATTGTCGCTATCAGGTAGATAATGTCATTGATCGGTTGAAAGTGATTGTCGCTATCAGGCAGATAATGTAATTGATTGGTTGAAGGTGATTGTCGCTATCAGGTAGATAATGTCATTGATTGGTTGAAGGTGATTGTCGCTATCAGGTAGATAATGTCATTGATTGGTTGAAGGTGATTGTCGCTATCAGGTAGATAATGTCATTGATTGGTTGAAGGTGATTGTCGCTATCAGGTAGATAATGTCATTGATTGGTTGAAGGTGATTGTCGCTATCAGGTAGATAATGTCATTGATCGGTTGAAGGTGATTGTCGCTATCAGGCAGATAATGTCATTGATTGGATGAAGGTGATTGTCGCTATCAGGTAGATAATGTCATTGATTGGTTGAAGGTGATTGTCGCTATCAGGTAGATAATGTCATTGATTGGTTGAAGGTGATTGTCGCTATCAGGTAGATAATGTCATTGATTGGTTGAAGGTGATTGTCGCTATCAGGTAGATAATGTCATTGATTGGTTGAAGGTGATTGTCGCTATCTGGTAGATAATGTCATTGATAGGTTGAAGGTGATTGTCGCTATCAGGCAGATAATGTCATTGATTGATTGAAGGTGATTGTCGCTATCAGGTAGATAATGTCATTGATCGGTTGAAGGTGATTGTCGCTATCAGGTAGATAATGTCATTGATTGGTTGAAGGTGATTGTCGCTATCAGGCAGATAATGTCATTGATTGGATGAAGGTGATTGTCGCTATCAGGTAGATAATGTCATTGATTGGTTGAAGGTGATTGTCGCTATCAGGTAGATAATGTCATTGATCGGTTGAAAGTGATTGTCGCTATCAGGAAGATAATGTAATTGATTGGTTGAAGGTGATTGTCGCTATCAGGTAGATAATGTCATTGATTGGTTGAAGGTGATTGTCGCTATCAGGTAGATAATGTCATTGATTGGTTGAAGGTGATTGTCGCTATCAGGTAGATAATGTCATTGATTGGTTGAAGGTGATTGTCGCTATCTGGTAGATAATGTCATTGATAGGTTGAAGGTGATTGTCGCTATCAGGCAGATAATGTCATTGATTGGTTGAAGGTGATTGTCGCTATCAGGCAGATAATGTCATTGATCGGTTGAAGGTGCTTGTCGCTGTCGGTTACAGTAGAAGGGTGATGAAAAGGAAGATGATGTCCAATGATGAGTCAGATGAAGATGAGATGCGATGAGATGAAGATGAGATGAGATTGCTGAGGGGTGGATGAAGAAGGATAAGGAGAATGAAGATTAAGTAGAAGGATGATGAAAATGAAGATGATGAGGGAGAATGTCCAAGTGATGGTGAAGAGGATGAGTCAGATGAAGATGAGATGAAGATGGATGAGATGAATGTGAGATGAAGATGAGATGAGATGGCTGAGGCAGGTGAGTTGAAGAAGTAGGATGCAGAAGGATGGTTCAGATGAAGAGGACCCGCGGCGGAGAATGAGGAGAATGAAGATGATGTCCAAGTGATGGTGAAGAGGATGAGTCAGATGAAATCAGAGAAGAAAATAAGTGTAGGATGTGTTTTTTAGAAGGAGCAATTCCACAATGCTGATAATCAATAAAGTAACCAATCCAGCATGGTGAGGAACGTACTAGCTCGACTTCCGGGGGGGGGGGAAGAGAGTGGAGGTAGATGAGGAGAATGAGGAGAATGAGGAGAAAGAACATGGAGTAGAAGGGTGGTGTGTCTAAAGGAGCAATTCCACAATGCTGGTAATCGATAAAGTAACCGATTCAGCATGGTGAGGAACGTACTAGCTCGACTTTAGGGAGGGGGGGAGGAGAGTGGAGGTAGATGAGGAGAATGAGGAGAATGAGGAGAATGAAGATGATGTCCAAGTGATCGGTGAAGGGCTGAGGTGTGGCTGATGAAGTGGGTGCGGAGAAGGATGATGAAGATGAAGAAGATGAGTTCCAAGTGATGGTGAACGATGATGAAGATGAAGATGAGATGGAGATGGATGAGATGAAGATGAATGAGATGTGATGAAGGTGCGATGAATATGAGATGAGATGGCTGAGGCAGGTGAGTTCAGTGGACAAAGCGCCGGAGTGGAGGAGGGATCAAGCAACACCAATAGGAGCAGTTACTACGGTCTGGATCCTCTAGCTCTGCAGCAAGGGGCACTGCTGAGGGTGTTGGTGGCCTCTTATAATGTGGGTCTTCTGCTGCCCACGAGAGCAGCGGTCCCTTGCGAGTGATTGGATCCTCAGGTTGCTCCACTTGAGGCGCAGCAGGCAGGAGAGAGTCTGGCTTGTCAGCTCTAAAGCCTTCGTAAGAGGCCAGTTCCTCCGGTGCCGTTGGAGCGATGGCAAGTTCCGGAAATACCTCTCTGAGGAGCGCCTCGACAGGGTCAGTCACAGGGAGAGCAGCCGGTCCAGGGTCAGTATGAGAAGAGGACGCGGGCTGTGCTTGGTCACTCTCAGGGACTACACGTATTCCTGCTGATGGTCGCAGGTCGGTCGTGGCTGTGGACGCCTTCGGGGTTTTCTTTAGAATGGAAGAGGGGCGTGGCTCCCCTGGAACCCTCTTGCGCCAACGCCTTCGAAGCCACCCACAAGCCGATTCCTGGCCTAAATCGACTCTAGATTCAACATCTGGCCGAGCCTCGTCCGACACAAAAGGGGCAACACGACGAGGCGGGCGTCGGAAGACACTTCTTAATATCGGAAACATGGCGACTTACCGGAGAAGCCAAGAAACGAAAATATCCAGACTGACGGAGAATCGCCTAATCCGTACAATCCGCAATCTTTAGATCCAAAGAATCCAAAGTACTTCCCAACGTAGAACGAACTGGAAACTAGCGAGGGAATCTAAAGACGACTACTATAACACACTATTCACAACTATCTTAAGCAAATTTATTTCGCACGAGAAACATCGACATAACGCAACGAGACGCGAAACATCGAGAACACAATATATGGAATAAGTCACCATGGCGACGTAAACAAAAGGCACCAAATATGGCGTCTAAAAAATGATATACAATAAATTTTTTTATTTAATTAGTTTATTCGCTCACTCTAATAAAATATTATATTTAAATGATGATGATGATGACGATGATGACGACGATGAATTGCATCATAGTATTTAATTACGAGATAAATTGTGTGCGCCTCTAAACAATTCGGCGAGGTTTAACCTTGCAATGAACTAGGCCTGTAGGCCTATATGGACAACAACAAGTCGGATGGTATTAAAGCCTAATATGCTTAAGTTCAAAAGTAGCATTATTAGTAGTATTAGCCGGAGTAATAGTAGTAGTAATAGTAGTAGTATTAGTGATGGTGGTAGTAGTAGTAGTAGTAGCAGCGTAAACATTTCCTTATCCAGACTGGCGAATTTCCATTTGGAACAACATCTCCCAGAAATGTTCTGAGCCCCGTAGCGAAAGTTCTACCGTTCCTCTGATTCAGATTTTGCGACTTCACGCCTAATTAATGCTTTGCTTGAATAAACAAACAAACAAACAAATAATGATACAAAGATGATAGCTGATAGCTGATAATATATAATTATGTCTCTTATATTGAGTTGCTGACAGGATAGGCCCTACATAATATATAATTATAATATACATAAGGCGTATAATTATTTGTATGCATGTATATATATGTATATATATATATATATATATATATAGCCTATAAGATATTATATAAATTATATGTATGCATGTAGATATATGTACATATGTAACATATTATATATATATATATTATATATAATTCAAAGTATCAATATGTACAGTATGGAGTCTATGGACAATGCAGCTCGAATCAGAATGGATTCTGCGTCAGAAATATATTCGGTTTCATTGTTATCGAACAGTCAGTAAACGTTATAGAGCCAAACGCAGGGAACCAGAGCTCTTGTCCAGAAGAGTCTATTTATAGATTGTTGCGTCTGTACAGCGCCTTTGTAGCGGCAGGGTCGTGTTACGGCGCTATAGAAATTGTCCGTGTTATTATTGTGCCAAAATATCAAAACAATAAATGCATTTAAATTAAATATGACAAATGTAATGTTGAACGGGAGTAGTAATGTTGGCTTTGTTTTTAGCTAAGGACGGACCCATACCAGAGGCCCACCACCGTCTGAGTTTAGAGGCATTGCTGAATGTATCCACCCTTAGAATCTGCTATCTGGTTAGTTACTGCTTAACGACACTGTGTCATAACAAAGATGATTAGCGTCGCCCTCCTCCTTTCTCCAGGCTTGGGACTGGCACTACCAGAGTACGAGGAGCAGTGGCTATTTGTTCTTTGCACAGTCATGGGTCTTAAGTTCGATTGGCGAGGGGCAATAACGACGCCGTCCACTCGATTCACCCTTATTTTTAGCCACTGGGTAATAAATAAATCGATTAAAAAATTGGTCGACTGATTGGCTGAACTGCTGCAGAATGAACCAACCATCTGCGACTCTAATTTACAGACCGACCGAACGAAAGTCCGACGGGCAACGTAGGCTAGCCTACAGTTTATTCGCCAGGTGACGTGTGTATCTGTTTTACCTGTTCCGCTTTGTTATAGCGCCGTTTCCATCTGCACGCGAGTCGAGTGAGGTTGAAGGGTTTGCGTCGACGTCCTTGGAAATGAATTGCAATTATTGCTGGCACTTCATTAGCACTTACAAGTGCGGCCAGATGCCGAGATTGTCGACATACTTACGCAACCTAGTTATGTCGACGCATGCGTTTCAAAGGTCAATATTCCGCCCACGTGATCAACATAGGATGCGGCGCAACTGGAATTAAAATCGATTCGTTATTGTAATCGTAAACTTCTAAAGCGCCATTCGAAAGCCAAGCGCAGGGAACCAGCTTGTTCAGAAGCGTCTATAGATAGATGCAACACCGGAATGGAATTTCTCTTTGACTATAATTCTGAGATAAAAATAATATGTGGCTAGTAATTGCAGAGGCGTAATTTGTGGGGGTACGAGGGGTACCCGTCCCCCACTTTTTGTGGGAGCTTCACTGGCTGACCACTGGCTGCCAGTGGCTGACCAAATCCGTTGTAAGATTACTACGCTGGTCTGGAGAGTTGCGCCGGACTACATCGCTGATCTCTGTCAGCCAGTCCCGACTCAGTCGGATGCTTCGATCGGCTACTAAGGACCTGATGGTTCCACGGTCTCGCACTGTTATGTGCGCACACAACGGGGCCTGTTTGTGGTTGGCCTAGCACCGTTGCTCTCGCTTCGTGGCACTATTACCGCTAAAGACTTTATGTCCTTCACCCGGTTGTTTAAACGCATTTCTTCCAAGACTGATGGCGCGTGTTTAGCGTGTTTAGCGCCTCTCCGAGGCTCTTAAGGGCACTGTATAAATGTTTTATTACATTACATTACATTGAATTTTCACCATTATTGTGAGAAAAAGCTGCAACAGCTTAAACTGTCCCACAATGCAAAGAAGACGAATGTTTCGACGTTAATGATTGTACGCAAATCATAACAGCGACTGGACAGAGAATAATCTCTATAACTCGGAAGATAAACAGTCAGGTAGGCCTACAGCAACATCTATAGGCCTACACCAGCGTTTCTAAACGATCGTTAATATTACAGCACGCAACCACAAGACTGCGTTGTCACTGAGCCACTGGAGTTGTCTCACCAAATCACTCACTCTATGATAATTCGCTTCTTGTGCATGAAAAGGCTTAACAGTAAAAATGTATAACGTTTTGAGTAATGGAAAAAAACTTAATTGCTTTTGAAATAGATTTGCATACATCAATCAAAATCAGAATTAAATTTACATTGTATGCATTATACAATGAAAATAACACGGCTGGAGCTTCGACTCATTGCACGTGCACCTTTGTTATCTTCAACTCCTAAACATGCACTGACGTCTAACCATTGTGTGGCAAGTATCTATGGACTAAGGAGCTTCAACAGTGAGTGAGTGAGTGAGTGAGTGAGTGAGTGAGTGTGTGAGTGAGTGAGTGAGTGAGTGAGTGTGTGTGTGAGTGAGTGAGTGAGTGAGTGAGTGAGTGAGTGAGTGAGTGAGTGAGTGAGTGAGTGAGTGAGTGAGTGAGTGAGTGAGTGAGTGAGTGAGTGAGTGAGTGACTGAACTTCTAATCCGCTTTCAGGTTTTTTATCTGCAAGGTATTCATTGACATTTTATTGGAAAACAATGTTCTAGCAATGACAATACTGTTTCTTGTGATCATTATCTTTTGTTTTCTCCACAGGGACAGAAAAATAAAGAGATTTCTTAACCTCTTCCGTTTATCTGTTCCACAGCCACTGTTCCCAAGATTTTATTGGGGAGTGGGGAGGGGCGGCATTGAGAGGAGGCACTTTATTAGAGTGGCACTGCCCCCCCCCCCACCTGTAGAGCTGCCACGGATCATCGAAGGACAAAGCCCTTAGCTTCGAAATATTATTGAGCGTCCAATAGGCAGGCCTGTTAAATAGAGTCTTAAACGTATGTCGATAGACATGCATGCATATCAGCCCGTGGTCGCCAGAAAAGCTTTCTTCTTTCAATCACTGCTAGAGTTCGAATTTTTATTTTCGAGTCTCTGTCAGGTGGATCCATGGTGCGCGCAGTAAGTGAAGGTTAACGCCACTCGATTTTTAATTCGTCGTCTTATTCAGAAACTTAGAATTTTTATAGAGCTGTGTCTGGTTTAGATCGACCATTTGGATACAAGTTTTCTTAGTTCACCTTTATATAAACACACGTAATCTTACATACGTTTTAGAATTATAGCTATTGAATTATAGCCTATAGGTAACATCAAAGACAATTAGAACCTACGCAATAGGTAACGAATCACAGCGCTCGTCAATAGGCTGGTGCTCTGGGCTTGGCCTTCGAGTGGCGCTTTAGAAGTTTGGAGATTACGATTACGATTAATGAACTCGGCTGGGTGTAGCTGTGCCTAGCCTTCCTCCGTGCTTTATGAAGACCGAAATTCAGGGTTGTCAGATTCTTCTTCAGGTCCTAGTCCAGGTAGTCCTAGGTCGGCCATGTTTTCTTCTCCAGTTCACCGGAGAGTTCTGTGGACTGCAAAGAACAAGTCCAAGCAATACTTCGGGGCACCTTTCTCATTGAAGTCCACAGGACACTCCGGTAGTCCTCAGTTTCCTAAACTCTTCTCAGAGGACTATGCATCACTCTCACAGAGGACTGTATATCACTTCCTCAGAGGACTATATATTACTTCCTGAGGGTTTAAAGTGGGTGGGAACGCGTGGGAACGGCGTTCCCACTGCTCTCGAAATTCGTTGCTTGCGTTCCCACTGCTCACAAGGCAAGAACCCTGGTAAGGCATGCGTTCCAATAAAACTCTGCTTTGGCGTTCCCACTGCTCACCCAAACCACTTTAACCACAGTTAAATTAAGTCTTCCTCCGAGGACTACATATCACTTCATCAGAGGACTATAATATATCACTTCCTCAGAGGACTACATATCACTTCATCAAAGGACTATATAATCACTTCCTCTGCTATATATCACTTCATCAGAGGACTATATATAACTTAATCAGAGGACTATATATCATTTAATCAGAGGACTATATATATATCACTTCCTCAGAGGACTATATGTCACTTCCTCAGACGGCTGCATATCACTTCCAGCATGTTCGCTGCTTTTATTAAGTCGAGTTTTTAATCCTGTTTACCCTGGATTCAATTAATGAATTCCAGCAATAGATATGTCGTTAGAATATACTGTTCAATACATTGTATATATTGAAATATACTTATTAAATCCAGGGTAGAGAGGATTATTAGTTTCGTATATACATAGATACACACATAGATATATAGATACATATAAACATACATAGATACAAACATACATAAATAGGTACATTCACACAAACATAAATATATGCAAACATACATACGTAAATAGAGGCATACTTACACACACATATACAATTATACATACATTCATACGTATACAGACATATATACGTACATACAGACATACATACATAAATGCATACATACATACATACATACATACATACATACATACATACATACATACATACATACCATACATACATAAATACATACATAGCTTGAAGTTGTTTAAAGGAAATGCGGTTTGCTTTTTACATTTTCAGGAACATTAGTCGAATTGATGCTTCATATAGCGCATATATACGATATATACTGTTGCCTAAGAATTATAGTTCGCCTGTGTTTCTTAAGTTACTTAAGTCCAGTTTATATTGCCGTGATGGGGTTGGGAGCGCTTCTGAGTAGGTAACTTGAGGGGGTGCTATATTAAATTTTTTAAATGAATGAATGAATGAATAAGACGTGCAGCTGTGATCATTTAAAACCAAGCATAATATTGCCTAAGTAGTCAGCTGTCCGAAAGCTCTACTGTAAGACCTAACTGATTGGACCTATAATTAGGCCTATGTAGCAGCTTTGTAGGAGGCCTACGTGTATACATGTGTCTAATTAATGGACCTATTGATTAACAGCTGTCAGTGTAGGGCCTATATTCCGTTCGCGTGCCCTGCTAATAACCTCTACACGTCCGTATCTACCAGCGTCTCATAAAATTTATGCTCATAATAGCTTATAAATATGTGCAATCCTGACTGATTACGAAATTAACGAGGCTCTAATAGGGCTCTTGATTTCAGAGCTTACGTATATTTGCCTCCAGACGAACTGATTTGAACTTTGCAGGAGACTAATCGGCCGTGTCTGCTCTAAGGAACAGATTCCAGGACACTGCTACAGATGGTAAGTCGTCATTTCTCAGTTTATATATATATATAGAGCCTTTTCACAGACAATACAATACACAACACAATACAGCTGTATTTTGATATTGTAATCTTTCCAAAGTTCAGAAGTGTGCACACGACCGTACGACATAACATCGATGGCGCTGCAGGGTCGCTACGCAGTGGTCTGAGGTAGATTCGAACCTGCGACTCTCGGGTTACAAGGCACAGAACAAATCGCTACACCACCGCGTACCCCGACACACCTGCTTTGTAGTTTTCCACCGATGGACAAAACTCTTTTCTAAGTTTCTATATGTCGACGTCTGCCTGTTGGCTATTAAGTTGGGCATGCCTGTTTTCCTGCGTTCATCTCTTGTATATCCTCCATTGAGCTCCACTCCTCGTCTGTATGACAATCTCTTTCATTTTTTCATTATCCGATGGCTGAAAACACTCGGGGCTTAAATCCCGACAAGTCAAGCGCCTAATAAATGAGCTGAGGCCCCAGCATGGCTGCCACACAGAAGCTTAAGCCTATATACACACACATCAGCTGTGATAAGGAAGGAAATGTTTGCTCGGTGGGAGAGCACGTATCGATTGTGAGGAAGAGCTACGAGTAGGGCGATAACATCAGCCAGACAAACATAGAGCCAGGGCGCGACTTGCGGTTGTGGAGAGGAGATGGGAATGGAAAATCTGGAATAGACTGTCTCCCGATGAAGACACATCTCTCCCATACATTTCCCTCCTTCCCAACGATCCTTCCTGTGCAGCTGCTGCCATCCGATAATTACTCCCGCGATGAGAAGATAGTAATACTGAGGATAAAGACGACGCGAATTGAATAATCTTCGACTCAATCGTTTCATTCGTATATCATGTTCAGGCCATTTGCAAATAAATCCACTTTAACATAAAATTATATGGCATACGCAGAATCCGATCTTAGGGGCCTACATGCCTCAAACGATGGTAGTTTCACTAGCGGAAGCCCTCGTTCACAATTATCAATCACTTCTCATTGGCATCAGTAAGAGTGATTTACGCAAGCACGCAGGTGGTTCAAGGTGGGAATTGTTGAGGAGTTGGGTTCTACTCCATAGTCTTTCTTAGGACCTCTCAGTGTGAGAATTGTAGAAAAGACTGGGGTCTTAGAATTTGATGAGTTTCATCTTCGTGGCGTTGAATATTTTATCCGAATTTTGCAAACTGAGAAAATTCATAAATGCGACAGAAAGCTTAAACTCTTTAGAGCGATGATATCATAAAATTTATTAGTCTACAATTGACATGGTCACAGATCTGACAATAAAGCAGAGCATTGCTTTATTAGTAACCCGCAAAGCGATTTGTGAAACAAAATGCTAAAATATATGCACAATATAATCACACTATCACAACTGCTGTGGGGGTTGGAAACGACCACTGGTTGTGCAATGAAGAGTTAGCTGGGGAGTCCTAAAAAAAGACTAGGGGGTTGAACCCCAACCTCCCCGACAATTATCACCCTGGACTGACCTCCTTTGACTCGCTTGCCCGTGCACCGGAGCCTGATTCTCTGGTTTCCGGGTCAATTGCATTTCGTCCGTGCGTCTCCAAAAGATTATAAATCTTGACCACGGTTTTACTTGCATGGAGCGACCATAGATCGATGCTTTGATAACGGCGCTATAGAAGTCATTAGATTTTTTAGAATAGATTAGGAAGCAATGGTCAAAAGGCGGTTATTTAATTCCTGTCGCGTGAAAACAACAAAAATGCCGTGCACAGCGAGGCAAAGAAGAAACAGTAAACTGATTTTCGGTCGAAGAAGAAGGCGATTTAATTATAGGAACGACGTGTTCTTCATAAGAAAATGAGAACAGAAACAACGGTTCTTCGCATGATCTACCCGACGCAAGGTAAAGTTGGGAGAAGACAAAAGGAAAATAATAATAGAGGCCTAATAATAATAGCGTCATTTTTCCATGCAGGGCGCCGTAACACAGCACATACCGTGACAAAGGCGCGTTCACAAACACACACGACGCATCGGAAACTATGATGAGGTGACCTGAAATTATTTCAAAGGTCACAAATGCAACGTAAGCAACCTTAGGAACAAAAGGATGCAACGACCACAAAGGTTCTGTTTTCTGATGCTTATACAGGCGTCCGTGGTTAAATCATAGACACCAGTCCATGGTTAAATTATAGACACAAGTCCATAGTTAAATCATAGACACCAGTCCATGGTTAAAGCATAGACACCAGTCCATGGTTAAAGCATAGACACCAGTCCATGGTTAAATCATAGACGCCAGTCCATGGTTAAAGCATATATACACCAACCAGTCCATGGTTAAAGCATAGACACCAGTCCATGGTTAAAGCATAGACACCAGTCCATGGTTAAATCATAGACACCAGTCCATGGTTAAATCATAGACACCAGTCCATGGTTAAATCATAGACACCAGTCCATGGTTAAATCATAGACACCAGTCCATGGTTAAATCATAGACACCAGTCCATGGTTAAATCATAGACGCCAGTCCATGGTTAAATCATAGACGCCAGTCCACTGTTAAATGCTATGATCGCCGTAGCCAAGACCACAGTATACTGTACTGACGTCACAAACAGTTCTTTTTCCCTATGTTACCATTAATATAATTTTTATATACGTCGTTGGTTAAATCATAGGCGCCTGTATAAGCTTATACAGGCGTCTATGGTTAAATGCTATGATCGCCGTAGCCAAGGCCACAGCACTGTTGTGACGTCACAAACAGTTTCCTTTCCCTATATTGACCATTAATATATATATATAATATGTATATATGTCGTTGGTTATACATGCGCTATATACGCTCTGATCGCCGTAGCCAAGGCTACAGTACTGTACTGACGTCACAAACGGTTTCTCTTTCCTATGCTAAGCCATTAATATGAATATATATATATATATATATATATATATATATATATATATATACATAGGCTAGACATAGGAAGCACAAATAGCAGTGCATAAATATATATGAGTACATATCTTGTATAAAGACTATATATTTATATGTGTATTTCTATGTTTGTATGCAAACTATATGGGCCTATGAACTGAGGGGCACATATTTAGTTGTCTGTTGATGCACAAATATTGTATTGTATTGTATCTAGAAATTTATAAAGCGCCTCTTGCAGAATAACTATTCAGAGGTGCTCTCAGCACAGAAGCCCCGGGGAAACAAACGGTTATGGTTTTAGGGAACGCGCGACCGATGAGGAAAAGCCAGTCATTAGTTTGGCCCTGAGCAGAGGGGGAAGATCATTCCCCGTGCACATCATGGGACCAATGGCAGTTTTAGCCCTGGGAACAAAATATCAAGCCGATTTACAAAGCGCAATGAGCGAGAAGAAGATGCAGATAGCGGTTTTCGCAGATAGTTCAAGAGATATTTCGGGGCAGTAGGCTGTGATTTAGAGGCAAGGGGCCATCCATATATTACGTACGCAAAAATCCGGGAAAATTGGACCCCTCCCTGTTCCCAAGCGTACTTTTTTCCATCCCCCACCTGTGTACGTACGCTTGACGCACACCCCCCAAGACCAGCTGCAGAATGTGTCGGTTCGGCAGCGGCTATCTGCACTTTAGGCCAGATTGAAGGATGAGTAATCCATAGACTCACTGCTCAGCTGTGTGATAGTTTAATAATAGCGTTCAGAGGTAAGGACGTAAGATCTTATAAGTGACACCTCTCCCACAGTCCTATTTCCTCTGACAGTGCCTAATAGCTAAAAGACTGAACTCTGGCTCACTTGAAGGCCAATCAATTTGAAGGCCAATATAGACAAATAATAGGCTTTACCCCCCCCCCCCTTCCGTTCGAAAGCGTACGCAAACACATGCATTTGTATTACACCCTCCCCTTCATGCGTACGTAATATATGGATGGCCCCAAGGAAGAGGATCTTATATCGGATGCGTGCAGCAATAGGGAGCCAGTGAAGGACATCAAGCATGTAAGTAGAGATATGGGTAAACCGGGGGAGTCGAGCGATGAGCCTGGCAGAAGCATTTAGAACAGATTGAAGAGGGGAGAGACGCTGCTTGGGGAGACCCATGAGGAGCGAGTTGCAATAGAGCGATAATTTGGGAATTAAGAAATATAATGGCGTTCTATATAAGTCTACACTGTGTCATAACGCAAACGAAGCGAGAAGGAACTGTTGCACCTCTACATTAACCGGTAGGCAACACACCATACACGTAAAGAAAGGTATATATATATATATATATATATATATACATAATTATATATCTTCTTCTGGTTCTCTGCCTCAGGCACATTCAGATGTCCGACGTCGCCACTCCTCTCGATGTTGAGCTTCTTATTTAAGTCTGCTGTATCCCTCATTCATCATCCAATCCAGCATCATCTGTCTTGTGTCTTTCCCTTGTCATTATTCCCTCTCCATTCTTCCCTCAATGACCGCACCTAGGAGTGAATCCCTCTCTCAGCGTGTGACCGATCCATCTCCTCTGTCTTTCTCTTTATATTGTATGTATGAGGAGTTTTGTTCATGTATATATGTATATTAGGGTGTGTCTATAATTTGAAGTTTCAAAATTAATATCGGCCAGGTTGTTTTTGTGTTCCACCTTGAGAAACATTAACATTTGCCAAATTAGATGAAAATCAAAAGAGATTTAGAACTGGCGCAAAGCCCGGGAAAAATTACCACTTAGAAAACAATGTCATACATTGTAATTTTCGAACATCCAAATAATTTCAACACTTAAACATAAAAATAAGGCAAAAGCAAACCAAGAACCTTCAGTTATTTCAACTTATTTGTCATTACTTGGTCCCTTTAGTGCTTTTGGGAATCTATTTCGATGGTATTCAACCATTTGAAGAGCAAATTGTTTCTCTTCCTCATTTCGAACCAGGGCTTCATTGAAGGACTGCATTAGAGCCACTCCTCTCTCCGCTAAATCGTTCGTCACTCTTAGGGCGGATATGATGTCTTTCGCCTCATTGAACGAATGCTCTGACTCCCATTGTTGTGGATCTCGATCAAGAAAAGCGTAATCGAATTTGAGGAGCTGGAAAAGTTTGATGGTTGAAGTGGTAAAAAAATCGGATAGCGCTTTTGTAGATGGATCATGTATGGGAGGAAGCCTCTTTGGAGATTCGTCGGAGTCCTGATTGTTGCGCATTTTATATACCATGCGCTGTTTTTCGTCGAAGGTGACTGAATCGTCAAAAAGGCTGAGGCCAACCAAGGTCTCCGACAAATACCAAAGGTGTCGGGAAAATGCTGTTAGGGCGACCTGTGAGACTTCCTTGTCTGGGTAAGTATGAATTGCCTTCAAGAATTGAAGATCGTTCTTTGGGGCTTCTTTGGGTGATGTACAGGTGAACCAGTACTCCACGTAGGTTGTGGTCACAAAAGTGAAACTCGAAGTAGATGATTCCACATCTTTTGAGAGTAAGATTGTCGAGATGCTCTCTGGTGTTGTTGAATGGGAAACTGCTCTCTGAAAAGCCACGTCTTGATTGCATAAACCGCACGTGCCATCCAACGCGCGCGGTGAAATGCCCCTGGGTACCTGAACTTTATTCCTTTCGGTGGAATTCCTCCTAGGAAAATGACTGTTAGTTCTAGTAGCTCTTCGTAGTCGTCTCTGTGGTATTCAGCATTCAGTTGCTGCAGTGTGAAGGTGATGACGTTCTCTCGAATTTCTTTGACTCTTTGTGCTGCGTCTTTATCCTCCATTGCTGTGCGATACTTAGTCTGATCGATTTGCGGCAAGAAGTCACGGAAATGACTGAAGAGTTCCAATTTTGGAGACCTTACAGAATCATGCAGTGAAAATACCTTTTCCAGAACAATTTCAGAAACATGATGTCGACAGGCAAGGTTCAAGAGGTCTTTTCCTAATTCCCTTTTCCAGCTTGATGCATTGCAACCCGTGTTACTCGCCGTTGTGTCGAAACACATGGCCACGATTCTGTCTTCCAATCCCCACCTTCTGATCTCGGCCAAACACGCATCTGCCATGAAGGCAGCAGTCCCGGATTGGACTTTGGGGATGTCCAATAGTTTGGTCACATCCTTACCATATACCATTATTGGAAGACGATCAACGCACACTCGTCCAGTTTCTGTAAAATCTGGCATGATCTTGCCGTCCCAGTGGATAGTAAGGGAACCTTCGGATCGAAAGATTCACGAATCTCAGCTGCTAGGGCTGCACGGTTATCCTTCCTTGCTCGATGGATAGCAGAAGGACTGATGACCAGCTCACCAGCTGGTGCTGCATATATAGATTGGATGCAGCGAGAGCAGAGAAAATGTGAGAGGCATTCCTGCTGCTGGTTTTGGTACGATCTAGAGCTGCTGCAAAATCACTCGTAACTACAGAGATTGTTCCCTTTCGCCGCTTTGGTGGTCCAGGTGACGTTGAAGGTTCTGGTTCTCTTTCTGAGCTATTTGATGACGCCTCTTCCTCAGATGATGTTGCCAACAGAGAAACCTCCGTCGCTACCGCCATGCTTGCACGATATCGTCATGGGCGAGGGAATTATTGTTGTAGACAGATTGCTCCGATCGGAAACCACGACATTATCTGATTGGCACAAACTCATTCGGGGACCAAACACATACTCTTACCAAGGGAGACAGCCACTCGCGTTAAATACCATGCTATTGATGTAGCACCAGGTGTCTCCTCTAGAAAACCACAATAGCTTAATTACTTACTATAATTATGTTGAAGATCGAAAACACGAAGAACAGACATCGTAATGTCTAAAATTTTGGCCAAACCGAGACAGGTCACCGGGTTCCTAAATTCGGTCGCCTTGCGCCAGTCCTAAATGTTCAGCTATCGCGATATAATTTCGGATATGGCGTTTATACGCTAATTGGCATGATAATTCGAACTGGCCGTTAAAAGATCTTTGAGTTAAAAAAATCATGTGCATCATAAAAACACCCTAATGTATATATATAATTATATATATATAATTATATATATATGTATATATATAAATGTATACAGCTCTTCGTATTAATTTATGGTCTTTATGAGATGAGATAAAATTTGACATTTTGATAAATGCGTGGTCCACTTTGATCCAATTGCTACAGGAATAGCGTTACATGTAGGTTTATATTTAGCTTTTGAAAATAAATCACATGATGACGGGCTCTGTAGACTAT
Source organism: Allolobophora icterica (assembly GCA_963556255.1). Classification (NCBI taxonomy): domain Eukaryota; kingdom Metazoa; phylum Annelida; class Clitellata; order Crassiclitellata; family Lumbricidae; genus Allolobophora; species Allolobophora icterica. The sequence continues at coordinate 59,923,830 of OY744604.1, read as the reverse complement.
CTCACTCCTTTCTCTCTATTCGTTGCTCGGAGAAGAATCCGGAAATTCTAAAAGGGGAGCCAATTAGGCTAAAACGCAGGCCTTATATAACCTGATGGGCGATCACAGAAATTTATGTCGAGGTAAACACGAAAATGTCAGCAGGGGCTTAAGCGGGTCAAATATGGTCGCGGGTGAATTCTATGCAGAAGGGGCACGTATCCATATTACCCTTTGTGCATGCATGGGTCCATGCGTGACTTCTAAGAGATTAGCTTACTGTGATTTAGTTAGGCTATAGAAAATTTAATTTTCTCGACGACCGTTTCAAGAATAAAATTCCAGTAGTTGCACGGTACGTATACGTCTAGTTTGCCAGATTTTGGATGACTTTTATTTAGTTTCCTGGGTCCTTTAGTTTAGTTTAGTTTAACGTGCTGGACTATTAACCGAGAGGTCGGGGGTTCAAATCCCCGCCAGGGCAGAAATTTGGTTCGAGATTTCTGCCCCTCCTGCAACCTCTAGCTAACTCAGCTGTACTGAGTACATTGGCCGTACAGTCGTACACTGTTGGTGGGAAGATGAAACGGCGAGAGCTATGCTGAGCCTAAGAAAATGAAGTCGCTAACACTTCTTTAGGGCTAGCGTAAGGGACTCTTCTTCTTCTTCCTCTTCCTTTTCCTCTTCTTCTTCTTCTTCTTCTTCTTCTTCTTCTTCTTCTTCTTCTTCTTCTTCTTCTTCTTCTTCTTCTTCTTCTTCTACTTCTTCCTCTTCCTCTTCCTCATCCTCTTCCTCTTCCTCTTCCTCTTCTTCTTCTTCTTCTTCTTCTTCTTCTTCTTCTTCTTCTTCTTCTTCTTCTTTTTCCTCTTCCTCTTCCTCTTCTTCTTAGTTTACAAATATTTTCATGACCTTGTGGCATTTTAAAGTTTGGGTACCTTTTATTCAAAACTAGTTGCGACCAACTCTGTGGCTTGTTCTCCCCATATTCAAATTAGGAAGTATGACCGGATTGGCCTCGGAAATTGATCGTCAGAAATTTTCAAACGGTCGGTCAGCTGGAGATGACCAAGATATAGGTTGTTAGAAAAGCTTCAACATACAACATCTGGAACAGATTAACATTTTCCCATCTCAACTTCTGGATCGAACACTGCGGCAAATATCACTTCCGGGAAAATTCCTTGTCACTCTGCCTCTGCCTCCCTCTTTGCCTCTGCCTCTGCCTCTCTGTCTTCTTCTGCCTCTCTGTCTCTGTCTCTTTCTGTGTCTGTGTGTCTTTATCTGTCTGTCTGTCTGTCTGTGTCTCTGTCTGTCTGTCTGTCTGTCTGTCTGTCTGTCTGTCTGTCTGTCTGTCTGTCTGTCTGTCTGTCTGTCTGTCTGTCTCCGTTTTCTTCTCATTCAAATCCCTACAGACATCGCTTGCAAAGAAATTACTCTTTCTTCTCAATTGCGAGATGGCATCATATGACACCCGGTCTAAGAGCATTGTCATGCAGATGAGCATAATTTAATTCGGCAAACAGCGCCATTGTTGGACCACGTACAGAAACACGCGTCTAATAATGAATTAACAGATACACAAAGATACATTGTCATACAACAATGCATTTATAATGCGTCAAGACTCTATAATATGACCAACAGCGTCATTCGGGAAATGTCATTGCGAACAACAGGTTTTTGGCGGGCATAGGCGTAATAAAAAACATTACCTATTGTCCATAAATTATCAAGTATACAGGGAGCGAGTTGCAAAAAGCCGGGTCTGCATGGAAGAAGCTGCGCTCTTCGAATTGAGAGTCTCAGTGACGGATGACTGTAGCGGTGACCTGGGTCAGAGAGCAGTCGCCTGCAGGATGGGAGATACGCTGACGACGTGATGAGCGACCAAACGCACAAAATCAACACGCAGTCTGCGATTCTGTGAGGCGCAGCAGCTTGCGTTAAGAGGTGCATGGTCGGAATGACATGCATGTCTAAGCCCCGTCATTCGTCTGGCTGCGGCACTTGGGCCCTTCAATCGTGGTCTTTGCTCACCCCTTCTTCATACACTAACAAACCAATTTGGAAATTCGCTTAGGCGGGAGTATATAGCTTGCAGATAACGAGAATTTAGACTGGCATGCAATAAACCCCTCTACTTGAAGCGAAGGCTATAGGCACATCATGTTGTATACCAGCTCTGACAAGTGCCTGTGCTTGGGCTTTACTATACCCACGTCGGTTCAAGGACAAGTCTCTCGCAAAAAACTCGATTTGTAATCTAAATGTATATGTACACATTGTACAGTTGTACACGTTTTCATATAGCGACCGTATGTCCTCGACCTCGCTTACTTTTCAATGTATTGATCGAGTGAGTTCCTTCACAACCGCTGCCCATTTGAATCAGTACTATACGGACCGTGCTAGCCAGAAATAGAAGTCTCTGAAATAAGCCAACATCGTTAAGCGAACAGCCATCCTCAGGCCTCCACGTACATATTAACCAATATGGCTACCCGGCCCAGTTTTATACTGTCACAATTATGACTGATTGATTGATTGATTGATTGATTGAGCCTTTTACTGAATCAGCAAAGACAGAAGAATTAATACAAAATTAAATTTACACGGTACTGTTGAGGGTTAAAAATGCAAAAATAAATTGGATCATTTGATCCGTTGTTATCGGGGTTTGTGACTATTGCGCAGGCGGTCTGGTTAGTTTACAAGTTTATGAGTTCATTTTTATGTCATAAACAGCTAAAAGCAGTAAGCACATGAAAAAGTTACACACCGTGCAATGACGTTATATCGTCGTCGTCATCATCATCATGCTCATCATCATCGTCATTAGTGTCATGATCATCAGCATTGTTATCATCATCGATATCATTTGTCATCATCGTCTTCATCATCATCAGCATGGTCATTATCGTCATCAGCACAGCAGAATCGTCATCATCAGCATTGTCACCATCGTCATCTTCGTCATCATTTTCATCATCGTCATTATCAAGAGCATTGTCATTATCATCATCATTATCATCATCATCACCAGCATCATTGACATCATTATCATCATCAGCAGCAGCAGTCTCATCATCATCGTCTTCATAAACACCACCATCTTCATCTTCACGATGATTATGATTGTTTCATGTGGCACCAACCTCAGTTCCGATGTTATTGTCCGGTAAATAAAAACTCGGCTCAGTCGTTGGCCTCAGCGGTTGCTGCCACGTGCTGTCGGTCGGTCTTCCCTCCCTACAGACACGATGAAGAATCGGTGGAAGTTAATGACGTCTGCTGTGCATTATATACAAACGCAACTTATGGTGCATATCATATTTCGACAGCGTATGAAGCACACACAGAAAGAAGGCCAGAGATAACAGAAGGCACAGAGCAACAGAGGCAGACACAAGCATACAAATACACAGGCATATGGACAAAAGCAGGCCTGCAGAGTCAAAGACAGCACCAGACGACGGCTACAGGCACGACCACTCAAATACATAACATGGTTCTACAACTTGTACGTATAAGATGGTTGTATACGTGTGTGTGTGTGTGTGTGTGTGTGTGTGTGTGTGTGTGTGTGTGTGTGTGTGTGTGTGTGTGTGTGTGTGTGTGCGTGCGCGTTAGCTTGTATACGTTTGTGTTTGTGTGTGTGCTTTCCAATATCTAAGACAAACGTTTGTTATAAGACTGCATGTCAAGGAATGCATAAAGCGAATGACGGACAGACAAACAGACATACATACAGACAGCTATACAGACAGACAGACAGACAGACAGAAAGGAGACAGACAGACAGACAGACAGACAGACAGATAGAAGTAGAGCCATAGAACGAAAGGGAAAGAAAGATACGGAAGGAGACAGACAGACGGTCGGACAGAGACGTAGTTAGAAAGAGAGACAGAGACAGAGAAAGTGAGAGATCTAAGAGATGGACATGGGATGAATAGAGTAGGGAAGTGATGGACGTGGAGCCGTGTATAGAGCCGTCGTCGTCTTAGTGTCTAGCGATGGGGACGAGGAAGAAGAGGAACGGGAGGAGGAAGAGGAAGAAGAGGAGGAGGAAGAAGAAGAGGAGGAGGAGGAAGAAGAAGAGGAAGAAGGAGGAGGAAGAGGAAGAAGAAGAAGAAGAGGAGGAGGAGGAGGAAGAAGAAGAAGAAGAAGAGGAGGATGAGGACGAGGAAGAGGAGGAGGAGGAGGAAGAGGAAGAAGAAGAAGAAGAAGAAGAGGAGGTCGAGGATGAGGAAGAAGAAGAGGACGAGGAAGAAGAAGAAGAGGAGAAGAAGGAGGAAGAAGAGGAGGAGGAAGAGGAGGAGGAAGAGGAGGAGGAGGAGGTCTGTTGTGACTGAATGCGGCGGATGCTGAATGCGGATGGTAATGATACATTGGGCTCCAAACGACGTCTTCTCGTGAGACTTCCATCCATAACTCAACGGCCTCACTAGACACGCATGGCTTCTGTTTTCTGCTCATCCGGTTAGACTGCGCCTGCGACACACTCATAAACAACAATATATAAATATCCTGTTGATGATGACGACGACAATGATGATGTTGACGACGACCACGACGATAGTAATCATTATGGTGTATACGCATCTGTCAATCTGTCTCTTTTTTTGTCCGTCAACTTGTTGATGGCTTGGTGTGTCTGTCTGCCTGCCTGCATGCATGTATGCGTGCATGCGTTCGTGCCTTCTCCTTCATTCTCTTTCTTCTTCTTCCTCCTCCTCCTCCTCCTCCTCCTCCTCCTCCTCCTCCTCTTCTTCTTCTTCATCATCATCATCATCATCATCATCATCATCATCATCATCATCATCATCATCATCTTCTTCTTCTTCTTCTTCTTCCTCCTCCTCCTCATCATCATCGTCGTCATCTTCTTCTTTTTCTTCTTCTTCTTCCCCATCCTTCTCCTTCTTTTCTTCATCATCATCATCATCTTCTTCTTCCTCCTCCTCCTCCTCCTCCTCCTCCTCCTCCTCCTCCTCTTCTTCTTCTTCTTCTTTATGTTTCTCTCGCATTTGTTCGTCATAGCGGCAGATGTCAGGATGACAATGAGAGCCAACAATACACAGATCAACATATGCGCGACTTATATATCAGATATGAAATATGCGTCGGCTATTTGTACCTATCTACGAACTGAGTCTGATTGAATGTTTCGTGTCTTCTTCGTCGTAGACAATAAATCATCCGAAAGAAATGATTTAAAAGCCGCATACATCACAGACAACTGAAAACTCAATAACACAACATCTACACACGTCACACAATAAGCAGACTCAGGCCTACGGAATAAAAAAAATACAGACACAGGCAGACTGACAGACAGATGGAAGGATGGGAAGGCGGATAAACAGACAGAGGGATGGATAGGCAGGCATATAAACAGACGGGCAGGCAGACAGAGAAGACATGCAGACAGACAAGCAGACAGAGAGGGGGAGGGATGGAGGAAGGAGTAGGCAAAGGCTGATAGAGACAGAGACAGACAGAGACAGAAACAAAAACAGAGACAGACAGACACAAAGAGACACAAAGAGACAGACAGACAGAGACAGAAACAGAGACAGACACAAAGAGAAATAAATAAAGAGACAGAGAGCGACAGAGAGACACACACAGAGAGACAGAGAGACAGACAGACAAACAAGGAGACAGGCATATAAACAGACAGGCAGGCAGACAGAGAAGACATGCAGGCAGACAAGCTGACAGAGAATCGAAGAGAGAGAGAGAGAGAGAGAGAGAGAGAGAGAGAGAGAGAGAGAGAGAGAGAGAGAGAGAGAGAGAGAGAGAGAGAGAGAGAGAGAGAGGGTGGGAGAGAGAGAGAGAGAGAGAGAGAGAGAGAGAGAGAGAGAGAGAGAGAGAGAGAGACGGGGGATGGAGGAAAGAGTAGGCGAGAGAGAGACAGACAGAGAGACTGACAGACAGACACAGACAGAGACAAAGACAGAGACACAAAAGATAAACAAAGAAACAAAGATTTATGCCATGTGCCATTGTTCATTAAATCAGCTGCAATTGCTTCTGCTACTGCTGCTGCTGCCGCTGACACTGCTAGAGCTGCGGACGCAGATGCATTGAGTCTCAGTCTCGCTCTCACTTAGCAGCTCGATGGCGAATGATGCAGCATCAACAGCAGCAGAAGCCGTGGATGCTGGCGGCGTCCCAGCCTCCTTCCTTCGATCCGTCTGCTCCTTGCAATCGACCGCTGGCACTAGGCTTCATCGAATCAGACGGTTCTACGCAGTTTAGCGACATTTACGGCCAGTTGAACCCGTGGATTGTTTCAGCTCAACAACAGGTGGCGCTTTAACTTCAGGCGACTACGAAGAAACGTTCGAACTCGCAGGTAAACACATATGCCTGCATACTACTTCTATCGTGATACATACATAATACATACATGTCATATTATATGCACGCATCGTGCATACATATATATATGCATGCAATTAAAGCCATGTATAAACATATACATTCGTATCCAAGTAAACATATATTTTAAAGCCAATTATAATAAGCCGTCCAAGAAATTTTTTTTAATTCCTGGGGCATCTGAGGTGCCTCGGGGCCAAAAAACAATGATAATGTAGGCCTACACATACATACCTACATGCAATACCGATTTTATACCCTAGTGACACCCGTTTTTAAAAGCTGGTAACATATTCCAGCCGTTCAGGGTGAAAGTGTATTTATTCTTCTATAACAGGGTTGAAATAACGATTTCGTATTGATTCAGACCTTCAGCTCATTTCTTCGAGCGCTGATAGAAATTATAAATTAAAAGTAGAGCATTCTTTAACATATTACAACACATTGTGATCGCTGGTTTATATAGCGTCTCTTCAAGACAGACTCATTAGAGGCGCTGCCGACCAGGGTGAGAATTGTTGTGGGTTCAACCCCCTAGTCTTTTTTAGGACCCCACGGTTAAGTCTTCATTGCACAACCCCATGGGTCGTTTCCAACCCACTCAGTTGTGCCGATGTGATTTCGCATTATTCGACTCGGAGTCTCTGAAAAAAGAGAGAATAAATTTCCATAGTGTATCTATCATGTATCGTGATGGTTTATTGTGAGATTTGTGACCATGTAAATTGTATACTAATAAATTTGGTGATGTCATCACTTTAAGGAGTTTGAGCCTTCTATTGCATTTTTTAATTTTCTCAGTTTGCAAAATACGCAGAAAATATTCAACTCCACACGGATCAAACTCATCAAAGTCTAACCCATCATTCTTTTTCTACAATTCTCACGCTGTTGCCGACCCAAAACCGAAAACCAGGATCGAAGATACTGGTTTTCAGACGTTTTGGGAGGACTAGAGGTGAAATAAGGCCAAGGAACTCATGTCGTAAGGTGCTAGGCAACCTACTCCAGAAAGTGGACCCACCACAGCGAAGCTTCTGCGCTTCTGCGCTGTGGAAGTTCGGGCTGTGGGATAAACCAGGTCACCTTGTGCAGCAAAGCGAAGAAATCTACGACCCGGAATGCATCACATTATACAAAGGCCTATTTTTTATCACACTGTATTTCATCACTACGTATCGCATTGATGTGAAATCGGTTTCAATGAATTGCACATTACACCTTATTTCATCACATATAGCATTAATTTACATTCGTGTTCCCTTGGTCAGCGTTTCTAATTTAAGACTTTAGCGTCGGCCTGAATCTTTCGCCCACAGGATGTCATTTGGTCTCCATTTCCCCTTTCCTCCCAAGAGACAACTGACTGAAGAGGGAACAGCAGTGCATGTCGGGATATATGGGAGCCGAGTCCGGAAGTCGTTTCCTTCTGACTGTATAGGGATAACAGAGGTAATACGTCGACACAGAACAGGTGAAGACGGATGTTTACCGGCTCCCATCATTGTGTTTCTTGGATGGAAGGGTGGAGAGAGAGGCTAAGAGGGAAACGAAGAGACAAACAGACAGACACACAGAGACAATCAGACGTATGCAGAGACGAAGGAGAGGGCGGTGGAATGAATGAATGGATGGACTTATGGATGGATAGATGACAGACGGACAGATGGATTGAAAGGCGGATGAATACAGAGGCGCGTTAACAGAACACTGGGCCTTAGGCGCAAACATTTTGGGGCCCTTCTGAACTTGTAGACTGCACAAAAATGAATTAGCCTATTAGTCTAAATGAACAAAACAATTATAAATTACAATAATAGGCCTATACTTTTATGTGAATGCTAAACTGTAAAAATATAGAAAATAGGTTAGGTCTATATATTTCAAATAATTCAAAATTCAAAGACGACTTTTATAATATATGAAAAAATATCTTCATTCGTTTGGGGACCCTCCGAGATTTGGGGCCCTAGGCGCGCGCCTAGTGCGCCTATGCGTAAACGCGCCTCTGGATGGATACATAAATTGGCAGATGGATGGATGGATGGATGGATGGATGGATGGATGGATGGATGGATGGATGGATGGATGGAGAAGCGGATGTTTGTATAGAGGGACGAATAGCCGGATGGATGGATAGACAGAAAGATGGACGGATGAATGAATGAATGGATAAATGGATGAGTGAATGGATGCATGGATAGGCGAATAGATCAAAGAGAGGATAGATTAATGGATTGATTGAAGGGTGTGAGAACAGGCATTATGACGATGGGTAAGTGTTGCAGAAAGAAAGAATTCAGACGTTTTGTTATTGGTCTTGGTGGCAAAAGGTGTTTTCTCTATTAAAATCATTATTAATTTGATTCCATTTTCGACCGACCAAGCACTTTCACCGACAACAGATCCAGTTGTTTGTGATGATAAGTACTGCAAAGGCGCTTTAGGTCCATTTGTGCATAGTTACAGTATAATGCAGGGGCCTATTACTTATTAAGGATTTCCGAAGGAATACTTGATTAAACTAAAAGAATAAGAGATAATAAAACTTGGAAAGTAGACAAAAAGAGCATTCAAATATTAAAAATGATTGTATCCGGGTGAGAATTGTCGGGGGCTTGGGGATTCAACCCCCAGTCTTTCTTAGTACCCCCACAGTTAAGTCTCCATTGCGCATCCCAGGGGGTCGTTTCCAACCCATCAGTTGTGCTATAGAGTGATTTAGCATTATTTGACTCTGAGTCTCTGACAAAGAGAAGAATCTCCATGGTGTATCATGTTTGCATTCTTGAATTTCTCAACAAAGGAATTGATTTTGATTCGAGTCTGACTTGCAAAACTGCTAGCGTTGAAATCAGCTGCTTTCAAATTTTGCTGACATCAGCTTGCAAAATACGGGTAAATGTTCAAAACCCCCAGTCTTTTTCTACAATTCCCACATTGATTGTCTCAAACATACTGAGAAACTAAAAGAAAGGTCGTCAAAATTCTTAGATAGCTACATAAAGGCTAAAAACAATGGAAAGTTTGTAAAGACCAACTAAATCTGAAAAAAATAAACAGAATCTTTCAGATGTTGCCATCATGCTGGGTAACTAAAAGATGGTAGGCAAAATTTGTCTGCTTTTAAAATCCAACGAAATCAGCTCGAACTCATTTAAGTAGGGCCTTGCTTACTCGGTTCAGCTATACGCCTCCTTCCTCATTCATCTCTCCTAGCTTCTCTCTATCAGTGCCGGAGTTACGTATAAGCTAAAAAAGCTACAGCCTAGGGCCACTCAATCCGCAGGTGCCTAAAAAGATTCAGAAGTTCGGGGACCTTTAAAAATTGTATGTGTACTGGAGTTTACATATATATATATTATACATAATATATGTATATATATATATTGTGCGGCACGGTGCGGCACGGTGGAGTATATCGGTAACACCGTAACACCGTAACACGTTTGGTTAATGATCATGCGGTCGCCGGTTCGACTCCGTGTAACGGCCCTGGGCAAGTTGTTTGCGCACACTTACCTTTGTCACCAAGCAGTATAATTTTATACCGGTGTAGCGATTTCAGATTACCCCCATTTCAAGTTACCCCACCGGTAACTTGAAATCGCGTTCAGATTACCGGGGGTATTTGAGGGGGTAATCTGAAATCGTAGGGGGTTAACTGAAATCGATTTCAAGTTACCCCGGGGGTTACTTGAAATCGATTTCAGATTTCAGGCCCGTTCTTCGACTATCTCATAATAATTAACATTTACCATTAAACTCTCATTACACCTCTAGTACATGATGTGCAACAAGCTATCTTTCTCTGTAGATTACAATTACATCAGCTAGGTTGAATCTTTGTATATCTTATGTTTGTATGTAATACGTCAGGCACTTTGAACTAGTGCAAGCGTGGTTTCAATACAATTTACAATTGTGTGACATTTTTTTAATTTTTCAAATATTGAGACTAGCTTTCAATCTTGTATGTTTCACGTGTTGTATTCAATAAACATATCATGACATGTAAGCGTTAGAATTTATCATTTTAGCTAAATCAGACGGGGTAGGCCTAATGTGAACGGCGCAGGGTAACTTGAAATCGCGTTCAGGCTACCTCCGGGGTAATGTGAATTCGATTTCAGATTACCGGGGGTAACATGAAATTGGGGGGGGGGGTAGCCTGAAGTCTTTACACCGGCGTAAGCTGGGAAGTAAACGGCAAGTCCTGCGATATTACTGGCCCTTGGGATTCGTCCATTGCCGGATCAAGGGCTTAGAAAAGGAAATGAGCGCCTTCCCTACGTCCCACTCATATATATATATACACCGTGTCTCAAAATAAACTGTGCAAAATTGTTTCTGTCAGAACTTCGTCAAATTTCTACCAATTTTAATAATTTTTGGTAGGTAGATGGCAAAATGGCTGAAATTTTATGCTATACATAAATTTTCCACCTCACCTGACTCACGTCATCGCACTACCTTGTTAAACACAGATGTGCCAATTTCTTATATAACGCTTAAATCTTATTACATTCAACAAACTATCTGACGACTTAATTAGCAAGCAGTAAAGTAAAATATGGTTTACTTAGCAGGGTTTTTAATTGTTATGACAGATCTGCTTAAAAGTGTTAGAATTGGTGCTCGAAATGTGCCCCGTTTACACGGACACAAGCGCTTAGATGGCAACGCCACTGACTGATAGCAGCATCAACGATCGACTGGTCAAAGCGCGCCCACTGGTCGATAAGACGCGTTTTGAGTTCGTCGACGTTGGCTATTCTGGAGCGGTAAACCTTTTCCTGCAGCACACTCCATATGCTATAGTCGACTGGGTTAAGATCCGGTGAATTCGGTGGCCACAGTGTTGGAGGTATGAAGTCGGGCGTTTCTCGCTCAAGGAAAGAGACAGTGTCGCGTGCTCGATGCGCCGGGGCGCCATCCTGTTGAAAGACAAAAAACTCGCCCTGGGATATCCGGCGTATGTCTGGCAGTAACTTCTGGGCAAGAAGGTTGTCGCGATAGTAGGCCCCATTGACATTGACACCTGTCTCGATGAAATGGATTTCAGTGCAGCCAAGTTTCGAGACGTTAGTTGTTAAAATTTAAGCGTTATATAAGAAATTGGTACATCTGTGTTTAACAAGGTAGTGCGGTGACACGAGTCAGGTGAGGTGGAAAATTTATGTATAGCATAAAATTTCATCCATTTTGCCATCTACCTACCAAAAATTTTTAAAATTGATGGATATTTGACGAAGTTCTGACAGAAACAATTTTGCACAGTTTATTTTGAGACACGGTGTATATATATATATATATAATATATATATATATATATATATATATATATATTGTAGAACCTTTTAAAACGGCTTGTTTAGCAAATTCCACATCGCCTGAGTAAATGCACTCATTTGAAAATAAGGAGCCATCGATATAATACATACGCATGGAGGGGGGATTGGGGGGGGGGGTAACCGAAATGCATGTTTTCGTACGCTTGCGTACGGAAATGGGGGAAGGTAAAACCTTTAATTTTTCTATATTGGACCTCAAATTGATTGGCCTTCATGTGAGCCAAAGTTCAGTCTTTTCAGCTGTCAGGTACTACCAGAGGAAGTAGGACTGTGGGAGAGGTGTCACTTGTATGCCACCTTACCTCTCAACGCTATTATTAAACTATCACACAGTTCAGCAGTGAGTCCATGGATTACTCATCCTTCAATCTGGCCTAAAGTGCAGAGAGCCGCTGCCTGGAGCTGTCGAACTGACACATTCTGCAGCTGGTCTTGGGGGGGGGTGCGTCAAGCGTACGTACGCAGGTGGGGGTGGAAGAAAGTACGCTTGCGAACAGGGAGGGGTCCAATTTTCCCGGATTTTTACGTACGTGATATATGGATGCCCCCTAATTTGAATTTTTCACTTTAAATGCCTTGCTATTAAACAATAAAAAGTTGTATATGTTTTTAAGTTTTGTGAGACGCTTTATATAGCCTAAGGCCTCACAAATTCTAAATCCGGCGCTGTAGTCCCTATACTTGGCCTACATTTAAAATATTAACTTAGTCTTTATATTTGCCTATATCGCTGGCTGTAGATAATTTCTTTTCAAACACGACCGCTTGGGATTTGGAGTGGCCGTTATGATGTTTCATTATTTAGCTCCATCAGTTCCACCCAGGATTTTGCACACTACAGGAGCTGTACATGACCCCGAGTATAGCCACTGCATTTACAAAACGTTCAATGGCTGCCGAGCGGACGCCACGGGACACGTTGAGATCGAGCCATGATTTCGCCCGATAAAACATTAATTTTATGCTATTGCTCGCGAGTCGACGGCGAGTCGAGCGCGAATAAACGTTGGACGGATGCAGCGCAACATAAAAAGAACTCGGAGTTCGATGCAGAATCGTTTGTACGGCCAGTTATAGCTGCCAATGTTTATAGCTATACGCATGACATTTCTCAGAGCGTCATATATATATATATATATATATATATATATATATATATATATATATATATATATATATATATACGAATAGTGATAATCACCTATTTGGTACAGCCCTAATGAGTACACGCTACCGGTTTGTGTACAGAAACAGATTAGAGGTGAGTACACGCTACCGGTTAGTTTTCCAAAACAAATTAAAGGTGAGTACACGCTACCGGTTAGTTTTCCCAAAACAAATTAGAGGTGAGTACACGCTACCGGTTAGTTTTCCGAAACAAATTTGAGGTGAGTACACGCTACCGGTTAGTTTTTCGAAACAAATTAAAGGTGAGTACACGCTACCGGTTAGTTATCCCAAACAAATTACAGTTGAGTACAAATATTTTGTGAGGTAAGCATACGGCCTCTAGAGGTGAGTACACTATGTATACCCGCGTATACCCTCGACTACAGCCCTGTCACGAGGTAAAAAAATGCACACTGTCAGGAAACGACCAACGTAGTTTCAGTTCAATGTTACCTTTCGTCGCTGAATTGCTTACAATCGTCTCGACAGCGTTTTTCTCGATATAACCAGCAACTCGACTGCCAAAGAATTTCTATGACGCAACTTCATTTCACCATCAGGGTCCACCGGTCCAGCCCTGATAGATAGATAGATAGATAGATAGGTAGGTAGGTAGGTAGGTAGGTAGGTAGGTAGGTAGGTAGGTAGGTAGGTAGGTAGGTAGGTAGGTAGGTAGGTAGGTAGGTAGATAGATAGATAGATAGATAGATAGATAGATAGATAGATAGATAGATAGATAGATAGATAGATAGATAGATAGATAGATAGATAGATAGATAGATAGATAGATAGATAGATAGATAGCCCGCAACAACTCTAACCTAACTCTCAAACTGGAAAACGAACTGCCTTACTGAAAATCCGAATGACCAACTGCTGCACGAAAGACCAACTGATCAACTGCTACATTAATGCTAATCTTAACCGTTAAAATAGTCGCACTGATAATAACCTGTTAATGCAAAAATCCAACTTAAGTGATGTTAAAATGACCTGAACTGGTTCAAATTCAAATTCAAATTCAAAAAGATACGGTTACTCTGCACGACGAAAGAACTCGCGTTCGCTGTAAAACACTGTTCTCAACGAAAACGTAGGCCTTAAAAGGCAACTCTAGTTCTTAGCAAAATCTCTCCCTCGCGGCGATTTTCAGGCCCCTTTCCAACCATTTTCAAGGGGAATTTGGGACGCAAAGCATGCCGCCTCAAACTTAGGACAGAGAGAAACGGCGAAGGGAGGCAGGGACCTAAAGAAAGCCGACTCTAGCGCAAGAAGGGTGAGACAGAGACCAAAGACTCTGCCGACATATACAGGAGAGGTTAACCAGTCCAGATGCATGCGCACGTGTCTAAAGGTGGGGGTAAGGGGAATGGTTATTAATAGCATTTAAGTCTTCGGAGAGACGCGATTAAATTTTCGCTGCAGTAAGTTTTAAGTTGAGAACGAAATGCGACTGAGCAGAGCGTACAGACACAGGGAGAGCTCCAAAAAGTAGGTCCAACAACCGAAAAGCTCATTCAACAACAGTTCTTGACATAGGCGTAGACTCTGGGGGCAGCCGGGGCACGTGCCCCCCACAATAATTGAGATTGACTGTACACCATGGCATGGCAATGCAACAAGTGTAGAATGAATAATATCCCCCCCAATTATGTTGGACAAGTTTACGCCAGTGGTCCTTGCTTTAGGTATGACCAGAGAAATATATAATTAGTTGACCAGACAAAGATAACAGGATGACCTCGTTGAATAATGATAAGTCTGGGGAATAAGGACTGATTTTAAGTATCGTGGTTGGCCAGAAGAGTCTTAACTCTAGTTTTATCAACTATGAGCCCCAATTTGAACCCAGTCCTATGCTGAACGGGAAGCCAATGCAAAGTTTAAGCACAATGGTTATACGTTCACATTTTGACGTATTATTCAAAGAGAATTCTGAACTGTCTGCAGCTTCAGCATGTTTGACCATCAAACAATTCTATAGCGCCGTTATAATGATCCACAAGGTATTATTCGAAGGTTGCTTCATGTGAAATCGTAGCCAGAAATTTACTTAATCCGCTGGAGTAGGCCTATTAGAGTAGCCTGGTCAAAATCCGATAGGCCTAGGTCATGGAACCAGAATCAGGCTATGGTGGGTAGGCAAGTTGAACAATGCAAATCTTAAGTTCAGGCCTGAATGACATTAGCGAGCTGCAGGGGCGGATTTGATAATCTGCCACCCCTAGGCCAAGTATTCTTGCCTCCCTAAAAGTTATCTTTATCCTTAATATTTAATATTTTACAAGCATCTGGAAACTGTTCTTTATCGTCGGAGTTGGGCTGGGAGCGTCTCTGTTAGGTATCTGCGTGGGGCGCTATATAAGTCCTCTGAATGAATGAATGAATGAATGAATTTATGTTTCAAAGTTTAACTTTAACTAATATCATTATACTTATTTACTGTCGTTTAGCTCGCAGTTGTAAATAAAATTTAATATTCAAATTTTAATATTAATTTTTAAGTTCTACCGCCTAGGTAGAACTTAAAACTGTGCCACCCCATGTCATGATCTCGTTTGGAGCCATCCATATATTACGTACGCAAAAATCCGGGAAAATTGGACTCCTCCCTGTTCGCAAGCGTACGTTTTTCAACCCCCACCTGCGTACGTACGCTTGACGAACAGCCCCCCAGAAGAGCGGCAGCGGCTGTCTGCAATTTAGGCCAGCTTGAAGGATGAGTAGCCTAATCCATGGACTCACTGCTCAGCTGTGTGATAGTTTAACTGGTCAAAATCCATGGATAGCGCACTGGGAGCGCTTTCTCGCGCACTGGGAGCGCCTCTGAATGGTCTATACCGCGAGAGGCGCTTTATAAATGCCCACATACAATACAATACAATACAATAATAATAGCGTTCAGAGGTAAGGACGTAAGATCTTATAAGTGACACCTCTCCCACAGTCCTATTTCCTCTGACAGTACCTGCTAGCTGAAAGACTGAACTCTGACTCACTTGGAGGCCAATCAATTTGAGGGCCAATATAGACAAATTATAGGTTTTACCCCTCGCCCCCCCGCTTCCGTTCGCATTTGTGCTACCCCCTCCCCCATGCGTACGTAATATATGGATGGGCCCTTTGTTCCTATGGTAAATCCGAGGTGACAAACATCAATGAATTTCAACTCTTTAAGCCAGCCACAGAGAAGGCCGGAAGGCCCAACTCTGTTCAGGTGTGGGACAGACATAGGCGTAGACTCTGGGGGGTCAGCCGGGGCACGTGCCCCCCAAATAATTGAGGAACCGGGGCAATCCCCCCCCAAAAAAAATCGAGAGGAGAATTTCTTCAAATATTAAAATATTATGTTTCAATAAAGACAAATTTCTTCAGAAACAGAAAATCAGAGACACAGAACTGAAATACTATCATAAATTCATAATGAACACAAAGATTTATTTTTATCTTCAATATCTTCAATATGAAACAAATTTACATGTAAACAAAACGCCCCATTTCATACGCATTAACGTAAACCGGAAGCCTCTGCTGACTGTCCAGACTAGAGGTGAAAAAAGTTTTTTCGGTTTTTGGTTTTAAACAAAACTAAAAGAAAAAGAAAACCATAAAATTTGGTTTTTTGTTAAAAAAATAAATTTCTTATTTTTGTAGAAGTTATTTTAATAACAATGATTTAATGATTTTTAATTTTCGGAAATCGCAACTGAATTAAACTCAGTTGGAGCTCTTGTTCATGCCATTTTTCATAATTTTTATGATCCGAAATCCGAAAATCTTAAAAACAACCAAAACAAAAAAAACATAAAAACGAGGGAAAAAACGAAACAATAACAACAACAAAAAGAACTTTTCACATTGAAAACACTTGTTTTTCTGGTCCAGACCCCATGCCCCCCCCCCAATACTTTGGACAAGTTTACGCCAGTGGGGACAGAGCAAGAGAGAGGAAGTATTTGTGGAACAAGTGCGATGTCTGTTCGTATGAGAGTGGGCGCTGAACAGGGATAGGTTGGCTGCTAATAATGTAGTACTTTGTGAATTATCAGACAGATTTTAAATTAGACTCTTTGGGTTATGGGCAGCCGATGAAAACGAGTTCAATGTGGGAGCGAAATGCGGATTCTTGAGGCTTTTTATATGGATTTGTTCATAGAATTTTGAACATTTGCCGGCTGTGTAGATCTCGTTTAGTGAAACCAAAAGACAGCGAGTTGCAGCAGTCAAGTAGACTGGAAACCTGAGCATAACGGAAGTTAGCTAGTGAAAGTAAACAGTTTCAGGCCTATGATATCTGATTATGCGAATGTTCCATATGTAAAATTGAAGTGATTGGCTTGAACATGTTCAGCAAAAATATGTATTGTGAAGTCAAAAATTATGCCCGAAGTATTGTTCATTCACTCACTCATTCATTCATTCATAGATTTATATAGCGCCTCTTCAAGAGAACTACTCAAAGGCGCTCCCAACTCCAGCACGGCCAAGTGCTACCAACGAGCAGGACACCTAGTTAATCAGACTACGCCCAGGGGCGTAACTTGGTCTAAAAAGTGAGGGGTACCAATATCTTACATACACGAAGCTATAGGCGGTGACTGAGATCTCTGGGAAGGATCAATAATAAAAAATTGATTGGCATTGTTTAAAAAGTGGGGGCTACGGTACCCCAGTAAAAAAGTGGGAGTGCGGGTAACCTCCTCGTGCCCCCTACAAATTACGCCTATGCTTACGCCAGTCCAATTTGTGGAGCTGTTGGCTTGTGCACGCCAAGGAGAAGCAATTCAATGTTAGAAGAAATTAGAAGAAGTCCATTGCAATCCATCCACGTCCGAAACATCGCCAAATACAGAAGCAATTAGTTCGAGAGCAGAATTAGCCGAAGAACTGTCAAATGAAATCAGATGGGTAGGTATATCGTCTGCATACGAATGCTAATCTATCCAGGAAACATAAAAGTATTACACTGTATGCGCATCGACAACTACGCGGTTAATCTATTCATCATATCGTGATATTCACTAAACATTCTACTGTACATTACAGCGATATAATAATGACGTCATATATCTAAAGAACACGTGCACAAGTACGTATAGACTATAATATAGACCAGGGAGAATTAATGTTTCCCAAAGTGGGTTCCGTGAGGGGAAGACATGGGTTCCGTGAAGCAATTGTTTAAGGGGCCATCCATATATTACGTACGCAAAAATCCGGGAAAATTGGACCCCTCCCCCTCCCTGTACGCATGCGTACTTCCCCCCCCACCTGCGTACGTACAGTTGACGCACCCTCCCTAAGACCAGCTGCAGAATGTGTCAGTTACACAGGTCCAGGCAGCGACTGTCTGCACTTTAGGCCAGATGAAGGATGAATAATACATGGACTCACTGTTGAGTTGTGTGATAGTTTAATAATAGCGTTCAGAGGTAAGGTGGTATACAAGTGACACCTCTCCCATAGTCCTACTTCCTCTGGTAGCACCGGATAGCTGGAAAGACTTAACTCTATAGCTCACTTGAAGGCCAATCAATTTGCGTACGTACATTATCAGTAGACCCCCCCCCCCCATTCGCAAGCGTACGCAAGCACATGCATTTCGGTTACCCTCCATGTGTACGTAATATATGGATGGCCTCTAAGTGTTGTTTGAATGTGTTGTTACATTATAAATCAGACTCCGAGCTGAAGACAAGGGTTTCGTGGAGAATTTCATTTAAAACAATTTCTAATTTAAGTGTTATCGATTAAAACTGTACATACCTCGATCGCTGTTTAGAAATTATTGTAGCAGAATATGTTGTGTCTAGGTCGGGTCCCTTCAAAAAAATTTCAAGTCATAAGGGTTTCGTAGCCAAAAGAGATTGGAAAGCACTGAATGTCTGACGTAAGTGGTGACCGTTGATGCATGGCGGGAAAAGGTCTTAAAACTATTAGACGATCAACCTATCTATATCTATGCTCTGGTCCGAAACTCAAAGGGTTATCAAACTATCTTATGGCCTTTTCCCGCCATGCACCAACGGTCACCGCTGACGTCAGACATTAGCTTTGTTTTATAGTTTGTTTGTTTAATGTTTCCGATACAGTTCTAACTGAAGTTGTGTATCTTCGTGGTGATGTCTGACATAATTTCAATAAGTTGTCGTGCGATTTGTCTGGATGGGGAGGGGTGAAATTTGGTTGATGGGTGGCAGAGTTTGAGTCGAGTGGTGTCACTTGAACGTCGGGAACTGGCTGTAAGTATATATAATATGCATATACAGTACATGTATATATAATGTGCAGATCCTATATGTTATCGTATTACGATTCTCGCCGCTGTTCGAGTTTAAAACTTACATATATCCTATTCTTACGGTCAGCTTAATTAGGTTTCTGTTAAAGTGTACGCATGTCGATACAGTCTATTATACACGGCGTGTGAGAAAAGTGACCCCTAGAAAACATCACAATAACGTGCATTTCAAATTAATAACAATTAAATTTTTAATCAGATTTGGAAAACAACCAGTTTTATTGTTAGGCCTAACTAAGTTCGACGCATTAAGCCATAATTTATCCTGAAATTGTCCTCCTTTGGCTTCGACGCAGGCTGAATTATTGAGGTCCAGTCATGCGTTGACCCAGTTCATTCATTCATTCATTCATTCATTCATTCATTCATTCAGTTGAACACTTATATAGCGCATCTTCAAGGAGACTACCAGAGGTGCTACTGTCTGATATGTTGACATGTGGCTCAGAATATTCAGAATTTTTGTTCTGTGAACTCTTTCCTGCATTATTCCTCAGATTTTATAGTCCACAGGATTTAAGCATGGACTGTTTGGAGCCAAAAGTGCACAAGGTAGCCTATGAAATCTAACGTTTCTTTTGTCTGTAGTTGGTTCGACGGTTTCATGAGCTCGGTGTACTGGAACACCACCCTGCTGGAATGTGTAATACTCTGACATTTCTCGTATAAAATTATCTGATAAAAGCTTCTCCGTGTGCAGTACATTCTGGTAGCACGCACCATTAATTCTAACGCCAGGCTCTACAAAGTGTATCCCAGTTCTGTTAAGTGCAGATATGCTGACCGAAACCATTATCCTTGTCCTCCGCATATAAAATTATTATGGTCGAAAGTCGAGTGACTGTGAAGCAAAACCTTCCCACGGAAGTTCTTCTATCGAGTTCAGACGGCAGCATACAAGTCATCATTCTGACTATTCGACGGTGCAGCGACCGTGAAGAGTTTTTCATCAGTGAGCTAATGAAATTAACCATATGTAATAATAATTATATTCTTTATTATTTCAAACCGACAGACGCAGTAAGATTATACATTGAAACATCAAAGTACAATCAATATCTTAATTAAACACACGGTTTGGCAGCCATGCAAGGCGCTGCCCTAGAGGGGGGTTACGGGAGTCGATCCGCGTACCTTATGCTCTCTTGGTCATGAGTGTTACCACTACTCTATCCCCCCTCTATCCCCCTCCTGCAGTAACGAGTTAAAAGAAGCCCTGAGCTCTTGTGTCTTGTCTAATTGTTGACCTCCGTGAGTTCAGTCGCTTCACACCTTTCATCCAAGGTCTTTCTTGGCAGTTTCATTTGAGAAATGTCCAGTTCTCGCATATAATTTCTCGTAGTGTGAGATGAGTTTGCGGTTTATCATATTGACTCAAAACAAAATCTTTAACATTTTCGATGTTTCAGTTATTTCTCGCAGTTCGTGGTCTGCCGCTACTTAATTGATGACCTGACGATCACTGGCGGCGACACTTTTGAACTGATCTGGTCAAAAAAGGTGAACAATTTTTTTCGTTTTTTGGTGTTGCTTCAAAATTGTTGAGGGACAACTGTATACTGTGTCCCCCACTTTTAAAGGTGGGGGCCTTGTTCCCCTCGACCCCCCGGGATCGCCGCCCATGCTGACGATCCAGTTCTATCAATGTGTATATATATGTGTATATATATATATATATATATATATATATATATATATATATATATATATGTACAGGGGCGTAGCCAGACTTCAATTCAAGAGGAGGCAACTACTGCTTGTCAAAACTTGTATGCAGTGGCGGCGATCTTGTTTCAGAGGTGAGGGGGGAAATTTTTCAGCGTCCGAAGGGCGGTCGCAAAAAACTTCTGAGAATTTCAGAATTTCGCTGTGAGAATTTCAAAAATTTCTTCCCATTTATGTTACGAAAAAAGTTGATGACCTTTTTTTTACTCATTAACACACTCGAAGACTTACTTTCTTCTTCAAATCAAGAGGAGGCAAAATCCACCTCTGCTGGGGTGTACTTGGGGACGCAGGGCTATAACCCATGGAGAATTTAAAAATCCACAAAACCAAGAGGAGGCAAATGCCTCCTCTTGCCTCCATGTAGCTACGCCTATGTGTATGTATAAACACAATCACGTTCAGCCTTACATTGAACTCCAATGAAATCCTGTCTCAACCACAGCGTTTGATCGATGTGTACATCTTCGCATCTGTTCAGAGTCCCTGTCATTTATGTCCCTGTCAATCATGTTCCTGTCACTCATGTCCCTGAGCCTGTTTGTTTTGCCTGTCTCTCTGTGTATCTTAGTCGGTATTATTATAGTCGAGAGCAGCGGGCAGCGCCGAGATTAATCGAAGTCGCAGGCAGGGGCGTAGCTGCTGGTGGGTCAGTCCATCAGCGTTGACGTTTTATGGGTTGGCACCCAACCAGGACACTGAGTCTTTCGTGGACAGTGCATTTAATGAAAACACTTACACGCAGACAGACACAGACAAGGAAACAGACAACCAAGCATACTTAAGCACATGCGGTGGCATAGCCTCAGGTTCTGCAGCATAGCGGCGCAGATGTTTATTTCCCACTTCATCAGGGCTGAGTCTTTTGCAGACTAACACTGTCAATCCAGTTTGTCTTTCTCTGTGATGTTGATCGGCGTCTCTCCTTATACATCACACTAATTACACTAGGTGCCATTCTTTTCTCGATTCTCTGATTTGCTTTGATCTATGAGCGGCACTGTCATCATCATCAGCAGCAGCATCATTATCATCATCATCTTCATCACCATCATCATCATCATCATCATCATCAGTTCCTGACGCCAGCCATTTGGCGACGATGGATCCGAATAAATGATCTCCATTGTCCTCGGTCATTTGTCAAGTCTACTGCCCCCTTTAGTGTTAGTCCAAGTGATGTTATGTCCTCGGTCACTAGGCCTATAGGAATGTCCAAATACAAATACAATCATTGAATTTCATTTGCATAAGCTACGCCGCATTCCTGGTCAGTTGGCATCTACATTTCTCCTGTAGTTTAGCGTTTCTGTTTGTAAGCCTTGCTTTGTGGTCTGCAAATCTCGTTGCATTGAAGAGATTAGACTCCATCGGATATCAACTGCGTAACTTATGTTCTCCAATGCATCCGAAAGCACCATCTGTATGTAGATGCAAGGACTATAACATCAATCAGGGTGTTCATGGGCACTATCGTCTGATCCCTCTGTAGGCTATGTTCCTTTTGTAAGGCCTATAACATCAATCAGGTGTTCATGGGCACTTTTGTCTGATTCCTATGTGTGTCCCATTGTAAGGCCTATAACATCAATCATGGACACTATTGTCTGATTCCTCTGTGTGTCCCATTGTAAGACCTATAGTATCAATAAGGGCGTTCAATCCTCGTTCATGGACACATTTGTCCGATTCCACTCTGCGTCTCAGTTGTAAGACCTATAAGATTAATCAAGGCGTTCATGGGCACTTTTGTCTGATTCCTCTGTGTGTCCCATTGTAAGGCCTATAACATCAATCATGGACACTCTTGTCTGACATCCTGTATCGGCTTTGCTCTCTCGCCTGGCAATGTGTTTTGGGTATGGCTCCTTCCTACCTATGCTCCGTTTTTACTCTCTCTTCTTCTCTTACGGGTCGCTCAGCCCTCCGTTCCTCTTCTCGGGGCGACTTTATAGTCCCATATGCCCGCACTGCTATTATGCAGCGCGGAGCATTCTCTGTCGCTGGTCCAACTGCGTGGAATGACTTACCATCTCTCCTTCGCCTATCTCCTCGTACTCACCCGTCTTCTTCTTATGCTCTATTGAAGACGTTTCTCTTTGATCAGGCCTGGCTTGGGAGTGCCTCTGAGTAGAGCCCTTGAAGAGGCGCTATATAAATTCCAGGATTGATTGATTGATTGATTCCTGTGTGTCCCAGTTGTCTGCACTTTCCCTGTCAACAGCCGACTGACCGCTCCAGACTTTTCTCGTGTTCCGCCTGTCCTCTTCCAACTTCTGAAGTGCCTTTCCAGGTTTCTGCTAACGTATAATTTCGAAGGCCTTCTCGTATTCTCAGAATTGAACCGTGTATTGAACCATCGGTATGTTAGCCTGTTAGGTGGCGCCACTGGCGTGTAAGCACAGAATCTGTCTGACATTTCAAGACACACCTCTTTCCATCTGACTTGATAGTCGCGTACACAGCGCCTCTAAGAGGCTGTTAAGATTCTTTATACAAGTGTTCTGTTACACTACATTACGTTATATTAACAACTTTTAGATTACCTAGATGCAGATAAAAAC
>OY744604.1:59700347-59892847 GCA_963556255.1 Allolobophora icterica | reverse complement strand
CGGCAAGAGGACCAAGATCTTCGGCTCCACTGGCTCCCAGAATTCGCAGTTTCGCAACCCCTATCACGTGACCGTCGACGCTCGTGACAACATCATTGTGTCGGACAGCGGAAACAGTTGCATCAAGGTCTTCGACGCTTCCGGAAAGTTTCTATTCTACTCGTCGGAGGCGATGAGGAAGCCGTCCGCTGATGTCATCGGAGAGAGGACCGTCAAGCGGCGGAAACTGCGCGGACCACGCGGCGTCACGGTTGACCTGAAAGGCAACATACTCGTCGCGGATGACTGCTGTCGGGTCTGCATGTTCGACGCGAACGGGAGGTACGTGAGGAACCTGCTGACGGAAGAGGACTCGGTCAAGTTCCCGGAAGCTGTTCACTGTAGCCGCGGGGGACTTTTGGCCGTGACCGAATGGAATCCAAGCAACATGTTCGCCGTTAAAATGTTCAATATGTACGAATAGCTAAGAGACGAGAAGACTCGATGATGACATTCCGTCAACCCATCGTCTAGGATAGGACATGGCAAGGAAATGAAACATCAAGGGCGAATTCAGAGGCGCAAGCTGGACCATGCCCTCTCGTAAACACAGGTGTCAGAGTTCATGGCCCTCTCCTAAACACAGGTGTCAGAGTTCATGGCCCTCTCCTAAACACAGGTGTCAGAGTTCATGGCCCTCTCCTAAACACAGGTGTCAGAGTTCATGGCCCTCTCCTAAACACAGGTGTCAGAGTTCATGGCCCTCTCCTAAACACAGGTGTCAGAGTTCATGGCCCTCTCCTAAACACAGATGTCAGAGTTCATGGCCCTCTCCTAGACACAGGTGTCAGAGTTCATGACCCTCTCCTAAACACAGGTGTCAGAGTTCATGGCCCTCTCCTAAACACAGGTGTCAGAGTTCATGGCCCTCTCCTAAACACAGATGTCAGAGTTCATGGCCCTCTCCTAGACACAGGTGTCAGAGTTCATGGCCCTCTCCTAAACACAGGTGTCAGAGTTCATGGCCCTCTCCTAAACACAGATGTCAGAGTTCATGGCCCTCTCCTAGACACAGGTGTCAGAGTTCATGACCCTCTCCTAAACACAGGTGTCAGAGTTCATGGCCCTCTCCTAGACACAGGTGTCAGAGTTCATGGCCCTCTCCTAAACACAGGTGTCAGAGTTCATGGCCCTCTCCTAAACACAGGTGTCAGAGGTCATGGATGTGCATGATAGTACAAGAGGACAATATAGCGACAAACAGGACAGAAAGTGGACGGATGCACGATTTTAATATAGATAGGAAACGTGCGGCAGTAGATCAGACGAGGAAAGGAAATGGACATGAAATGAACAAGGCAGGGCAAGAAAGAATCAGAGAGACAGAGCCTCGGGCAGTGGAGTAAAGGAAAGGGTAAATTCAGGGCATTTCATTGGAGCGAATTGTAGGAAAAGAAAGAATGGACCAGGAGGGGGGACTGGAAGGAACGGTCTGAATAGGACATGGAGGAACACCGTGAAGATAAAGCAGGATAGAGCGATGGCAGAAAGGCTTACAGCTTCACATGAAAAGCATCGGATAGCATAGACACAGTGTGTAGGCCTGCAGTGTACACGAAGAAACTATTTTATAAGACACAATTCAAAATAAAATAGTGATGTCCGATCAGACAACGAAACACAATGCAACACAATGCAACACAACACAATACAACACAAGGCAACACAATGCAACACAACAGAATGCAACACAACACAAAGAAACAATAACACAAAAGGTTAGCTGCATTAACACATCCAAATTGCTAAAGACTTTATATCTCGGTCTCGGTATACAAGACCGGAAGTCAGTCCTCTGAATTTCCATGTATACTACAGATATTCACCGCCAGCAAGCCCAGTGGGACTCATATAGGACCCATATTTCCTTATGTGACCCATATATATGTATGTGGACCCTTCAGTTGTTCGTGGACATGCTAGAAGGGTCATATTTTAAAACAAAAACGATCACTAACAAAGCCACAATGGGTTGATGCAGCGGGGAAGAATACAGCAACGTCAACTGGATATAGGCCTACTTTGTGACAACCTGATCGCTCCAGCGGATGGTGGTAGAAGAAGAGCAGACGAACGTAGGACTGCAGAAGGACAGAGAACTATGTTATTTGGCTGAATAATGAAAAAACGAAGCCACATTGGGCAACAGTGAAACTTAGGACTAAAGAATTAGCGCATCTATACTGGATTCTTGGACCTGGCTAATGGCACTGAGCTGTAAAAGAATTATCTCCAGTGACTGATTGCATATCAGTATGTTCCAGTGCCACGTTTCTGTGATCAAAACTTATTTATTTTTTCCATGATGATTGTCTAAAGCAGATTAAACCTGATGGTGCGTCAGGGTTATAGAAATGAGCTGGAAATACAAAGAAATGCTGATCACACATTTCGAATAAACTGAAAAGTACTTGAAGGTTGTTTGGATAGGTGTCATTTCAGTCTTAGAAAGTTAGAAATAGTCAGGTGGTTAAAGTTGTTTTGTCTTTCCAAAAGATGTACTAGGCCTACCAGGACGTTAATGTTTGTTTCACAAATCGATCCGAAATGATAACGGCGCATATACCTCTGTCGATCGCTCCATGCATTGAGCCATCGATTAAAACTCTGAAACGTTGTTTATTATTCTGTTTAATGAAATTCAACAAAGGTTGAACTATCTCGCTCAAATATTAGTCTAAGAAATGTTATATTTGGCAAAGAAATGCGACGAATTGTTTTCTCTGGTCTTTGAGCTTTAGAATGTAGCTTCTGTTGCATGTCCTTCAGACTCCTTCTATGTGTCTTCATATCTCTGTCTGTCTGTCTGTCTGTCTGTCTGTCTGTCTGTAGTGATGATGATGTTTCTTCGTCTTTCTGTCCATTCCGCCTCGGATGCCTGTCTGTGCGTGTGGAGCAGAGGTTGTGTTCTGGCGCTCACACCTACACACAAACACACTCGCACACACACACGAGACATGGGGTCATCCACATATTACGTACGCAATGAGGGGTCGGGGGTCGGATTTAGGCGATTTTGCGTACGGGTGCGAACGGGGGAGGGGGGCAAAATGTGTACGTACGCTAAATAAATGTCTAATTATGACGTCCACATTAGCCTGTCTATAACTCTGTATTGTCCTATAGTCGTCCGATGGCATTTTATTACATTATATAAAAACCATGTGCACTATTGTGCAGTTATTCTGTGCTGTGAACGAGACACCTATAATTTGTCTATATTGGCCCTCACTCATCCTTCAATCTGGCCTAAAGTACGTAATATATGGATGGCCCCATGCCTTTAAAATTGCCCTTAAATGCTCTTTTTGTACGTTCTTCTCTATGCCATTTTGTCTCTCCTACCTACCTTTCTGCCTATCTGTCTGTTCTGTTTGCGCTTCTACCCATCTGTGTGCACATTATCACGCACTTAACAGCAGGGTTTCCTCCCCAGAGAGAACTGAATCGCCAGACAGAGAGCAGTTACTGCAAAATCCGGGCACAACGACGTTCTCGGAAGGACTGGGTTGAAATCTGCCTGGCATCATAGGGCAGATGAGAGAGAGAAAGACAGACAGACAGACAGACAGACAGACAGACAGACAGACAGACAGACAGACAGACAGACAGACAGACAGACAGACAGACAGACAGACAGACAGACAGACAGACAGACAGACAGCAGCGCTAGGGAAAGACATCCATCCTACCACCCAGATTCCTTCAAAACAAAATTAAGTTTGGCAAGGATGAAATTTAGAAACCGGTTTTGTGTCACAATTCAATTAAAAGAAACGAATCCATGAAAATATAGGCCTACATCAGCCAGAGTTTCAATCCGTCTCGTTTCAAACAGTCCTGTATGCAGGAACACTGAAATCTGTATAGTGCCTTTCTCAGAACTTCCTTAAAGCGCTCAGTGTTGGGGTAAATGGTCGGGTTGACTAAAAAATAGAATAGTAAATAGTACAGGTCCACCAAAAACTATTGAAATAGTATTTAAAATAGCAAATAGCTGGACAATTGCAAATACATGTACCACATGAATATCTAAAAACTATTTAGTTATTATTAGTGTCAGTAACATATAATTATTGAGAAAGCTTGAAAATTTCTAATGTAGTAACGTTCCGTCAGTAGTTCTTGTTAACTTTGAGTTAGAGCAACAGTTTCATCGAATAAGCGATTCCTATTCTTGGTGACAATTATTGCTGCACTATTAAACAGTCTCTGTACTGAAGCACTGGACGGAATGGTTGAGTTCAAGCGCAGAAACAGTGACTTCATTCTTGGATGAGTGTCCAGCATTTCTAGTTCACGTGACACATCATTCAGATACTTCACACGAGGATCTTCTTCCTGCATAGGGGCATTCCACATCAAATCAACACAGTCATCGTGCATCACCATCTCCGATTTTGTTAAAATTCGGTATGGTGATAAACCACCATGAAAAACTCTCAAAACGAAATTTTTTGGTCAACCGTTGTCCGAGATATGGGTCAATGAACATTGACCAAAACGGACCGATTTTCGCTGACCGCTGATGTTTAAACTGCTGTATCTCAGCTTCTATTGCACCTAGAGACACAATTAAAATACCAAATTGAAGGTATTAAATAGCTCTATCAAAGTATTCAGAAATGTTCATATGTAGTAACACCAAAATTTTGAGCAACTGTAACCTAGTGCCACTGACCTAGGTCAGTTTGTCACCTCAGAATTTTATCCGATTTTACCCATGCAAAGCTTTCATTGTTTTTAACAATTGTTGAAAATTTCAAAGTGGGCACTCTCATAGTTCTTTTACAGTGAATTTTTAAAGGTACAGTCATGGTGGCGATTCACGACCATAACTTCTTGCCCGATCGATCTGAACTGTTTTGAACAGCCTCGTTTGTTGTAATAGTTTCCTCGGATGTTAGCAAGTACATTCTTCCAGTGACGGTTGTTGGTTGAACAGTTGTTAATATGTCCTGGCATGACATTACTAAGATGTCTGTTGGATGCGGGTATCGATATGATCGAGCTGGTTCATGTGGGTAAAAAAAATTCACTTCGACATCATTTGTGTCCGGAAACATTTGCAGAACACAGCCAAGCCACTAATGCCCATCATACTTTGCAGTGATGTAGCCCTTGATATCTGAGAGTTTAATCATGGTCTTGTTGTCTATCTCTACAGACTGCAAGGCACGTTCAATTCTACTATCTAGGCTGCTGGAGCAGTCTTTCACTTAAAAAAGTTCTATAAAATTGTAATTAATGTCATGCAAACATTCAGATAACAGGAAAGACTATGAAACCTAGAACTGAAACAAGATTTCATTTAATAAGTAAATAAGTAGGCATGTAAGTAAGCCTAATTTTTATTCAGCATGTTGTGTGAGATAATGTTAGAACATTGTACAAAGACCATTGATGTTAACACCAGTTAAACATTCATGGCATATCAACGTTTGCTATGATGGTCGTGAATCGTGCCCACAACTGTACCTTTAAAAATTCACTGTAAAAAAACTATGAGAGAGCCCACTCTGAAAGTTTCAACAATTATTAAGAACAATGAAACCTTTGCATGGGAAAAATTGGATAAAATTCTGAGGTGACAAACAGACCTAGGTCAGTATCACTAGGTTACAGTTGCTCAAAAATTTGTTGTTACTAAATATGAACGTTTCTGAGTGCTTTGCCCAGATAGAGCTATTTAATACCTTCAATTTGGTATTTCAATTGTGTCTCTAGGTGCAATAGAAGCTGAGATACAGCAGTTTAAACATCAGTGGTCAGCGAAAATTGGCCCATTTTGGTCAATGTTCATTGACCCATATCTCGGACATCGGTTGACCAAAAAATCAAATATTTTGGTTTTGAGAGTTTTTCGTAGTGGTTTGTCACCATACCAAATTTATTTTTTTTAAATTGGAAACTATGACGTCCATTTTTTTCTAAAGTGTGTTGATTTGACATGGAATAGTTGATAAAATTAATCATAGAAAAGGTTGTAGCTATTACAAGCCGAGCTGGGTGTTACAGCCAAAGTTTTCCAACAAAGAACACCAACCGAGGGACATAATCCAGTAAGTAATGCCTTGAATCCTTCGCTCTCAACTGTACGTAATGTCACTCAAAATGTACTGAGTTATCAGATTCAACTTCTTCTTGTTTCATTTTGATGCCAAGTCTGGTAACACTGAAACAGGCAGGATAATTTCGCATACAGGGTGTAGTTTGTCTTTTAAGACACCCAGAACTGGAAGCATTGTCATCGGCTGAACATTGTAATCCATTCTTCTTGCCATTCTGCAACTGTTGTGTAACAAATGGGCGTGATGTCTGTAAAAGAATTAACACAACGGTGTACAATAGTAGTCACTTGTCATTCAGTATGCAATACCTTAAAGGTCATGGGTAAAATACGAAAATGCTGCATGCAGAAATGCGGTATGTTAATAGTTAATTACCTTCTTGATGGGTGCAGCCCGAATCCCCAAAACCCGAAACGAATTTCGGCCGGATCCCCGAAATCAATTTTAGACTAAAATAACACATAAACAGGTGAATATGCAGTGTATCGAGATTCATCAAGGCCACGCTAGGTCTATGTCATGTAAAAGAGTTTACAATGTGACTTTTAATAGTTTTCGAGACTTCGGCCGCTTTCTATAAAACTGTCAGTCTTGTTGTCAAGACCTTAAACCTCAAGACCAAGACCTTGAACCTCAAGACCAAGACCAAGACTTTGAACCTCGAGACCAAGACCAAGACCAAGACTTTGAACCTCGAGACCAAGACCAAGACCTTGAACCTCAAGACCAAGACCAAGACTTTGAAACTCAAGACCAACATCGAGAACAAGATAAAAAAAATCACAACCATATGCAGACTTATATTACTTATTAAAAAAATTGTCAAGTCCTACTCGCTATTTTAATTAAAACATAAGTCTTTTATTTTATTCACAAAAAACAACTCCAAATGCAGACTGCAGAGAATTCCGAATTCGTATTTACAGAAGTCCTTCATGCGAAATGTTATTCCAAATGCCTGTTGCATTTAAAAAAAAAACAATTCGCTCAGAATTTTCTGACCAAGACGTGACCTGTGGGGTCTCATAAAAATTCTGCCATGTGAAAAATACATTCTACAGGCGCTGAAATCCAGTCTTGTTGTTAAGACCTTAAACCCCAAGACCAAGACCAAGACCAAGACCTTGAACCTCAAGACCAAGACCAAGACCTTGAACCTCAAGACCAAGACCAAGACCTTGAACCTCAAGACCAAGACCAAGACCAAGAACCTCAAGACCAAGACCGAGACCAAGACCCAAAAATCACAGTCGTATCCAGACTTCTATTCCTTACTAAAAAATTGTCCAGTCGGACTACTCGTTATTTTAATGAAAACATGAGTTTTTTCTTTTATTCAAGCAAAACAACTCTAAATGGAGACTGCAGAGAATTCTGAATTCGTATTTACAAAAGTCCTTCATGCGAAATGTTATTCCAAATGCCTGTTGAATTTTATAAAAACCAACTTGCTCAGAATTTTATGACCAAGACGTTACCTGTGGGGCCTCATATAAATTCTGCCATGTGAAAAAACACTGTCTACAAGTGCTGAAATCGCTAGCACACAAAGCAGCTTTTCAAGCACTGGATGTAAATGTACAAATTAATCGTGAGTCTGTTTTGAAATCATTCCATGGTAAATAACCGGAAGTCAAAATAATTGTCCAAAACAACAGTGAAGCCTCGTTCACACCGTATAAATACTAAGGCAATAACTGTATGAGTAATTATTGGATAAATTTTTAAAATTCTTGCTGTTTGTTAAAATTAATGACTGTTCATATTGACAAAAGTCTTGGTCTTGGTCTTGCAAAACCAAGACCAAGACTTTGAACCTCAAGACCAAGACCAAGACCAAGACCTTGAACCTCAAGACCAAGACCAAGACCTTTGGTCTCAAGACCAAGACCAAGACTTTTAAAAACGAACTCGAGTGCACTCAAGACCAAGACCTTGGTCTCGAGGACAACAAGACTGCTGAAATCACTGGCACACAGATCAGCTTTTCAAGCACTTCATGCAAATGTGCAAATCGTGAATCTGTTTTGAAATCATTCCATGGTAAATAACCTGAAATCAAGATAACTGTCCGAAACAAAAGTAAAGTCTCATACACGCCGTGTAAATACTAAAGCAATTGGTTTAGTAATTATTGGATACATTTTTAAAATTCTTGTGTTTTATTAGATGACTGTTCACATTGTCAAAAGTCTTGGTCTTGGTCTTGCAAAACCAAGACCAAGACCTTGAACCTCAAGACCAAGGCCAAGACCTTTCAATGTTGGGTAGGCTACTATTTTAGTATTAAATTATTTTTCTGACTGGTGGTTGACTTGAACCTCAAGACCAAGATCAAGACTTTTAAAAACGAACTCGAGTGCACTCGAGACCAAGACCTTGGTCTCGAGGACAAGATTGAAAACTGTTTTCCGAAAACTTTTCGGAAAATCGGGCTTTTGTGTATTTTCAGCGTTTTCATGGATTCGGGTTGACCCCCTCCTTGACACGCCACGAGGCTGGCATCACGGTAAATTGTAGAACCAAATCAGATTATGGACTACTAGAATAAGGTGAAATAAGGTTGCTCTGAAACAAGGCACGCACTTCGTAGAGGACCTAGACCACATGAAAACGGGCTGAAATACGTTGCACCAATTAATTTATGACGAATTACTTTTCAAATTGTAACATCGCTCTCGTGGACTCGCTTTATTTCCATTTGAATAATCAACTTCGGTGATTCGGAATAGGCCTACTATACGGGAATAGGCGCGTTAGAATCCCTGTAATGTAAGGTATCATCAGGCGAGATTTGGTAACATTTGAATGCCACCCTTCATCTACACCTAGGCCATGGTACATCATGACCTAGGCCTATAGGCCGGATTCGGGTAGACCCGTTTGAAAATGGTGAGTTCGTGAATCATGATTTACCTTTAAGGGTAAATTGAAGTTCGATGAAACACTGTCATTGGCACGCCCGATAATTTCCATTTTTCCAGGGCTCAGCCGGCATTTACCAACTAAATTCTACATTACCGATGTCTGCTGATCAAAAACGTCGACATTACATGTTCGAATGATTTTGTATTTATAGACCATAGAGATCAATTGCTAAAATTTCACAAACATAGACGTATTGTTTTTACTTAAAGTTAATAATAAATTAATAATAACAATAATTTTAATAAATAACAAATTCCTTGTTATTGTTTAAATTATTTTTCTGACTGGTGGTTGACTATTTACTTTTCAATTAAATAGTAAATAGTCGCATACTATTTCAATACTATTTCAATAGGACCTTTTACAAAAATATTTTAAATAGTGGAGTCAATAGTCATAAACTATTGAAATAGGCCTAGGCCTACTGCTTACATAGTTGGCCGTATTTACTATTTAAATAGTAGCCTACCCAACATTGAAAACGCTGTAGCCTACTAAAGCGGGCTACATTAACTGAGTGTTTAGCTAGAGCATCCTTTTGTTACAAAGGTTGGAAATGCATGTAGGGCCTAAACGTCATCATCACCTCATCATTATCATTATCATCATCATCACCATCATCACCATCATCATCATCATCATCATCATCATCATCATCATCATCATCATCATCATCATCATCATCACCACCACCATCTTAATCAATCATCATTGGTCGGCGTCATACCGTATACCGTCATAATGTCATCATAGCTCTACCTCCTCGTGTTTATAACTCTCCTATCTAGATTTGTTTTCGTTCTACACAGGGGCGGCGCTACACCAGGGCGCGCCAGGGCAAATGCCCTGGTAAAAAAGCCTTTGCCCTGGTCGATGCCCTGCCAGAATTTTTGCTCTGTCCAGAATTTGTTCGGGCATATATTGTTATATCCTGAGGTATAAATTCACTTAATTCACTGAAATGTTAAAATTTGCTTTACAAATGTCAAAAAGCGATCAGCTTCCGGGGGCTTCGCCCATCTGACCTTCTGACTATAGACAACTATAATAGTGCTGGGGTCGATTTATGGCAAGCGCGGTAGCGCGATCTGATATGGTCGCCATTTAAGCTCGCGCTATACCGCGCTCTCCATAATTCGCCCTCTGAACTGGTTACTTGTATGACTGCCCCGGCCATGCTCTGGTTACAAAAAGTGTCTGGCGCCGCCTCTGGTTCTACACTGAAAACTTTTCCCTTCCGGTCGTTTATGGTTCTTTAGGTTCATGTTGCCGGCTTCAAAATGCACTTCTGAACTTTGTAACGAGAGCATTGTCAAACTATAGGCCTAATAGGCGCAGGCCTATTGTATTATAATCGTCGTAGGCCCTAATAACCATATTAATTAAGCACAATCATCTCAATCGTCTCTAGCCACCTTCGCAGTGGTAATTAGCTTAAATTAAATTAAAACTATGACCAGGCTGCAAATGAGATGGAGAGGAAGGGCTTACTTACAAATGCAATCGTAATCTCCAAACTTCTAAAGCGCCACTTGAAGGCCAAGCGCGGGGCACCAGCCTATTCACGAGCGCTGACTAATGTAGCAATCCAGTGCCAGATTTAGATTTGGTCAGGCCCTAAGCTAGCCTATTTAAACCTTGAAGGCCCCTTGTTAAAAAATTACACCAGAAGTTCTGACAAAACTTGGAAACATACATGTAGCCTATATGCCTTTTAATTATTTAATATCAAGGCATTTAAAGTAAAAAAATTCAATTATTTCCAAATGAATGCATTTACGGATTACATACCTATGATTAAAATAGTCCCCCGCAAAAAATTCTGAATTTTTGCGAGACCCCTGCGGATTGTGAGGCCCTAAGTTATACATTTTTTTGCTTATGCCTAGATCGGGCACTGGTCAATAATGAGCTTTCATATAGCCGATAGTATATTTACAGTAGGCCTACAGTTGCATTATATTCCCGATGCTTTATAGAAAATTGGCTTTAAAGCTTTACCTGGGACTTTACATTGCATTTTAAGGCCAAACGTAGTAGGAGGGGTCATCGAAATGCGGACAAAGGGGAAGGAGGGTTATGACCAGTGCGGACGTCCGCATCTAAAATTTTAAATTTGATAGTTTTTAAACATCACCTTGTTTCAACCTTCCATGAAAGACGAAAAGGTCAGTGAAGTGATTGCCTAAAACCTCATGCATGGTAGGCCTAAATACCTTTACCAAAGATCTTGGCCATTAGGCCTACTGCGTCTTTAAAGAGGCTTTTAGTACTGCACATCATGCGATATGAAACCTGAACTGTCACTTAAACGTGCACAGAAACTGTGGAATAATTGTAAAAATAATGATGACGACATTAAAAATTGGCTTAGGCGTGCGGATGTCCGCAAAGGGGAGGGGTAAGGTCAATGTGGACAAATGCGGACAAGGGGAGGGATGGGTCCAAAGTGGGTCATATTTTACGGACGTCCTTTATGGACGACCCCTATTTCCGGTTGACCAGTTGTTTCTTGTTGACGTTTCCTATATTGGTAATCGTAGTCGTAATCGTAATCTCCAAACCTTTAAAGCGT
The DNA here is from genome assembly GCA_963556255.1 of Allolobophora icterica. NCBI lineage: Eukaryota > Metazoa > Annelida > Clitellata > Crassiclitellata > Lumbricidae > Allolobophora > Allolobophora icterica. The sequence continues at coordinate 59,881,234 of OY744604.1, read as the reverse complement.
CACTCGAAGGCCAAGCGCAGGGCACCAGCCTATGAATCACGAGCGCTGCGTCAAACCGGAAGGGTTTTTCCAAAGAGTAGTCCAGAGTCCGGTTCCATAGGGGCAAGTCGAGAAGAGGCAGAGCAGCTGTTAAGGCGGGTGTCGTTTAGGGTAAGAATTGAAAGGCGGAGGATCAGATGAGTCTGGTTAGGAGTTCTTGAAAAGGCGAGACTTCTGCAGTTTTGAGTGGATGATAGATAGAGTAGCATGAAGAGGATGATGAGAACCGAGAATGTGCGGAACACGGGAGAGTTTCTTGGTGTTTCCAGGGCGAGAATTGTCGGGGGGGGGGGGGGTTGGGGGGTTCAACCCCCCTAGCCTTTCTTAGGACCCCATAGTAAAGTCTTCATTGCATACCCAAACCCCACATGAATCAAGGTCTAACCCCCCAGTCTTTTTTTTACAATTCTCATACTGGGTGTTTCCCAATGTTTCCCAGTGTTTCCCAATACTCCTTAATGTTTCTTGGTGTTTTCCAATGTTTTCTGGATGTTTCCCAATGTTTCTTTCTGTTTCCCAATGTTTCTTGGTGTTTCCCAATGCTTCTTAATGTTTCTTGGTGTTTCCAATGTTTCTTGGTGTTTCTTTGTGTTTCTTGAATGAATGAGTTAACGAACGGACGGAAGAAAGGAAAGACGAATCGACAGTTAAAAGAATGAACGCATGATTGAACGAATGTAGTGAAGGGATAAATATATGTAGATAGATGAATGACTGGATGGATGGAGGAATAAGTGGATAAATAAATGAATAACTGCTTTTCGTTTCTGTTTGTTGTACACCAAGAATGAAAACAATTGCAAAATTTCAGGTACAATCTTTATTAGATAAGTATAACTCATGTTTTCGTCAGCCTCCTTTAAGGTCCCGACCAGTCTGCACTTTCATTACTCTAAGAACTGCTGTGTCAGCGTCTGTTCGTTGATGCTATGATTCCACACCGACTCTTCCCGTCTGTCCTCTTCTATGCGCCTCCTTCTAGTCCCTTGCCAAGACCTTGAACCTCAACAAATGACCAATAAACAACCCACGACCAAATAAACAGCACATTACACCAAAAAAAAAAACAAACACGACAAATAAAAACAAACTAACACTACAAAGCATTTAGATTTTGCATTTGTATTTAGTTTAACTTCAAAACAAACAACAACTCAAACAACAAACAACAAAGTAAACATAAAAGCAAACAACAAAACAGACCCGAAAGCAAACAACAAACGACAAAGTAACAAAACAAACAACAAAACAAACAAGACAAAAACACAAAAACTACACAAAGGGCTTACGGGATTCTCATCCGCGCCAGGGGCCCCCCTGCCTTCACGAGCTTACGGGAGATTAATCCGCGCCAGAGGCTCAGCAGGGGTGTAGTTTTTGATTATTTTGCCTTGATCATTTTGTTGTCTATTTTGTTACTTTGTCGTTAGTTATTTACTCTCGTGTCCATTTTGTCATTCACTTTTGCGTCTACTTTGTCATTCATTGTTAGAGTTATTGCCTGTTTTGTCGTTAAACTAAGCACAAATACAAAAATCTAAATACTTTAAAAAAAATATACAAAAACACTACAGAAAACTAAAGACAAATAAAAAAAACCAAATAAAAAAACCAAATAAAAAAAACAAACCCAAACCGACCACAACACCCTACGATACGAAGCCACAGACCAACCCATCGCCCATCTCCTCGAGCTGGAAACTTCTGGCCTGAACTTCCAAAGGCACCTATCGAAAGACAGTAAATAATGAAGGTCATTATTATTACACGTTATGACAAAATAGTAACATGCAATGAAAGAAACAGTGAACACGGAACTGGAGGAGCTGTGCAGCAGGCAAACACAATTCCTGTATAGATCATTATTATTCTACACTTAGCTACATCATACACGGCCTGCTTCTGTCAATCTTCACTCACATCAGATAATAATAATAATAATAATAATAATAATAATAATAATAATAATAATAATATTCTTTATTATTTCAAATTGACAGATGCAGTAAAATTACATTGAAACATGAAAGTACAATCAAGATCTTAATTAAACACACGGTTTGACAGCCATGCAAGGTGCCGCCCTAGAGGGGGGTTACGGGAATTGATCCGCGAACCTAATGCTTTCCTGGCCATGAGTGTTACCATTACTCTATCCCCCTCCCCAAGTATCTCATTCCAGTGGTTTGATTTTGGGGTGCAGACACAATCCCCGGTCAGATAAAAATAAATCCATCTGTTTTCTAAGTTCAGTATATTCAGTATGTATTGAAAGACCTCAGGAAATTTTACTCAACTGGCACTGCAACACGTGTCTTGTACACAACGTGAATATCAGCTTTCACAACATAAAATTATGAGGTGGCATGATATAATTCACAATTTGTATAGGGCCATAGAGTAGTGGTAACATCACTGGCGTGAAGAGCAAGCGGTAGCGGGATCGCTTCCCGCAACCTCCCCAAATTTAGGTCCACTCAGCCTTTCGTTCGTGAGATGGCGTGTTTGATAAAATGAGATGTAGGACGTGATGGGTGCCTTGCATGGCTGCCGTGTACAGTTAAATTCGACTCCTGTAATAACTTGTGATCATCCGTTCATACTGATTTGTAATCATACTGCGTAATTGTCAGTTTGAAGATATTAAAAAACGAAGAAAGAAAGATTATTTATAGACAAGTTCAAAGTAGATTACAGTTTTTACAAGATACATTCATCTTAATGATCTTTAATCAAAATTTTAGATAAATATTAAGAAGTACCGGGTAAATGACAATTAAAATACATATCAAAAGAACATCAATAACTCCCCATAATTTGCATTGTCAAAGTTACATTATAACAAGGTCAGGCAAAGATTCTAAATTTAATCAGCTATAGATCAAGCCTTGGATTCCATCCCTACACCAGAGCACTGTTTACACAACACATCTGCAGAATTTAAATTGTATTTGAAAATTTATACAGTGCCACTTAAAGAGCAAAACTAATCGCTGCTAGCTTGTATGATGTAAAATGTCATTCAGAACTGGAATTACAGTAGTTAGCAAAAATCAGAAACCTACCGTCTTTGGCATGGCGCTCCATGCCCTTTACCATCCTTCCTGTCTTCCAACTGATCGCTCTGCCTCTGGAGGTCCGAGCTCGCCGCCTCCAGTTATGCCAATCGTGAGCTGAGATCGCTGATTTGCAGTCGGCATGTTTGCAACGCACAATGAATGACGGTGGAGGTGCTATGGACAAAGGACAACGAAGGCGAACTTCCATGGCTTTCCGATCTAGATGCCGAACGGGCGCGACGTGCAGACTTCGAAGTCGAGCGTCTGGTTTTGAGTGTACTCATATGTCCCTCCTTGACGGTAACATCCTCCATCCAGTCGCAGTGGTCAATCACTTCCTGGGCAATTCTTCTCAGTCCTTTGAGCATCGACTCGGTGTGCTCGAGCCGGCATTTAAATGACAATCCATGTTGAGGATCAAGTCAGGCTTTGACGGGTGACACAGCTTGTAGCCTTGTGGATCAAGACTCTTGTGAGCAGTTGCCAACTTCAAAAGTTCTGACAGAAGGAAGCCTTGTGGAATCAGCCTTGAAGGAATCACATATTTCTGATTGTTCGGCAGACTGACAATCAGTCGCTGGGTAATCTAAGATAAAATACAACATTACGATTTTGGTTTGAAAAACAAAGTTCTCTGTGACGTACAGCTGAATTCCAAATTCATATTCATCTTCCTTAGGCAAGACACTTCAACAAATGAAGTAGAATCCTACTTTTCTGGTCATCTACCAGACATAGCCTCCCTCAAGATGTTCTTATGGTTAGGGATACTACTCTTTATCAACATTCAAAACTCTTTTGCCCGTGGGGATGGGGTGGAAGTGAATGCATATGAGGAGACAATTGAAGAAGTGCTACACAAATGGCCTGAATGAATTAAAGAATTCCATATTGAGAAGCATTTTAACTGTAGTCTTGTGGACTTCCTAGGAGCATTGTAAGTTAATCTTTTCACAGACTCAAATTAAAATTTACCAATATATTAACCACTCGCTGGTTGCATAAAAGCTGTTGCCTGATACAAATTTAATTCATGTTTTTAATTTATAAACTCATCTTGAACTTGGTAAAGAAGAATTCTGACTGTTCTTGCTGTTTTGGCCGCGTCAGCATGGTTATTCAGTTTCAGTATCAGTTTATTGTTCCCAACAACAACATCAACAACAGCATCATAGCATTGAAACAGCACATAGTACAGGTGAGGCAGTTCAAGGAAAAGAAAAGAAATAAAAGTAGGTAACTGTTTAAAAAAAGTTATATAATCAATATAACACTGAACATGAGAGTAGTATGCACTAGTGGTTCTCAGAATTTATAGGGAGCAACAGGCACCCAGAAGGGACTAATCCCGCTGGGAGGGTGCCTATTTCAGTAAGCAAGTAATTCTTCCACCAGTATATCATCACTGATCTCCCTTACTTATTCACAATTATTTATTCATATTACTTTCAACTCAACGTTACAGGGTACGATTAAAACTTGTGATCAACATACCTCCTCTTCCTTGTCCCCTTCCTCGTGGAACAGGATCACTGTGGCCTGAAGAATGGTGATAGGATCCCATGATTCCAGGGCCTTGAGTTCTTCTAGAATCCCCGTCTCTGCATTCACGTCCGACTGAGAGGATTCCTGCCAGTGTCGGGCATCTCTTCTAGGGCGGCCGTTAGCTTCTCCGTTGCTTCTGTATTCGTTCGAGGCCTCTTGTCACCCTGTCTTCCATGTCTTCTGTCATCATTGCCCTCATCCTGGGGTTTCAGCCTTTCCATGACACCTCCATCCGTTTTCTCTCGCCTCTTACTAGGATCTGTGAGATCATCCCTGGACCGACGCATCTGTCGACCCGAATGCAACTCCGCCTGGATGTTTGAACCTGGTGGTTCACTGCTCCTGTCCCAATGGATTCCCTCTCTTTCGTACCGTCCACCATACCTAGGCCGTTGCTGCTGGGGCCAAGCTGACGAAGTGTTGTCTCTCGACTGTCGCCGGTGCAACTGCGAATCCTTTTTCCGCCGGTCGTTGTCTCCGTTTCTTCTGTTGCCCGTGTTGTCCATATTGTCCTGTCTCTTCAAATCATGCCCGCTTGTATCATGAGTTGCTCCTGTTGTACTCTCTCTGAGGGTTATCGTCATGATCACGGCCAATTTGCAGGTTCTGGCTGTTCGCGTTCCTTCTCTGCAAATTCATTTCTGCAGCACTCCTCTTAAGCCAAACATTCTCAGGCTCCTGTCTTGGCACAACGGACTTAACGGCTGTTCAATCTTGCTGTTTTGCCACTCTTTTTGAGATTTCTCTTTTGTAACACCACTTGTTGGATTTTTCCAGATATTTAGCTTCCTCTACAGGGTGTTCAATTTTTCAGTCTTTTCAACTGGTCTCTTTGGGATGTTCGGCAAGCAGCGCAGTAGGTTCGTTAATGCACGGCTTGATCACTTCTGTGTCGTTCTCTCTGGCCAACTATTCTCCTGTGCCTCTTTATCCCGTTTAGTGTTCCTGCCTCGCCAGGCGTTATTCTGTTTTTCATCACCAACCGACTCCATTTTCTTATTATGCCACATTCTGAGACTCATCCTTTTTAGTGTCTCAACTGCTGTTATGCCAGACACTAAACGAACCTGTATTGACTGGGTCCATGGCATCGGTTGAACGCCATACGTTTGACATGCTCCTCGTTTCCGTTTCTTTCTGCTGGGACCAAGGATCGTGTTTTTCTCGTTTTACATCTTTCTCTGCACTTGGACCAATCATCTTTTTACGCTCCTTATCAGATTTCGAGTTTGTCCTTTCAACCAACACCCCACCACCAGTTGGTGCTACATCTTCTCTGCCCGGACCTCTCCCACTTGGCCCACTTCTGTAGAATTCGCTCTTTCCTCGACCCCGACCACCTATCATCAGGGAAACAGGGTTCCGCGCTGAGCAAACTTGGTATAGTCTTCGTATCAGTCCGGCTGAACTCACAGCAGTTGTGATTTTCTCTCTTCTGCTCCCTTATTCTTCCTTCTTATCTTAATTCCATGAGTTGCTTTTTTTTTTTTTTTTTTTTTTCTTTTCTTTTCTCTTTTTTTCCTTTTTCTTTTTTTTTCTTCTTTTTTTCTTTTTTTTTCCCTTTTTTTTTTTCCTTTTTCTTTTTTCTTTTTCTTTTTTCCTTTTTTTTTTCTTTTTTTTTTTTTTCTTTTTTTTTTTTTCTTTTTTTTTCTTTCTTTTTTTCTTCTCTACAGTGACAAAAAGCCATTTCTCTATTTGTTACTAATTCATTTATGTTACATGGGTAACCCTACTTAGTGGGCATATATAGCCCTTTTGGGTTACCATTTGTTGCCAAAACTTCCATGCCTTTTTTTTTGTACACTGATTTTTGTTGTTTTTTTGGTTACAATCAAATTCTTGATTGATTGATTGATTGATTCCAGGTAATGTCTTTGGTCTGATCTCTTCTCTCCTTTGCAGCGTCTTCTTTCTGTATGCTTTCTTCCATGACATCGACCCAAGCTGGTTTCTGACCTGATTTTGAATCATCCTCAAAGAATACGCCGTCATCATTATCACTGCCGGCCGGAAAATCCTCTTTGACAAAGTCCTCCTGACAAAAAGCACAGCATCAACTTATGAACAAGACAGTTATACAAAACATAAAGTTTACATTCTACAAATAAAATTTCAAAACCACAGATGCCAGTTCTCTGTAACATTCACAAAACTGCTTAAAAAATGAAAAATTGGTATATTAGACACGAAGTGGCCGATTTTTTTATCCTTTTTTTACTGTTTATGGCATATAACTTAAGCTTTTACAAGTCACATCTCTGACAAGCTGCTATTCTGGGAAGAGGGTACACACATTACTTAGATTATCAACAAATGGTAACTTTTTCAAATCAGCACACAGAGGTTAAACTGAACAACTTGGCTTTTGAGCCACAAGTAGAAAATCAACAGCAAAATTCTTCTCACATTTCCTGGTAGCTTCTCCCCTTAACCTGGCCTACACTGATGGGTAAATCTGTTTTCTGGTCACATTTCTGGTGAAATGGACTAAAAACCCCAAAATCTGGCTGGGAACAGAATGGGGCTAAAAATAACTGGCATACAACAGGTTAACACTGACCCAAAGTACACGTTACTTATCTCCACTAACCTTCTCCCGATTGGTCTGCAATTGTTCTCGACGAAGGTCATATTTCTTGCCATTGTGCCTGGACTGTTCAAGCAGCATATGAGGTGGACAAGCATGTCGAGAATCATGTCATCCTAAAATCAAGGCAACCAATGACCACTTAAATCATTCTGAAATCAAGAAAGACACATGTGAAACTAACTACGATTAACATTTTAATGACGAGCTGCATTGGTTTCCCAGTTCCCTTTAGCACACTCTCGTCATTAAAATGTTAAGTGAATACCAACAGTTTTATCAGCCTATAACATTCGTCAAAATCGATGAGCACTAACAAGTCAGTCGTCGACAGGAAGCAATACAATTTCAATTTTAACAAATTAATTATAGTTCAAAGGGAATTCACATAAGATGAACCCCTGTCATCATCCCAAAAATTGCAATGATTAAACAATTAAATTATAATATAACCTATCGTGTAATATGAAATCAAAAGCCACTGTTATATACACCAAAATTATCACACTATCAAAATTGCCTGGCTTACTAAAAGTCCATCTAATATACAACTAAGAAAAATAAATGACAACATATAAAGACAGAACTATGTCTCTGTTAGGCTATTCATGAAACTGGGTTAGCGTCAGACAATGTGCAAAAATACTTACGAGATGAAGCTTTCTCTTGACCAGTTGAGATGTTCGTGGCTTGACTGCCTTTGTAGCTTGACTGGGCTTTTGAGGAAGTTGTGTTACTGGAATCCAAGTCCTGGCTTGCTGGACTTGTGTCCTCTTCTACAGTTGCTGAAATACTATTCACTTTTTCCAAGCTCTGGGTCCTCTCGTGGACTCTTTTTAAATCATCGTGTGTACACTTGGTTTCTTCAGTTTCACTCTGTCTTGTAGCAGTCTGTTCCGACAGCCTTCACAACAACAGCACATCAGTAAGTTAATCTAATACAATGTAGCTGCAATTTCAAACAATAGTAACTACAAATCAACCATAGACAATGATATCAGAAAGGTTAAGAATGCTACACAAGTGTCGACGTGCATATACATGCACAAGCATACATTTTCATACAGATTTGCATATCCGTATGACTTTGTGCACGTTAAACATGTTCGTAATAATAATAATAATAATAATAATAATAATAATAATAATAATAATAATAATAATACAAATGAAAATCCTACCTGTGTGTTTTTGAAACTTCTTTTCTTCTTCGAACGTCATCAAAATTATCTTCACTGTCAGATTCTCGATGAAGAGGAGGACACTAGACGAGTTGCTTGTCTCTTCATCCTTCCAATCAGAATCCTTTGTCTGAGCAAGTGATGGCGATGCCGAGTTCTCTTTCTTTAACTCGCGCAGATTTCCGTCTTGCACAGATTCCTGTTCACTTATTTTATCTGGCTCACTGTAATCACTATCTTCTTCAACAGTTTCAAACTTGCCGTTTACTTTTTTTTTCGGTCTGGTGTCCTGCAGCAAATGTTTTCATAATCAACTGTAATTTTACTTCTTTGTTCTTATATACCACTTCTAAAAATTACTCTGTTTCATGTGATTTTCTACATAGAGTCATCCATAAACATAACTGTTTGATCCTCAATTTCTCTGATCTTGGCCTGGTTAAAATCACGTCACATCGCCTTCAATTCTTCCATAATTTCTCAAAAACCTTTTCTCTGATTCACATTTACACACTTTCCTCATGCAGTCTCTTAAATACATCAAGAAATCCCACAGATGCACAGGTCTGGGAACTGAAAGGGCATCCCACCCCATTTCTATAAACTACCAAATATTTTTTACACAAACAACACTCTTCAAGAAGCCCTACACTTCAACAGCATCTCCCTATTCTAACATATATATGGCTCTCCAGAGATTTAGATGCACAAAAACACAAGAAATATAAGCATCTACCATAGAATCCATGCATCACACAATACAAAGATGACAAAATGCACTCACGGATCACCAATGGATGACGAATTCTCCAATCAAATGGTACAGGATAACCATAAAAAGGAGGTGGTTGCATTCCACTGTTTTGCACGTGTTTCTCCCAGCCTCTAAAACACAACCAAACATATCACATTGGCAGCAGAACTGTTTACTGACAATACAGGCTACTCAAACATTTACAGATAGCAGCAAATGATACCACAGGCTACCATTTCCTAAGTATGGTCAGTACACAAACACATACAAGAAACTTTTCAGCAAGAAGAGCTCATTACAGCATTGAGCAACATTCAGTAAACACAAAATCTAAAGAGCTCAGGCAAACACTCAAAGTAATAAGACCAGAGAATATCCAGAACTGTCGCAAACCTCAGTGAAGAGTTTGAACAGAATCAAACATTTAATGATGTAACCTCGTTTTCAAATGAACAGCTAATGCGAATAATATCTATTATTACAGCTAGGTCATTAACTTACCATGAGGCGGCATTCCTCTGCCCATCCAATCCATACCACCGCCAGTCATAAAACGAACAGGTGGCAATGAGCAGGTGGCATAGGACGACCATTCCAGCCACATGCAGCCCATTGGAGAGGGTAAGGTCCACGGTGGCCAGGCATTGGACCACCAACGAGACCAGAACCTGATGAGAAGAATCCGGTGAGGAAGGCGGTTTGCACGGACTGGAGGGACCTGATCTACGGGATAGCTGATCCACTTCTATCCTTTGGGATCTGTTCCCATTGAGTTTGTTGATACTTCGTTAAGACATGGGTAAGGTCCACGGCGGCCAGGCATAGGACCACCAACGAGAGACCGGAAACCTGATGAGAAGAATCCAGTGAGGAAGGCAGTTTGCCCGGACTGGAGGGACCTGATCTACGGAATAGCTGATCCACTTCTATCCTTTGGGATCTGTTCCCATTGAGTTTGTTGATACTTCGTTAAGACATGGGTAAGGTCCACGGCGGCCAGGCATAGGACCACCAACGAGAGACCGGAAACCTGATGAAAAGATTCCAGTGAGGAAGGCAGTTTGCCCGGACTGGAGGGACCTGATCTACGGAATAGCTGATCCACTTCTATCCTTTGGGATCTGTTCCCATTGAGTTTGTTGATACTTCGTTAAGACGATGACGCCTAAAATGCCAGAGAGTTACAATAAAGAACATGCAAATCTATTTACAGAGCTATCAAAAGCATTGCTTAACTTGAGCACCACTCCAGGTCTACTCAAACGTATCTCCCTTAGGCAATGGAACGACCTCTGTGCAACAGATAGTCATTAGCAAGTCACGGGCAACCACAAACATGTCAGAACGCTTTTTCTCAGCTACCTCTCTGCACAACTTTTCTAAAAGACATAGAAGACAGTTTACTAAACTGCTCTGACCTCACAACTGCAAAAGGCTTACTCTGAACGGCATGCCATGGAGTGAATGTTTCTCATCCAAATTCTTAGGGAACCTAACACACTAAGTAAAATTGTCAGTTTGACGTGCAGCAAAACTGCAATAGCAGCTGTAGACTGCCCTCCTGTCACAAAACAGAACAGTTAGGACCACCAAGTGCTATTAATAATAATAATATTTGTTTTTATTGACAAGCTCACTGACAAACCGCAGTAAGTTACATTGAAACAACTGAAACATGACGGTGCAATTATCAAGATCTGAATTAAAACACGTCTTGGCAGCCTGAATGTAAGGCGTTTGCTCATTTTACTGCTGCCCCTAGGGAGAGGAAGGCTGAGTAGACCTAGAAGGGTTAACAGGTATCGAGCCGTAACTTTTTCAAGATCTAATGTTTTTCAGGCCAGAGTGTTACCATTCATCTACCCCCCTCCGATAAGCATCCAAATCCATAGCAAAAGGGAGACTATGCCTGAGAAACCTTCGCAAAAGTTGGATAAAGCAAAAGTTGGTTAGATATAAAACCACTTAGTAAGGAAGTTATAACTTTCTGAAGGCGTAGGTATCTTTGCAGCTACATTAACTATTCCAACTTTGTATGGATTTTCTCATGCATGGTCACATGTGCAAGCACCATTTCCTTGCTTCACCTTACCTTCCTGTATGAACTAGCTATAGCTGCAGTGCTAACTACGATGAATTAACTGTTAATATGTGGATCTGCTACTCACCACAGCACCAGGCCTTCTGTCACTGTCGGCGCTTTCACTGCCAGATCGCATCCGGTTCTCAGCACTTGCGCTCTTCACCAACTGCAACCAAACAATTCTTAGATTGTAGTCCAATATGCAACTTGTTTAACTATGAAATCAGTCAAAAATTAGGTAACCTATTAACCCTTTAACGACGAGAGGGATTAGTATTCCACAGATTTTATTGCAAGCCTGTCGTTAAAGTGTCAAAGATTAACGATTAGCAAACTTGCTTATGAAGAAACGAAACCAGCCAATCAGAATAATCAACTGACAACCAAATAACTGACAGGCTCATTACTGCCAATGAACAGAAATCAAAGGAATAATTACATCAAAGTTGGAGCTGCAGTCAGAAGGCACCTGTTTTAGATGCAGAAATGACAAGCTGTGTATGTAATGTGTAGTGTTAAAACACTTCACTGATGAGAACAGATTAATGTACAGTTTGACAATGTGATTTCTTATTTTCAAATTCGCATGCAGAGCCTGAGATTCAACCCAGGTCACACTGGTGAATAGCCGACATGTTAGCCACTTGACCACTGTGGCACCAAACACTATTTTAAATGGTTTTACAATCTTGATGGGCGGACATTTACCTCGTCGCCTCGGCTGCAAGGCGTCTGCCGCAGGTCATCAGCATCCCACCTGTTGCTGTTGTCACGTGTCTCACCACGAGACTTGCGATTTCGACTCCTCCAGTCTTCGTCATTGTCACTTGACTGTTGTCACTTGACTGTTGTCACTTGACGGTTGTCACTTAACGGTTGTCACTTGACTGTTGTCACTTGACTGTTGTCACTTGACTGTTGTCACGTGACTGTTGTCTCTTTGCTCCAGGTCGATAATTAGATCGCTACAGTAACAAGACAACTATAACTTCATCTGTAATTTTCTATTTTCAGTGTCATATAACTGTATTTACACGTTCTGCTACTTAACCAAGTTTGTAAATATAAAATAATTCGTTGCTAACATTTTTATGTCTGCTGTTGGAAAAGCTATAAATAGTTTTTCTCTATTCAGCTACAAATTTTAACTTAAACGTAAACATATTAATAATGATACCAAAAATAGCACAATCTATCTTTAAAACAATAAATAAATATGTAGAGTAGCACAGCTATAATCTGCTAACCTGGTTTGATGCTGCTCTTGTACTAGACATTCCATGGTATCCAGTCGGAGACGGTCTTCGATCGTGCATACCCTCTGCTGATATTGTCTCTGTTAAAGAGAAAAATTTTCAGTCACTAGGGCTTTCAGATATCACATTAAGAAACCAAACTGCTTTTCTGAAGTCTCAACACCACAGCATGAGACACCAGTGAGACACTTATTTACACCAATGAATGCAGTCATCCGATTATGAAAAATTAAAAGGTACAGAGGTTGTTGCTCAACAATTAGGATACATTCTTTCAAAGTTCTGCAAACTTAGTCCAAATATGAAAGCAGAAATCTATACGCAACCTGAGAAGTACAAAAGGACATAAGGCTGCTATCTTCTGCCACATATTGTTTACCAAGTCGACAGTATTATACCCAAAGCATACTTAATACATCATTGGTGTGTTAACTTTTGTAACCATATATACATATATATATATATATATACTCCTTTGCAGGAATAACGTTAATTGCAACAATCAGACTTAATTTGCAAACCTTCCTATCTCTGTTCCTGTCATTTTCTTTGTTGGCATCTGAGCCAACCCTGTCACAGCTGTGGCCTGAACTGCCATCCGCGCTTTCCCTGTCCCTTTCAATTATCCTTCCACCACAGCCATCTCGTTTATTTCTTGGTGATTTATCCCTAACAGAGGAAAATCATCAAAGACATCAAATAACTCCATATCTAAGAGAATGAGTGCTTGCATCTAGGAAACCTTGAGAATTTACATACACAGTGTGAACTCATTTATGCACCTCCGTTTACACACGTCGTTCTGCTCAATGTAAAGTTATGCCCACTAAGCTATTGGTTAATGTGGAATTAATTGGTTAATGTGCTATCATACAAAAGAACTGCATTGTAGCACTACATTGACTGTTTCAGCAAGATCCCTTTTACACTGAGTTACACGCCGTGTCACGTCCCTCGTCTCTTCGCGTTGACCAGCCCACACTATTCTGCTTAGCATCACCGATTCATGCCTTGTTCATCACACAGTTGTACTACAAAAGATAATTCTGCAGCATGTTTTCTAAAGCCTTACTAACTACTTTTTACTCTGTACCTAGACAATTCAAAGTAATTTCTTAATGAAGCCATATAAACAACAGAATGCTTCATTTATTAACAGGGCATGTCTTGTCCACAAATTACTACAGCTTCAAACGAGGTCGTTTTCTAAGAATTCACACTGGCTTTCAACAGATCTGTACATTCAAATCTGATGTCATTACAAGAGCTGAAAACAAGAACTACCATTTGAGGTCGTTTTCTAAGAATTCACACTGGCTTTTAACAGATCTGTAGTCGTTCAAATCTGATGTCATTACAAGAGGTGAAAACAAGAACTACCATTTGTCTCCAGCGGCAGGTGACGGATCTTCATCGTCGCTGAAAACCGGCTTAGTGATGTAGTCGACTTCGACGTTAGCGCCAGCCCAGCTACTTTCTGATGCTTCTTCTATCTTATCAAACTCTTTCAGTGCATGATCCTTAATTATGGCACTTCTTTTGGGATAACTTTTTCGTTTGTTGCTATCTTGAGCATTTACTGCCATTCTCCAGTGGCAGGTGACGGATCTTCAGTATCGCTGAAAACCGGCTTAGTGCTGTAGTCGACTTCGACGTTGGCGCCGGCCCAGCTACTTTCTGATGCTTCTTCTATCTTATCAAACTCTTTCAGTGCATGATCCTTAATTATGGCACTTCTTTCGGGATAACTTTTTTTGTTGTTGCTATCTTGAGCATTTACCGCCATTCTCTGCGATGGCACAGGACCACATAACCTACAACAGCATTCTCAAAATGAAGCAAAGCAGTTTACTGAAAAAATATACAACATCTCATGTACACTCCTTCCACCGACATACATAGTAAGCCTTTTACCAGCATCTGTCATGTGACTACTGTGGGATTGTATCAAACTATCAACAGACATGCAACCTTCAGGAAATGCCCGGTTATTCAATGTGTCTGAACAACTGCCCCAATGTACAATTTAAAACTCCAGTATGGCAGCTCAGAGGCTGAAATGCACAGTAAATGTGGGCTGCCTTCTGACTCATTCTAAAACCTAGATTTACATGTAATGAGAAATGCCATACTCTATCGCTACTACTAGAGTGTTCAGTGATGAGCAACTTCACAATAGCTGTAGTAAAGACTTTATAGCTGGACAATCATTGAAGGTAGATATCATAAAACTCACTTGCTTAACCTGGTGAGGACTAAAGAACACTAACTAAAGCACATTATAACTATACAACTACTTGCATTTGCAACACAATGCAAATGAAGCCGGAAAAAGCATCAATTTCAGGATTCCTAAAATAACCTGAATCTGTGTTATACCTGTGATCCAGATGGATGTGATCCGGATGGAAATATGGAGGACCCGCCATAAAAGGTGGAAACACTGGTGGACCAAAGCCAGGTCAAGGCGGAAACATCTACAAACCAATACATGCCAAAGATTAATAACCTGGCTAATCAGTCATAAAATTCTAGATCTTTTCCCAAACATACATATATCTGTTTATATTTACAGTTGCACCAATACCTAATGACATACACTAGAAACCAGTTAAGGAAATGAATTCCAGGGCAGCTAATACATCAGCCAGTCACTTCTGAAATGAATTTTGATGGAACACGTGAAATAAAAATTTAGTTCTCACGCACACCTTTATAAAAGGTGCCCTGTGTAGGATCTCTGTTGCCATCATGTATGCCTTTAGTCAACATTAAGACAGTGATTTGAAGACTTTTTCTGAGCAAACTCATATAATACTTAGCCTACCTTTCCCTCAGTCCTGCTCTAGGTTCCTACACCAGACCAACTTAGAGGATTAAACTTAGAGGATTAAACTTAGAGGATTAAGCTTAGAGGATTAAACTTAGAGGATTAAACAAGCACACACACTTGCCCATAAACTACTATAAGAAAAGAAATCACCACATAACCATTCATCCCCTCACTTTATTATGGAGGCATGATGTTTACTGTCACCTCAACAGCATCAAAGAAACACAACACTGCAATCCTGACAGAATTCTACAGATGTTGATCATTACACTATAGACAGATATTTTAGCTCTTAAAACCATTTCTGTAATCAACACCATAGCAGAACTTATGAAACTTTTGATAAGTAACTGATATATTAGCACAGTATCTGTACGACAATGTTTGTATAGCCCCTTTTAAAAGGAACTATAGAAATATAGTCAGAAATGTTCACATATGCATGGTAAAAGGCTTCAACTTTATACATTATTATGCAAACTTATAACACAAAGGTAGTAAGACTGGTAGCTCATTAAGCCAGACTTACAAATGGAGGCATTCGAGGTCCGAACATCATTGGACCGGGCGGTCCCATACGTGTCTGCATGCCAACGCCTGGACGCATCATGCAAGGCATTGCATTCTGTATTGGAAGAGGGTGAGAAGCCGGAGGAGGACGATATGCCTGCGACGAGTCTTCATCTTCTGAAGATACGTGCACCGGAGCACTATAAGGCGGCGTGGGTGTCGGGCGCTCTTCTTCTTCCTCTTGTTGGACTGGCTTTTGGCTTCCACCTTCCCTCCAGCTGGCGACATCTAAAGATGCACACAGAGATGAACCAACCAAAAACTTTTCATCTGAACAGTCAAAGATTAAATTTATAATTTTCTTATTTCAATTCTATGACTAACAAATTTCAGAATGAACAGTCCTGAACAAAGTCTACAGAGCTACATATAAACAAAAATTCCTTGAAAGCAGTTAATTACTTTGCGGTCTTAGACTTGGTCGTGGCCCATACTGTGATTCTTTGCTTTCTTCCTCCTACTTTGACTGCCGTGTTTTTTCCTCTGCACCAACAGAGTTTGGGAAATTCTTCTTGAAAATAAGGAGATTTCTGATCTAGCAGCTTTCCTAGGCAAAACAAAAGAAATACCTATTCAACAATCCACAAAGGTCCAAATTAAACTGTAATGTAATATAGGCCTATGCTATTATTAATCTGCCAAATTACACTGTGTCAATATGTAACATTTATAACCTGCAATATAATTATACAACATTGCAATCTGCCAATTTACACTGTGTCAACATCAACATCCAAACGAGGAAACATGATACAACTAGAAATTCGTATTGGACCCCCTTAAGGTATCAAATTCGAGCATTTTTCACGTTTTCCACAACCGGATAGTTTCAAAACTTCAATAAGCAGAGCTATCTAAGGCTATGCCAGTCTGGTGAATGACCCATCTACTTCAAATGCAGCATCAAGGCTTCAACTTCAATCCTGGAGCTCACAACAGGAAAGGAAACCAGGGCATGAGGCAAAACAATCCATGCTATGGTAAAATGCACTAATCCCATATCTGGCAGAAAATGAGTTACAAATTCCATCAATCTGCTAGTACACAATCAACTATCATGCCCAATAACCACTTACGCAGCTGTTCTAGTTTCTAAGATTTTTTTGAACACACTGATTCCACAAATTAGCTATTCATATTAGGGTAAAACGATTCATATGATTGATTGTGCAGTCACAGGTGGCAAAAAAAATTACCTATAGCATTTTAAGACTGCAATATCTTAAAACAAGAAGAACAGAGACTATGGCAAAATCCATCATATGAATATTCAATACACTCACAGCCTGGCAACTATGGAAGCAGTTTTGACATACAGCTAAGCAAGCATTTTCTACATCATTTAAACCAAAAAACTATAAAATAATTGTAACCTTTAATCACGAATACTTATGACAACAATCTTAGCATGTCTTTTGGCTTCTGTTCAGATACAATTAACAAAAAGCTTCATAAATGTTGATTAATCACTTTTTGGCTCTCCCAAAAACTCTGATTGATGTTACTTAAGTGTGTTGCCATAGCAAAGTCCAAACGACCTTTAAAATCCATGCAGCACTCTTGAAGCAAACAGATCATACCTGTTCTCATGCCGGAAGTGATGCTGCTCCACGACTGCCCAGTACCGCCAGTACCGCTGATGGAATTTTCCTGATGATTGGCGGAACTTCCCTGAACGCTGGAACAAACTTGTGTCTCTACCTTCTGTGTAGCACTGGGGGGCTGCGATTGACGAATGCCCGCTGCGGCTGCGATGGTGGCGGCTGACTTCCACCCTTCTCGTCTTCCTTTGAACCACTTCCCATCCTTGATGCTGCTCCACGACTGCCCAGTACCACCAGTACCGCTGCTGGAATTTCCCTGATGATTGGCGGAACTTCCCTGAACGCTGGAACAAACTTGTGTCTCTACCTTCTGTGTAGCACTGGGGGGCTGCGATTGACGAATGCCCAGCTGCAGCTGCGATGGTGGCGGCTGACTTCCACCCTTCTCGTCTTCCTTTGATCCACTTCCCATCCTTGATGCTGCTCCACGACTGCCCAGTACCGCCAGTACCGCTGCTGGAATTTCCCTGATGATTGGCGGAAATTCCCTGAACGCTGGAACAAACTTGTGTCTCTACCTTCTGTGTAGCACTGGGGGGGCTGCAATTGACGAATGCTCAGCTGCGGCTGCGATGGTGGTGGCTGACTTCCACCCCTCTCGTCTTCCTTTAAACCACTTCCCATCCTTGATGCTGCTCCACGACTGCCCAGTACCGCCAGTACCGCTGCTGGAATTTCCCTGATGATTGGCGGAACTTCCCTGAACACTAGAACAAACTTGTGTCTTCTTGTCTTCTTGTGTCTTCTGTGTAGCACTGGGGGGCTGCGATTGACGAATGCCCGGCTGCGGCTGCGACGGTGGCGGCTCACTCCCACCCTTCTCGTCTTCCTTCAATCCACTTCCCATCCTTTAACATACAAGAAATCAATCTCTGACATTAAATTTCATCACTGCATCATTTAGGCCTGGAGGCTAACAACAAGCATTAGGACTCGGGTACTCAAGAGAAAACACTTTAATACATTAGATAACTGCAGATAACTCAAGGCCACACAGTCACAAGTTTAAAATTTGACCTTAATTAGGGACACATACTATTTCTTCAAATGCAAAGCCATACAGGAAAGCAACAAGTCCTTACCTGATCCAACAGATGGCATATGGGTTACATTTTCATCAACACCACCGTGTTCACTTTTCAAGCTTGGAGGATGGGCCGGTGGTGGCATACGCAGGGCATTTCCAACTTTCCCCAAAACTTGAAGACCATGTTGGCGAGTAGCAACTGCAGCAGTTTAAACATTCATAATTTATCATGGATCAGGCAATAATTGTAAACTGTTGCTGCAAGGCTCAAAATATATTTTAAATTCCATGGTAACTTATTAACCAGGATATGTCAGATCTTGCACCAGGAAGTTTCCTAGACAGTAAAACGTCCATGGGAGACCCATTACTCTGAAATATTGCTACGGTAATTACAATTCCCTCCCAATGCTGAAGAGGAGCTACATAAATCAACAATTAAATTAAAAACCCAATATACTATGAACCCTTTAATACTTAAAATCGCCCTAAATTTTACCCTATATTTACATTTACTAAACACCAATTTAGTTCACAACTGTTAAGCCTTGGAATAAAAAGTTTCTTAATTTCTATTATGGTTTACAACTGCACCTGCAGAATATCAAATGGTTTAATCACTTCTCTAGTATGGCACACCACAACATAAAGTATGTTGTACCTAGCCTCAGATAACTAATCCTGTAACCTGGTGATCACAAGACAGAAATAATTTCAGTTTCATCAAACCAAAGCCTAGTATAAATCAGAGAAGTCCACAAACCAGCAAGTGACAACACACCACATCGGTCAATGATGTGTTTGGCACAAGGTTGTCCTGACGTGATGCTATCTCAAGCAGGACGGATTCGTACAGTGTCATGCTGTTGTACAGGTTCGCTGCAACATCGGTCCTCAGGACCTGCTGAACAAGGTACTTGAGACCAGGTCTCAAGTCAAACTGGAATGCATCATGGAACAAGTCAGAGAGGCAGTCGAGGAAACCAAAGAGGTTCCCACATGAGAGGTATGGTAGCATACCTACCGTTAAACAAGACAACAGGTATGATAAAAGCAGTAACAGAGCCAATAGTAATAAGAAAAATAACAAGAATAGTAATATTTGGCATTCGCTTATTTGCAATAACCCACAACATAATTTGCAAAATAAGTGACTCAAGACATACATAATTAATGTGCATCTAACCAAATATTTACATGAAATTAAAGCTATTTTAAAAATCAAGCAGTATTTAAGTTGCAAACATTGTTACAATTTTTAGAAGACACGAGGAATAATTCGATAAGCACTGTATTCTGCCCTCACACATTTTGTAATCTGCAGGGTAATCATTAAAATTAAAATTACAATTACTAAAGAACTTAAGATGTGTCTATTTGGCATCCACTTAGTAATACAAGATACCAGTGTCTAGTATTTTTAAAGCCATTCCAGATCAATAAGCCTTCAAAAAACTTTACATTCCCTATTTACCAGTTGGGGTGATTGCCCAAAATCAGACACAAAGCAAAATCAGTGGAGTATAATTAAGACTCACCGATTCTGACTTTGTATCTCACGGCAAACTTTGGTAGACATCCTTCGATTTGGTGACAGCTGCTCTATGTGCTCAGTGGCGGAGACAGGTTCCGGAGAAAGGTCTGAATTTCGGAAGCATTGTACGAATTCTTCTGATCGATAAACACCGAGGCATCCGCCAAACCCTTACCCGCCTCTTACAATGCAAACTGGTCCGGTTGAAAACTCACTTCATTCTCATTGATGATAGTTGCTGTACGTGCTCAGTGGCAAAGACACGTTCCGGAGAAAGGTCTGAATTTCGGTAGCATTGTACGGATTCATCTGATCGATAAACACCGAGGCATCTGCCAAACCTTTACCCACCTCTTCCATGGCAGACTGGTCCGGTTGTAAACTCACTTCACGCTCATGAACGTCATTGTCTTTGTTGATGCCTGGCCCATCCTCTGCAATAGCAACTAGCATTCTATCACCTGGCACTGTATGCATTCCAAAGGACTGACCACGAGCTGCTGCTGCTGAACCACTTGGCACCTGCATGCTATGACAACCAGTGGTTGATTGTTTGATTGACGAACAATTGGTTGACTGTGACAGGTGGTGATGAAGGGAAGATCGACAGAAACTGCTTCTTCCTGTTCCCAAAGGCCGGCCGGACGAACTGCGCGAGTCCGTGTTACTTCGACTCTTGCTTTCCTCACTGCCTTCTTGAATTGTTCTAATAACAGAATTACCAATTTCAAACTGACTTTCTGCACAAAATACTACTACAATTAAATGAAAAGATAAGTTGTGAATTTAGTTTGAAATTTATAAGGTGTATTGAAAAACTTCTCAAACACATTGGAAAACTGAGAATGCTTCCAATTAAAATAACAAGTATAAAACTGTTATACTGCACTTAAACTAGCAAAAAGCGTTCAAGATCTCGATAGAAGGAAACACTTACTGCAGATTGAAGAAAAAATAACTCTTTATAGCGTTTTTTTTTTTAGCATTGACAGTCTGTCCTTGCACGTTCTGGAGCTGAGGAGCGAAGCCACTGTCATCCGAGACCGTTTTTCTTAAATCTGCCGGCGGTTGCCCCGAGCAACCAGATGCACCAGCAAAACGAACCATTTGGGTAAGGTTTTCGTGGAGCTCAGTTTGGGATCAAAAGTCATCTCAGATGTTGGGTCAAAAGTATCGATACACTGAAAGCAGAAAGCAGTTGTATGCTAGAAGGCATAGATCATGTGATTTGGAGACAGTTTACATGATCTTTAACAGAAGAAGAATAGTCTCTGAGGCAGCCATGGGTATGAAGTGTTAGCGACTTCATTTTCTTAGCCTTGGCATATGAGGGCAGGTGGCCAGTCTTTCTCCATCACCGTCCGATCTTCCCACCAACAGTGTACAGTGAGTGTACTCATTACAGCTGAGTTGGCTACGGGGTGCAGTTTGAGCAGAAATCTCTAACCAAATTTCTGCCCCGATGGGATTTGAACCCCCGACCCTCAATTGACAGTCCAGCACGTTAGCCACTACACTATCAAGCACCCCACGAGAAAGGTAACTTAATTAAATGAATCTGTTCACAGCAAAGGCTGTAAATCATAAAGCATGTTCACATGCTGGAACCTTCCAGAATGAGGAAAACAGTATGTGCTCAGATTTCTTTGAGATGATAGCTGACAAATGGGTCCCATGTCATAAACACAATTCATACTGTCAGAAGGTAGTTGTAGTTAGGTCAGTACACTGATGCCTCATTCTGTTAACACTCTTCATTATAATGCAACTTCTAAAATGTTAAGGATTTCCAATGTAATTCACCTTTAGAAAGTGAGTTATGACACAACCTCACAATAACAATGCCTTAGTTGATATGGCTCCCAAAGGCAGAACTACAACGTCTCAGTTTTCATAGGTGAATAGGAGCATTGCTCAGTAGACACACATTTCAAGACTGACTACACACAAAGAATCTATTCCCGTACTGTCCAACACGCGACCCGCGGGCTTCATGTGGCCCGCGGGATGATTTTAAATGGCCCGCCTGAGCTCGTTAAATTTTTGCAATTTGTGCAAAAATGAAGTTAAAAGGCAGTCACTGGGCTACACGCGTAGCTATTCATTCCTAACTTGATTTATCATTTGACAATGTGAACAAATAATCCAGTTCCCATGACGCATTAAACTTGTTTATAGGTTTAAAATGCACGGTTCTCAACAGTTAATAATTTTCAATAAATTTTGGTAATTGATTTTGAGCTTACTGGTACAGCCCTCGGCTTGAAAAGTAACTCTTTCGGTAGCCCGCGGTGTCAAAAAGGTTGGACAGTACTCATCTAACCTATTCTATAGTTAGTTATTCTATGGTTAGTGCAACTGGAGATCGCACAATAGGCCAAAGTCATGATATCCTTACCCAAATGGCTGCATCTTCCATTTGCACATCTTCTGGTTCATCTAATATTTCATCACTGAAACGAACACCAGTCGATGCAACACCCTCTGTGCCAGGCACCATTTGTTCAGAGGTGCCAGCCAAGTGCTGACCACCTGATTCGACAACCGTGCCTCTTCCAGCACCTCTTGCATCATGTGGACCCTGACGAACTGGAACAAAAGCGCTTGGACATTCATCTTTTTCAGCCGCAGGTTGCGGGTGCAAGACATCTTGGTCAGTAAGAGGGTGCAGTGCTCGACGCCCTACTATGTTCTCCTTGTCGGAGACTGGCTTCCTCCCCATCGCCTGACATTTGTGTCATCTGCAAACAGTAAAAGTAAAAGGCTGGGGAACTTTTAGCTAGATCATTAATATAGAGAAGAAATAATAAGGGACACCGTATTTAATCCAGTTAAGTCCTGACCATACCCAATTACAGAAAACCTCTGAGCACGTTTATCTAGATAGCTGGCAAACCAGTTTAACTGAGTACCTCTAATTCAATAATATTCTAATTTGCGTAATAGGATTTTATGATCAACCGTACCAAAACGACTTTGCTAGATCGAAAAACACCCCCACCGGGTATTCGTTATTATCTATAGCCTTGGTGATCATATCACGCATATTCATTGATGCCATATAAGTGGAATGTCCCTGTTGGAATCCATGCTGTAATTCGTAATGTAAAATTTTGCAATTATATCCAGATTATAAATCCACTTCAAAAGAAACTCCTCAGCACCCAACAAAATATTATTTGAACTAACACCGAAAACAATTGTTTTCAGACTACAAGTCAGCCAGGTACTAAATACAATTTGCCTCTTTGTGTACTCAAACCAGCCAAGAAAAACTGACCTCTTGACATCGTGTTGACAGAACGTTGGTGAGCTGTTGCACTGAATTCACCTGACGAGAAGCTAGCGCATTCTGAGCAACATCTTCATGCTAAAAGTACATTTATTTCACTTGCTAGATCAACAGTAATAGAAGTAACCTGCTACACACGATAAAAACTGCATTCACATTAATGCCAGAGCAAGTATCAAAATCAGCCATTTATTTAAAACTGTGAATCCAGTTGCAAAAATATTCTGTTGAGAGATATGGCATTTAAGTGAGCCAGCCACATGTACATATACAGCCACATGTACATATACAGCCACATATACATACACATACATACATACACTGGTCACACTAGCATGTGGTCCGACAGCCCGACATCAGTAGAGGTCATTGTGTAAAATAAACTGGCTGTCAAATTACCGTACTGGTTTCCCAAATTGTCAGAATTACATTACCTACCAGAAAGTGCAGTGCAAATGCAAAAACAACAAAGCCGAAGAGTAATGATAAGTAACTTGTAAGTCTGGGAACAAGATTATGGATATTAACCTTATTCTTAGCCCTGACCCTGGCACTGGCCAGATATTTTTGTAAAGGTGGTCATACACTGGGTCGTCAGAAGGCAAACAATAATAAATTGCCATTGTTACTCAGATGAAATACGCCAGAATCAACTAAAACTTGTTGTGTGTCATAAGACATCATCACAAGGCATCTTCAGGCCAGACACCTTCATGTTTTCAGTTGTCCAGTAGTCTGCATAATGGAACATTTTGACAAGCTCCATGTTTAGGACAATTGCAAAAATGCTTCATTGTCCCCCTCTATAACATAAGTCCAACTAAAGCTTCGTGCACGTAGTATTAGGTCTTTTTTGCAACACTCTCACCTGGCATTCAGTGACAAAGTGATGAAAAATCAAGTGCAAATAAGTATCAAAACATTTTGCATACAGTCAAATTGTCACTAAAGTTTTTCAACCAATTTTTGTCATTGGCTGATGCATCATTAAAGCCCAGCATGGCCAAAAAGACACCACCACCTTGAATTTTATTCTAAGTTTCGTTGGAAAAGTCTTTTAGATATCTAGCATGAACTGTACTAAAACTTCCATTGGCCCTGTGAGTAGCCGAAGTCACCATTCAAGTCCAATCCCAAAAAATCACATGCATAACATCGCCTTTGCTGTCTTCGCAACTATCATAAGTATGTATAAATTCCCAAGAGAAACTTGCAGCCAATTTATTGCCCTAATTAAATGTGCACTTGTTTACAAAGGCAGACGGCTGGTATCCTGAAGTTAACTGAATTAGTAGATGCACCTACAATGTCATAATTTTGAGCAAACAGTCTGTGTGGAAAGTTTGCCGATGTCACAGTTTTGCACCTATACAAAGGATTAAATAAATGAATGCAATACATAGTGCAACTTTGTATGAAATTCTGAAGTTTTCATGGATTCAACCACAAAGTTTAATAGTCTAGCAACAAATAGCTAAAGGTCAAACACACACAGTTGTTCAGACTTGCCCACTGCTCAAGCACGCACACAAAAAGCTAATCCGCTGTCAAAGTAATAAATCCTAAGTATAATGTCCAATGCACATTTATACAGCACCACTTCAAAGGGACTTCTCAGAGGTTCCAAACTCGACAGCATGAAGTCATTATTTAACCAAATAATAAACCAAAAGTGTACCAAAGTAGCCTATGAACAAGTTGGAGACGAATCTGTGGTTTAAATTCTTATAACCATGCAGTACCTACCTGGGCAGAGCCTGGCCGAGTGTCTTGTGGGTGGTACGGCGGTGCATTAATGCCAGTTCTTGGATCGATTTGGTCCTCCACCTGAAACCACGTTGAGTGGATCACCATTCTGCTGGAGACCAGATGTATCATTCAGCCTCGACAGAGAGGGTGAGGACACATTAGCATCAAGCAAGGCGCTGGTGCTGGATGATGGGTGAGGATTGAGGAGCAGTGGCATCACTTTTTTTTTTTTCTCCTAAAATCATCATCATTCAACTCAAAACAAAAGCATCCAATGAAACACTTAAAAACAAAGTAGCTCAAACAACTCCAAAATTCTTACAACAGTGGTTCCCAAACTGTGGCCTGTGGGCCAAGAGTGGTCCGCCACCTGTTTTTATGTGGCCCATCAAACCTTTCTCACTGAAAAAATTTTGTGGCCATTGTGTGTAAGACCTCTTTATTACTGTTAGGTCTCGGTTGGCCTTGTATCACTGAATTTTAATTCTCAGCCGAGTTAAAGCTCGATTCCATACGCAGAAATTTCTCATACACTAGTAAGGGCAGGGTGATCCATTAGAGATAAACATTTATTTTAGGAGCTCCGGCCACGATGTCATCCTACTATAAAATCTGGAGAATATTTTACAATAAAGATGCATGGTCCACCAGAAGTTACACAATAGCTTTTTTTGGCCCTTGGTCTAAAATGCTTTGGAATCACTGTCTTACAGTGTTCCACTGGAATTATAATAAGCCAATTCAGTCTTATCTAGTCCAATCCAAACTTTCCTAGCATAGAGTAGTAAGCCTATTCAAATTCAGAAACTTCACTCAATTCCATTTCTTTTCATGGGTCTACAACAGGGTTGTCCAACCATTTTGGGTGAAGTGCTACAATGCCATTTTTCTAATGCTTCTTGGCCCGAAGAGAAAATTTCATCAATAATTAAGGCAATGCAATGCATATGCTAATGAAAAATAATTTTACTTGCCTACTTCATGATCAGATACCACATTAATTCACATTTTGCTGCTTTGTTTGTACTAATGGGATACTTGACATTTCCTTTGTTTACATAAGTCCTCTATATCTGCTTCAACAGTTGAACTATTCTAAGTAGTCCAGTTAAATGTCCCTCTGTTAGTGCTCAGTGATCTTGAGTTTGTTTTAAAATTTGCCATTCTAGAGAAAAGCTGTTTGCAATAATATGTGCTGCCAAATAGTGCAATATACCTAGGTGCAAGATTGGACAGACTTGGAAAAGCCTCTTGTCTGTAAAATGTTAAAAGGTTACACGCAAACTGCCATTTGTTTCAGTAGACAAACAGGAATTCAACAACAAAAATTTCTAGATATCAAATGAAATACATAAACATTTCATGATAAAGCAACCCTTGGGAGATATACAAGAACCATGCCTGTAGCAAGGTTCATTAGCATGCAGTTCTTTTCTAATAAAATTTGAGATACCTATCCTTAACTGTGTTATATACTAGAATTCACATTACAATAACATGTCATAAAGGGTTCCAGTGAACAGTATCTCACCTGTATAAACAAATGGCGGCGATGAAGGTGAAGACGTTGGAAAGGTGAATGGTCGCACGAGAGGTGGGCCCAACGAGGAGTCACTCATCGCAGCTCTTGAAGTCGCAACCTTTATGCCGTTCTGGTCAATGATATGCCTTAACTTCTTCTGTTCTAACTCTTTTTGGATTTTGTAAATCTTTTCGGCCAGCAGATGGCAGTAATCCTCCTAGCAAAGAAAATCCATCATGTCAAAATGGGAATCAGGGCAACAGGTTTAGATAGCAACCAATTTGTTCACATAACACCCAATTTAAAATTCCAGCACCAAATAAATATGAAAGTGAAGTCAGTTTTGTGGCATTCACATGGACAAGTGCAGCTGAGAATACTCATGAAAGCTCTATTTCAGTAGACTCAAGCATACTGGTACTCAATCCACAAGTGACAACTGTCTTGTCCAAATGCTCGTCTCATATCAGGACCACACGTTTGCTCAATTTTAACCTGTCATTGATGACATTCCATTTTTGCCTCAAGATTCACCTTTTGCAGCTTCTAAATATATGTCCTACACATACACTTAGAAAAATACTTCCTCCAACAGCCTCATCATTCTAGGTCATTTCCAAGATCCAATCAACAATTTAACCAGACCAGTGGCAAGGAATCTCTGGTGGGCTGTAATCAGGATGCAACCTGAATGGGAAAATTTTGGAGAAATTGACCCTGCTTGTTCACTGTCACAGAAAATACATTTTGTTCAAACAGTTTGCTCCTGCCCATCCCTCCCTGCCTCCCTCCACAGCTGTCAGATGCAAATCACACCCAGGCTGTAAAGCACGCCATGGCTACTGCACATCGCTTCAGATGGTGCTGCCATGCAGTCGCAATTGTAAGTCCACATTCATAAGATGCCTCTTCAGGAAATCCCCTCATAGGGCACCCAACCTGACAATGCAAGACCATGACTAAATGGGACACAGAACGGACATGAAGCTCACATCACAGATCGCAGAGCCGGCTGTTCCAGAATGATGGGCAAACCATGGCAAAGTTACCATGTTCCATTGTAGTACAGGATGAGGGAGTAACTCGAACACAAACAGTACCAAACCAACACAGCAGAGATCTGTAGTCAGGTACAGACAACACTAAGATACGCAAATTCACTGCGCAAGCTCCACAGTCACTAGATTACAACTACTCACCAAACTTCAGAAGAAACTGATCCTCAAAGTCGGCATCAATCTGGCACTGCGTGATGCTGTTGTCAAAGCAAAACATGTTACGCACCACCTCCAAGGCGTGCTTCGTATGAACGGTCGGTGAAGGTCTTGTGAGCTGTATCCAAAATCACACAACCACCGTGACATCAAAATCTCAACAGTTCCACCACTAACAGTACAAGATCAGCATTTCTAGTAATCTAATCTAAAGACTTCTATATGGCAGTGCTTTAAAAGATGCTATGAACCCCATCTCCAAGACTGATGCCTTGTCGGATAGTTGCTTTTTAACCAGTGTTTCATAACATAGATGATTAGCATCGCCCTCCTCCCTTCTCCAGGCTTGGGACTGGCGCTACATTGTGCTTTTGGGGCATTACCAATAATGTCCAAGAGCACAAGGCATCAATCAGCAGTCACTTCAATTAAAAACTGGACTCAAAAATTGTAGAAGCCCATTCAAAATCTGATTTGTCACAGAAACCAGAAGTCGGGCTACAGTGGGCAAGCATGTTTAAACACACACGACTCTTAAGTCATGACTCTTTAGAAAGGAAAGACACTGAAGAACTGACAGAACATGGTTAGCCCAAGAGCCTATCACTGTCCTAAAGCATAAAACATGAGACATAGTATCTGTTGATCGACTGCAATATCTGTCCATATGAGGAGTGCACAGAAGCCAGATAGGTAGGATTATTTAAATATAATACATCGTGAACATATTTTTAACTAAACTCTGCTGGGTGGGCAGCCGCTGTCCTGAACATACCACAGACGTCATTTTAAGTCGCACCGTAAAATGGCCATGTTTAATCACTTGAGAGATACCACAATAATAATACATACATTTACATACACACATCGTAAGCACACACTAAGAACGCAAACAAAACACAAAGACATCAGTGAAAATCTGTAACAGAAGAGATGAATTGTCAGACAATTCTTATCAATGCAATCAAAACTCTACGGACAACTCTGACCTTTTCAGAAAATCATCCAACATTAATTCGCCATCTAAAGTAAGTTTGAAACAGAAAATGAAATAGATAATGGTGGCAGAATTACACACAGCTCGTGGACGATTTCTGAAAGCCACAAAAGCCTTAAAAATATGTGACCAGAGAAGATGAGCAAGCAACTTACATAGCTGGCGTCTTCAGGTTCGAAACCTGTTCTTGTACTAGGAACTGCCTTTGTATCTGGTGTTGCCATGTACGCATCCGCCAAATCAGCTGTCCCACTTGCCAAGTCTTGGCAAGCATTCGAGGCACTACAGCCAGGTTCCTTCATGATTGAATGAGCTTCTGTAGAGGCGGAGGAGCAAACACATTCATCGGAGTTTCGTCATGGTAATCACCAAGTTCCATCGAAGAGCTTTTGTGAACAGGATTCAAACAGAAATTTTCCAAAAAGGATGTACTCTCATTTTGTACTGGAAAAAGGCATTGATGAGCCTGAGGACCTCCATGTGAGCATCTTCACTCTGTGAGAAAACTCCACTGGAAGAACCATGTGGGGCAATGCTATGGAGAAACAGAAAGCACAGAAGGAAAAATTCCATTACACCATCTACAAATGGGTAAAGTCACATGCCTCTACAGAAGAACAGAGGTGTGTAAACTTACACATAGGAAAGCATGTATCTGCAGAAATATATTAATGCACACTAATCCATCATAAACATGCCCTTACATAAGTATAGAGATAAGTTTGCCAATGTAAATGAAATTTATTGGCAAAAATTATACAGAGCTCCTACAGATACAGATACAACATTACATTCTCAGTGTGTCACTTTCACCTACAGTATCCCAACTGCAAACAAGCAACTCATATCAGTGTGTAGCTCAAGAGTAAAAAAATGCCTCTCCAGCCTGTGTCAGTTAATAGCAATTTAAGCAAACAGTATGAACCAAATGTCTAAATAATTTTAATAAATTACATAATACACAGTCTCAACGCTAGTAACTGGGAAAACTCAACTTCTTCATTACCAAAAAAAAACAACCCAACTAAAATTACAGTAAAAACTGAGCTGACAACACACGTGAAATGGATTGACACTAGGAAGGTACTTTAAATCGAAATGCATGAAACTTAATTACCAGGTAAATACATAGAGTGCTACCTTCACCATTACTGCACATGTTAAGTTTTAAAATTATTGCAAGAAGGCAGTTAAAAAGTTAACAACAGCATTTACCTGGACAGTAACTGGTCTGAGTTGTTACTAGCTGACATTTGATTTCCAGCTTGTGCTGCGAGTTGATTAAAGTTCATTCTATAACAAAATTTAGCAAGATATTAATACTACTATATCAAAAGCCTCGACTTCTTACATTCGAACCAAGCACTGTCATGTCATGTCATGTCGCCGTCGTCGCTTTGCGATGGTAGGCTACATGAATGGGTCAACATTGTCCAGCATTCCAAGCACTAGTTTTCTGCATTTCAAAAGCCCAAACCTATTACCAGAATATTTAATAACAGTAATAATAATATTAATTATTAATAATAAGATTATTGTTATGCATTTATTAAGTGCCACAATCTAATGACCAAGCGTCAGTCAATGATGTTGAGCAATTGAGATTGAAGGACTAATTGCTCCGAGACCCTACACTGTAACCATCTCAGACGAGGTTTGAACTCGTAACCTCCGCATCACAAGGTGAGCGCTCAACCAATCGGCTACTGGGTCCCACACGGTATTATTTTTTATTAATAACAGTATTAATAAAATTACTAGTAGTAGCAATATAAATAATGTAACAATAAATGTAATAGCGATAATAACAGCATAGTAGTAACAGCATAGTAGTAATAATAATAACTGACTCTCTTTATCTACATTTGGTATTATTGTTTATTACTATTATAATAATTTGACATGAATGATCTCTCAGGCATTAACAAATATGCAGGGGCGTCTACACCATAGACACCTTGGAGCAAATGCTCCATCCAAGAAATGGGGGGAGATCTGTCAGTGTGTGTGCCACCATTTTAGGGGGGGGCGGAAGAAGCGGGGAGGGGAGAAAAGAGGGAGAAAAGAGACGTTGCTCCAATGACTTAGGGGGATAGACGCCCCTGCAAATATGTAAAGGGGTAGAAATATTATCACTCTGTTTACATAGAGCAGCAATACTCCCAGATGATTTTAAAACTTAATATGAATTAATTAAAATTAATTCAATTATTTTTAGTATTATTTATATTTTACAATAACAGTGACATGACAACTAAGGTTATTATTAAATTTTCCCAGGTACATATAATCCCTCATTATTTATGCATGTCATATATTTATACCATATAACAATAATACTAACAGTAGTAATAATAACATAATCATTATTATTCAACAATTAACAATTAGTACAAATAATAACAACAGTTGATCGTCCAACCAAGAAGCTCTCCTCTCCATCAGCAAATCTATCGCTAGCATCACATACAAATCGTCTGTAACACCTGTAACACCTTCTAATTTTTCTGAACTGCTCTTATAGTGAATATGGAATCAGCGTATATCACACAGTCAGATGTCATCGAAACACTTACACACGTGTTTTGCACCCTTGAGCTGTCAATCCTCTGCCAGTACATTGCATAGTATACCATTCAGTAACCAGTTTATACATTTGCTGACACCTTATTACTTTCCAAAACAGGAAAAGCATCATCACTCACGCGAAACTCCTGTTGTCCCGGTTACACATGTTGTGGCCCTTGAGTTGTTCCGGTTACACATGTTGTGGCCCTTGAGTTGTTCCCGTTACACGTGTTCTGGCCCTTGAGTTGTCCGGGTTACACATGTTCTGGTTCTTGAGTTTGCGAGTTCATACAGTTGCTGCAAGCACTTCCGTGGCTTTGTTGATCGAGCAGTTACGATTCTGGCAGACGATATCACCTTGCATTCTGCATGTCTGCTCCACATGTTTCTAAGTCAATGATGCTGTCTGTCCATTGCAGGCGATTTTTTTTATTGAAATCTGGTATTCTTGACTCACAGTATGCTAGATAGAGACACAGAGCAAAAACAATGTACTATAATGAACAGTTTTTAATAGCTTTCTATGAAAATTTCTAATGTTGACATCAGTGTGACATGAACAAAATTTTCTCAAGAGTCTCAAGTCATACAAACTTGCAATTAAAATATGGTTACAGAAATTGGACGCACACCCCTCCCGTCCCTCTCAACCCCCACCCGTAATTTTCTGAAAGAACGCTGTGATGCAAAGCTTCTTTTTAGGTGGAGATTTTTCGCGAATATCGTGTTTTTCTTGTCAATCATAACTCATTACCGACATTATAACAACACTGCAATGATAAACCGCCTTACCAGTTGCTCGTAAATAGTATGGCCGCTTTCCCGCTTTGCTACCATTGATATAAATAAGAAAATTGAAACAGGTGCCATAGATAGAGTAGGGAAAAATTTCAATTCTTGTCATTAAACTGTTGAAGTTTTGGATGGGCTTTGTAGTCAACACTGAAAAAACAGTGTGATCGTCATACTCATAGGCTAGAGTTCTGCATATTTAATTAAGTCAACAGCAACATATCTGTGTCACTTAGTCAACATAACATGACAAGCGAAACAAATCACAATAATATTATGGCGTAAATGAACTGCATTAGGCTTCCAAATTTGCCCAGTAATCATTTCCATACTATACAAAGGAGCCGTGGAATGTGGAGATTGCGCACAGAAGAACCGCTCAACTATTTCATCAGGCAGACACCAACCCCAAATGGGCCAGAACATTCATGCAGCAGCCTCTTATCCCATGACTGACATATGCACAACCGTTCACTCAATCCACACCTAGTCGGTAAACGAGGAGTCTTACCCGTACGTACGTGTGTTGACGGCCGGTGGATCCGTTCGTTCATTCCTTCGCGTTGATATTTTAGCGTCTGGATTCATCTGAGTTGCGATCATCTTCCTGGAGTAGCGCAGCGTGTGGCTGCTCGTGAGTGAGCGTCGTGTAGCCGTATATATATATAGGCTCCGTGTTTCCGATTCTGCTTCTCTCGGCCGAGTTGGTCTTTTTGTCGGATTGCAGGAATAGGAGCGATTGTTATTCTTCGGAGTTATAGCGAATTTTTCGTTGCTCTGCGAGTTTCGTTTCCTCTGTTGTGTGGTCAAGTCGAGTTGAGTTTCCTGGGAGGAGTGCGTATTGCCGCTTTCATTTCGTGTGTGGTGCACGACTGCTGAGTTTCCTGGGAGGAGTGCATATTGCTGATTTCGTTTCGTGTGTGGTCCGCGACTGCTGAGTTTACTGGAGGAGGGCAGCATGTGCTTGGCAAGAATTTATCCTCTGAATTCGATGAGAGTTTTTTTTAATGCCCGACTGTAGGCTTACGAGGGAGGAGTATCCTTGGCAAGACTTTATCCTCTGAATTCGATGAGAGTTTTTTTTAATGCCCGACTGTAGGCTTACGAGGGAGGAGTATCCTTGGCAAGACCTTATCCTCTGAATTCGATGAGAGTTTTTTTTTAATGCCCGACTGTAGGCTTACGAGGGAGGAGTATCCTTGGCAAGACTTTATCCTCTGAATTCGATGAGAGTTTTTTTAATGCCCGACTGTAGGCTTACGAGGGAGGAGTATCATTGGCAAGACTTTATCCTCTGAATTCGATGAGAGTTTTTTTTAATGCCCGACTGTAGGCTTACGAGGGAGGAGTATCATTGGCAAGACTTTATCCTTTGAATTCGATGAGAGTTGTTTTTTTAATGCCCGACTGTAGGCTTACGAGGGAGGAGTATCCTTGGCAAGACTTTATCCTCTGAATTCGATGAGAGTTGTTTTTTAATGCCCGACTGTAGGCTTACGAGGGAGGAGTATGCGTTATCCATTTCTGTATAGGTTTTTGAAGTGTAGCAGGCGATGTAGTCGAGCAAAACGATCAGTCTCCCACTGGCAGATGGTCACACAAGCAGTCAGCCATAGAGATGTCGAGGCAGGAGCTGCAGACGGTCGCCCAAGCAGTGGCCTCTCTACTGCCGCTCAACTCGCGCCTTCTTCAGAAATCGGGTCATTCGTGCACGAGTAACGGCGGAGCGGCGGGATGCAGCAACAGAAGCGTTGCGACGGTCGATGTGGGTCTCTTTCTTGTCTCCATCAGGTGATTCCCTGCAAAACAGGCTTCTCAACGGACCTAGGAAGCATGAGCAGCAGTCTGCGACGTCGGTTTCTTGTCCCTCGGGCCTTGGCGGAGTTTCGCGGTTCTTCTTCCTTGCTGGGATGGTCTTGTATTCGTTCTTCTCAGACCAAGACAGCCTTGACCCTGAGCTCGGTCTTGATGTATTGTCCTCATCATCAGCTGGAGCCTTTTCCATCATCTCTTCGTTCAGGCTGATGTTCTTCTTCTCCTCCTCCCCCTCCTCCTCCTCGTCCTCCTCCTCCAT
Organism: Allolobophora icterica; assembly: GCA_963556255.1. Classification (NCBI taxonomy): domain Eukaryota; kingdom Metazoa; phylum Annelida; class Clitellata; order Crassiclitellata; family Lumbricidae; genus Allolobophora; species Allolobophora icterica. Next base: position 59,846,954 of record OY744604.1, on the reverse strand, counting down.
TTCAAGTGCTTTGACTGGCTGTGAAGTTAAATTCAGCACTGATCTTGTCCTGGTGATCGAAACAATGCGAGGCTCCTCCTCCTCGTCTTCCTCCTCCTTCTCCTCCTGCTTACCCTCCTGCTTACCCGATTCGACTCCAAGAGTCAGGAGACCTAGTACTGGTGTTGGTCTCGAGGGTGACGCTGTAATTCCAAGCTCTTCGTCAGCCCTCAGTTCATCCTCAGCCCTCATTTCATCCTCCTCCTCCTGCCTACGAGGATCAACGACTCCAAGAGTCAGGAGACCTAGTACTGGTGTTGGTCTCGAGGGTGATCCTGTGAATCCAGCAGACGCATCGTCTCCAGGCTCTTCGTCGACCCTCATCTCATCCTTTTCCTCCTGCTTACCAGGATCTACGACTCCACGAGTCACGAGACCTATGGTTGGTTGTGGTCTCGAGTGCGATGATGTGGCACCAGAAGATGTCGCTATAGGCTCTTCATCATCAGCACTCACGTCGTCCACATCTTCCTCTGCTGCTCTCTCTGGGACTGGACTGGTGAGATCCATCCGCGAAGGGGAAGGCTTTGGTGGACGCCTGATGATCGGCACAGGCAGACGGTCGACGGCAGCTACAGGCGGTGCCAGACGGAAGCATTGCCTTAACCATCTCCTGAAAGATGCATCCTGTGATGTTGAGCCGGTAGCTGGAGTGCTGCTGGAGGCTTTCTCCGTCGTTGTTTCTTCAGCAGCATTTTGCTCTGCAGCTCCGACTTTCTGGATGCCTGGCCTCATGGGCCATCTCCTGCAAGATGCATCCTGTGATGAAGTTGGGCCGGTAGCTGGAGAGACGCTGGATGCTTTCGCAGGCGTTGTTTCTTCAGCGTCACTTTGCTCGACAGCACCGGCTTTGTGGATGCGTGGCCTCGGCCACCTGCTGGTCCTCCCAGCGCTGGCGTTGCTCGTTGTTGGAGAATCGACTGACGGTTTCGCAGCCGGTGTGACTTCGTCGATTGCCTCAACAACTTCGGAGCTCGGCTGGACGCGGTTCGAGCTTCGAACTCTTGAAAGGCGCTTCCTCAGCGCATTGCAGCAGCCGGACGCAGACGCACCTCGGTCGTTTGCCTCTGTTGAGACATTAACGACATTGGGCTCTGCAGTCACCGTACTGATCGGGTCTCCCGATGGGCCTTTAAGACTACGACGGATCCGACGCATCTTATAATCCTGTGTGCGGTGGTGTACTACAGACGCAGTGCCACGCACGCTACTGTTGCTGGCTATGCCAACTGTTGTAGAAGAATGAAGAAGAAAATATAGTCCTCGTAAAAAGGCAGACTCTCTCAAAAAAAGAGAAACCTGTGCAAAACCGCAAGTAACGAATGAATGTAACGAACGAACGATAAAAAAAGCAATCCAAATAATCCTCGAAATAGCAAGCGAAATATCTCCGAAAAGAAGCAACTAAACAACTCCGAGAGCAGATAGCAAGGGAAAGGCTTTACGCAGTGAGGCGGCGTAATCTGCGACGTTACCATAGCAACGACAATAGTCGCCGGAGCCGGAAATAACGGCATGTAAACAGTAATATGTCTATGTCTTATAGAATTATAAATCAATTGGCGTAGTCATTGCAAGATGTTTAAATGATGATGATGATGACGACGACGACGATCTCAGGATCGAAGTATTACGAGATGACAGTGTGATTCTCCTTACAGATTTTATTTTAGTTATAGTTACAGTTATAGTTAATGGTTTTTTATTTTAGTTATAGTTACAGTTATAGTTAGTATTATTTTTTAGTTATAGTTATAGTTATAGTTACTGGACTTTATTTTAGTTAATTTTAGTTAGTACATAATTACAAGTTACCCCAATGGCACTGCTCCTGGTCCATATATGGGGGCATCGATTAATTATGTCAGCAAATTTCAAGCAGTTTTTGATCTCCTCCCCTTGTCATCAACTGTCAAACATTCAAGGACCCCCTAACAAAATTATGTCAAAGAAAATTACCCCACCCTCAGAATATTTCTATGACTCTAACATGCAAAAAATTGAAATTGCCAAAAAACAAAACGTTATTCAGATTTTGATTTGATACTTAATGGCTACAGTACTTGTGTAATCACTGTCTGTCGCAAATATTTAATGGATTTTTCCCATTAAAAAATACAATCTCGTTTTCTTTAAAATGTATATTCAATTTGATTTTTATCATGAACATTTCTAATTTGAACATGATAACTTTTTTATGATATTCCTTTTAACATAGAAAATGAAAATCAAAACAAAGTTTCTCACTCTAAAATTAACAATCGAAAGAAAAAATTAGCTTTCCATCAAAAAGAAACTCGAAATACTATAGATTTTCGAAAAGAAACCAGAATATTCGGAAGGAGAATCGGCAGCATATTTTCTCATTGTATCTCGGAACAATAAACAGGATGGTTTAAAACGAATAAAATATCGCGTTTGATTAAATTCGCCATGTTTATCGATATTGCACTTTTTTATTTCATTAACGAAAATAGCGATGAATTTTCGTTAGTGTTATTTTCGTTATAGTTATAGTTATAGTTAATGATATTTTTTAGTTACAGTTATAGTTATCGTTAACGACATCATTTTTGGTTCATGAAGGATCTGGCATTTGTCGTAATTCTGGTGAGAGTTTATTCAAGAGAAGCAGAACAGCTATGGCTATAAAGCGATTTGCAAATTTTAGCGATGAGGTGACAGAAGGGCGAAGTGTTAGGGCGGATGAGAAGCGGGTTGAGCGGCGTAGTTGGACTGTGAATAATTAACTGACGAAGATATATGAGGCTCCATGCATGGAAGGATTGGAGTGTCTTGTAGGTGGGTGGGTGTACAGTGTGCTTTTTATACATTCAGATGCTCCTGCCGAAGACGCCGCAGCTAGTGGAAGTGAAAGGTGTGCAAGGGGGCTTACAATTTTCCAGTTGCTGTAGAAAATGACAAAATGACAAAAAATATAGTTAGGCCTATAGATTATATCAGATATAATGGATAATTTTATCCATCTTAGGTCTGTATGCGGCCTACTTGGCTGAGGTTGGATGATTGGATCACACAACTTTTCAACACTTCCCGGGCCCACTGCAGGCGTAAACTTGTCCAAAATATTGGAGGTGCAAGGAGTGTGGACTAGAGGGGCAAAAAACAAGTTTTTTCAAGATGAAAAGTTGTTTTTTGTTGTTGTTTTTTGCGTTTTAATAGTTTTTGTTGTTTTTATGATTTTCGAATTTCGGATCATAAAAATCATGAAATATGGCATGAATAAGAGCCCCAACTCAGTTTAATTCAGTTGAGATTTCCGAAAATTAAAAGTCATTAAATCAGTGTTATTAGGATAACTTCTACAAAAATACAAAAATAAGAAATTTTTTTAAAAACAAAACAAAAAACAAATTTTGTGAATTTCTTTTCCTTTTTTGTTTAAAACAAAAATCCGAAAAAAAACGTTTTTCACCTCTGGTCTGGACAGTCAGCAAAGGCTTCCGGTGTTAGGCCTACGTTATAATGCGTATGAAATGGGGCGATTTGTTTACATGTAAATTTGTTTCATATTGAAGATATTGAAGATAAAATAAATCTTTGTTTTCATTATGAATTTCTGATAGTATTTCAGTTATGTGTCTCTGTTTTTTTGTTTCTGAAGAAATTTGTCTATGTTGAAACATAATATTTTAATTTTTTAAGAAATTCTCCTCTCGATTTTTGGGGGGCATTGCCCCGGCTCCTCAATTATTGGTGGGGCACGTGCCCCGGCTGACCCCCCAGAGTCTACGCCTATGCCCGGGCCTCTGAGTATAATTACACTCTTCAAAAGTCGAAACTTCAGAAATGAGATTGTATTATTGGCCAAAATTTATTTAACTGAATTCATTTCTTCTGTATTGCTAAATTATTTTCTTTGGCGGTATGTAGTGCCGACCACTGCGAAAGGTTTACGCCACATGAGGGGCACACAGAGTTACGTGTCTTTGAATGCTTTGCAGTGTATTAATCGCATTTGGTGATTGATTTGAATAAATCAGTGACATATTTATATATTACACAACTAACTCTCCCGGCCATGGGCAGCGATCCCGGAAGGGTCGAGGGGGACAAGACCTCCACCTTTAACAGTGGGGGGGGCACACCACACAGCTGAGCCGACCCTTTACAAGAAACACAGAAAAAAGGTCATCAAATTTCACGCGCGAAAACATTTTTTTACCTTTTTTAAGCAGATCAGTTCAAAACTTTTTTCCCAGATCAGTTCAAAAGTGTCCCCCCCCACCTGTAAAACAAGATGACCGCCAGTGCTCCCGGCCGTGACTGACCTCCCCTGCAAAAAATCCTGCGGGCGCCCATGGGTGGGAGGTGACACTTTTGAACTGATCTGGTCAAAAATGAGTTTTGAACTGATCTGGTTAAAAAAGAGGTCAAATAATTCTTTCCCGTTCACGCGGGAAAAATTTTTGTTACCTTTTTGGTGTATCTTCAAAATGTTAGGGGGACAGAGGCGTCTACACCATAGAAACCGTGGAGCAAATGCTCCATCCAAGAAATAGGGGGGAGATCTGTCAGTGTGTGTGCCACCATTTTAGGGGGAGGAAGAGGAAGGGGAAAGGGAGGGAAAGGGGAAAAAAGGGAAGTTGCTCCAGTGACTTAGGGGGATAGACGCCTCTGGGGGGGCAGATGTATGGCGTGTCTCCCCACTCTTAAAGGTGGGGTGTCTTGTTCTCCTCGACCCCCGGTATCGCCGCCCATGAACAATTCCAATGGTTAATTACTGTGCATACGGGAACCTTGAGCAAGTCCTTCACTCACAATTGCACAGCGCCATCGATGTTCTGTCGCATGCATGGTCGTGTGCACTTCTGAACTTTGGAAGGAGGGCAATAATAATACAGTTGTATTGTATATTGTATTGTATTGTATAGGTATAAAAGGTATAATAAGACGCAGCTAAGTATCTGCTTCGCTGTCTTCTATAGATTGGAAGTCGTGGTTAAATTTGACATTTGTAAGCTGATTGTCAACTCCACATTTTCTTCTTATCACCTACTTAACTGTTTTCTATATACTTCCACGCAGAAGCAGTGTTTAATCTAGTCCCCCTCTTCTGGGAGGGGAAACAAGGTTTCTGGGGGACCAACCAATTTAAGACTTTTCCAACTTTTCAACCTTTTCAACTTTGATCAAAACTTTTAGAACTTTCATCTTCCAAAAAAACTGATGTCATTCGTCCTACTTTTTACACTTTTTCTACAACTTTCAATCTTTTCAACCAACTTTCATCCAAACTTTGTCAACTTTCATCTTCAAAAAAAGTTGATGACCTTTTTTCAGTCATTCGTCCAACTAACGATTATCTCTCTCAAAAAGTTTATGACCTTTTTTTAATTCGTCTCTCAAAAAGTATATTACTCACCTCTCGGGGGGAAACCGTGTATCCTGGGGGGGAATTCCCTCCCCAAAACTTCCCTACACTATAATATTACTGGCCTCTGGGGGAACACAAATCCTGGGGGACATCCCCCCCAAAGACGTCTAGATTAAACACTGCGCAGAAGTATCCCAGCTATGAGTGGCTGTCAAATGTCAATTCACATGAAGACAGTCCGAACACTTTTCAAATATTTTTTCTTTCATTTCAGCACACAAAATATATTAACACAGATCTGATCTATCTATGTATACAATGTACGCTATATTCAACACTGTTCAAAACCTCAAAATCGACTGGATCAAGCTACTCAGCGTACTCCCCTTTCGCGCCACAGGTGCGATACATATACCCACTTGCACAAACAACTAATGACGCATTATACAGGAAACGCATCTGCCTGCTTCCCAGAGGGGGGCGGCGATCCGGGGGGTCGAGAGGGACAAGACCCTTCCACCTTTAAGAGTACACAGGGGGACACGCTATACAGTTGTCCCCCCCCCCCAATTTTGAAGAAACACCAAAAAAGGTAAACAACAAATTTTTCACCTCTTTTGTGACCAGATCAGTTCAAAAGTGTCCCGTGCCCTCCCCCCACCTGTCAAACAAGATCGCCGCCGCTGGTTGCCCCACCTCAGGTTTGACTGGCTGCGGTTATCTTCGTTCTACATGTCGATGCGAACTTCTTGTTCCCTTTGCGCGCATTTAAAAGACGTAACGCAGTATGAGAATTGTGGGATAAAGACTGGGGGGTTAGACTTTGATTTACGTGGAGTTGGGGTGTGCAATGAAGACTTTACTGTGGGGTCCAAAGAAAGACTGGGGTTAACCCCCCCAAACCCCCCCGACAATTCTAACCCTGACGTAACGTCGTGCCTTTCAGTGGTTGGGCCTAGGGGTCATCCATATTTTGTGGACGTCCTTTATGGACGACCCCCTACCACGTGGAATAACCTCCCTTCCGATCTGCTTGTCCTCTGAACTATGGACTCTTACATACACCTTGCACCAAGCATTTGAAAACTGTTCTTTATCGCCGGAGTTTGACTGGGAGCGCCTCTGAGTAGGTATCTTCGTGAGGCGCTATATAAGTCCTCTGCATGAATGAATAAAGAAAGATATCTAATGCAAACAGTAATGAAGAGAAAACTGAGTCTATTTGGGCATGTGTATGTAGAATGGACGACAATAGAAAAATAAAAACTGTGATGATGGGAACTATGGATGGAAATGGGCTGAGGGGCCCACCTAACAGAGAGTGGACGGACGACGTCAAAGACTGGTTTAAACAAGATCTGCACAACTTAAGAATATTAGCACAAGACCGAAGGCTTTGGAAAAAAAGTGATAAAATGCATGGGACATCTACGGGCCCATGGAATCTGATGAAGATGAATGCGTGAATGACTGAATGAAATTATCCAAGAATGTTTTCAAGTAAGTATGCTTTCAGTAATCATCAAAAGTGTTAACAAAAGCAGGATACATAGTATATTTTAGCTCGATTTCAAAACGCAGGCAAAAACTTGCGCAAGTCGCACTGAAATGGAAAAAGCGACAAATGGCGTCCGTCCAGTGTCCACTGATGCAATAGAGAATCGTTTAAATGAAAGATCATCCAATGTAACCTTGAGACAGACTCGACAGACTTAACTCAGTTCTCACCGACGAGGAAGTACATGAATTTGGGTTTTTATTTGACTATGTTTAGAAAATGTAGAGGTTTTTTAATAATACGATTCAGTGCAGTAGGCCTACGTCAATTGATGCCTTGAAAAAGCTAAGGGCCCTTCTGACCCCTCACAGCTCCTCAGTTCATGGGCTGCAATCCAGGGAGGTCGATGGGGACAAGACCCCAACCTTTAAGAGTGGGGAACACACTATACAGTTGTCAGTTGTCCCCCCAAATTTTGAAGAAACACCAAAAAAGGTCAACAAATTTGTTTCGCGCGTGAGCTCTTTTTAAGTTCTTTTTTTTTGACGAGATCAGTTCAAAAGTGTCCCGAGCCCCTCCACCTGTCAAACAAGATCGCCGCCAGTGTTTTAGTTGCTTAGCTGAGGGGTTTAGAATAAGAGCTAGGGGTGGTGACCCTACCCCCAACACCAGCGACAGCTATAAAACACGGGTTTCATGTACTGGACATCTTATTAATCGTCGTTTCAATTGTTAGTTCCAAGACAATGGCTGTCCAAGACAATGGCTGAGGAACAAACGAGGCCATGCCTATAGGTGCGGCACATCTCAGAGTGCAGCAAAACTTAAACATAACAAAATTTAAGTATTAAATATTTAACATTAAAATTTAATTTAAACCTGCGAGCGAAACGGTAATACGATAACAAATGTGATAAGAAGGACAATAAAGCTTTGGAAACTATAAAACTCGGCAGATCTGGGCCTATGGTTAAATGCGCCTATGCTCCATGTAATATAAATTTAAAAACTGTTCTATGCTGGCCCTTGATCTAAAAAAGAGTTTCTTGATTCGAGTCAGAGTTCTGTAGGCCTACTCCTGATGTAGACTATCTTGCCTTTTCGTTCATTCTATTTCGCAAGTCTTACGTAGGCCTATAGTCTACCCTTGGCAAATAATTAATTGTTGTTTTACTCCGACAAGACCTGTCTGCTATAGAGCCGGGACGAATGTAGGCCCTACAAATGCATGGACGACGCCGAGGCAAGTACGCGACTGATGATTGGTTAAAACGAAAAGTGTATTGTATTGTATTGTATTGTATTGTATTTACGAATTTATAAAGCGCCTCTCGCAGTAGAAACCTAATCAGAGGCGCTCAAGGTGGTTCCGATCACAGGCCTAGACGGTGGTGGGAGGCAACCGGGGCACGTGCCCCCCAATAATTGAGATGGACTGTACACCCAATGCAACAAGTGTAGAATGAATAACCATATCCCCAACCCCCAATATTTTGGACGTTTACGCCAATGGTTCCGATGACGTAGCGTAGGCCTACTACAACAAGGTCGCATATAGGTTATAAGTGCGTGACATCACAAGCTACAGAAGTTCGGCGCGCTGTGATCAATGGATAAGGTTTCAAGGAGAAAACTTGGAAACTAGCATATCCCCCATAAAGAACTTCATGGACAGCTCAGCCGCGAATGTCGGTCGTAAATACCGTTTCAGAAAAACCAATTTTCACGACTTTTCATTTTGTTACGTTCTCACTTCAATAAATTCGTGTGAACTTGTAATCAAAATGTGGTAAGTGGTAACTAATGATTGATTCAGACTTTCTGTCTTAACAAAGCGCGATCAATATCTAGGCCTACACACACAAACACACACACACACGCGCGCGCGCGCGCGCACACACACACACACACACACACATACACTGGCGTAAACTTGCCCAAAATATTGGGGAGCATTTGTTCATTATTTCTACACTTGATGCATTAGGTGTACAGTCCATCTCAATTATTGGGAGGCACGTGCCCGACTGCCCCCCATATATATTTATTATATATAACATGTATAATATATAAAATATATATACAGTTTTCTGTATATATAAATGGATATTAACTTGCTGGTTGTACATTGCTGCAATCCTTACCTCGTATTAAAGCAACTCATGACGAAAACACGTTTCACTGAATCATGAAACAGTCTTATTTAACGCACAGAGTTTCATTTATTTCATGACAATGCACAGTAAATCAATTAGCAAGATACACAGTCACTAAAATAAGAGATTGAGACAAAAATGATTTGAGATCTAGAATAAAAGTCATAAGACGACAATCGACTGATCAGTCAGTCAGTCAGTCAGTCAGTCAGTCAGTCAGTCAGTCAGTCAGTCAGTCAGTCAGTCAGTCAGTCAGTCAGTCAGTCAGTCAGTCAGTCAGTCAGTCAGTCAGTCAGTCAGTCAGTCAGTCAGTCAGTCAGTCAGTCAGTCAGTCAGTCAGTCAGTCAGTCAGTCAGTCAGTCAGACTTTCAGTCAGTCAGTCAGTCAGCCAGTCAGCCAGCCAGCCAGCCAGTCAGTCAGTCAGCCAGTCAGCCAGTCAGTATGTCAGTTATATATCAATCGATAAGTCAGTCAGGTAAACCTGTCTTTCAATCACTAGTCTTATTAGTTACCTCACTCAATGAAGACCCCTTTCTAACTCAATCAACTCACAATGCATGCTTAGCAGTAATCTCTGCTAACAGCAGGCATTATGGGACCGTCACATATGTTGGTATAAAGTTTTCCAAAACAATCGAATTTTATGAGACAACATTGTCTGGTTGTGATCGCTATAACAAATGTGTTTCGTCTACCAGACAACTATGCCTACAAGCAGGGGCGTCTACACCATAGAAACCTTGGAGCAAATGCTCCATCCAAGAAATAGGGGGGGAAAATCTGTCAGTGTGTGTGCCACCATGTTGGGGGGGGGGAAGGAACGGGAAGGGGGAAGAAGAGGGGGAAAGGGACGTTGCTCCAATGACTTAGGGGGGATAGACGCCCCTGCCTACAAGAATTCTGGAAAACTAGTGACATTAGATGTGCGAGAAAAGAAAAATGCACTGGCCAATTTCAAATCCTGACGCTTTTGACTTTTGAAAGAAAAAACAGTTAATATAACAACTACAGTGCTTCTGAATCGTTGCATCGATTTCTCTTCGACTGTCTACGAACTATGGCACTTAAATCTCTGTTGTTGTTATTATTATTATTTATTTTAAATGCCCGAGGTATACAGGATCCCTCAGGGACTTGAATATTAAGTAAAATGGAAAATAAAGTGTCATCTATTTCCCGGCCGGCAAAAGTGCTCCCAAAAGCCACTGCGTTAAAACGCTGTATCGTCAGCGAAAGGCGTTGGAAGAGGTAAGCAGTTATTATTATTATTATTATTATTATTATTATTATTATTATTATTATTATTATTATTATTATTTATTATTATTATTATTATTATTATTATTATTATTATTATTATTATTATTATTATTATTATTATTATTATTATTATTATTATTATTATTATTATTATAAAACATTGGAATGGATGAAGTGACAAAGTACCAGGAAATGTTGATTCACTATTATAACATTATAGTAAAATTCCGTAAACATTTACACCGAATTCGAAATGTACATCGATCTAAAAACGCTTGGTAAAGTTCAGCAATTTAAACAATAGACTGATTTCAATTACAGCTATTTCTTGTAAATGTAAAGTATGACATTACGTGTGTTACAAGTATTTATAAATCTAATGTCATCAGACGTGCTGTGGCATAGGTAGACGAATCTTTCGCCTCGAGGCTGTAGCATTGTCATAAAATACCTGATCCAATTCTGATTACTTTCTGACAATAAATAATAATGTTCAATAATAAAAACAATTCTAGCGTTGATTCTGGTGTTAATTTGAAATACAGTTATTAAAATTCGACACTTCAACATAGTCTATATAGGAAACAAATAATAGCACATATCACAAGTACCTTAACTAACCAGCAGGCCAGAGCCTTCATCTGCCTGCCTTTCCTCGCAGTCTGAAGGTCAAAGTCAGTTTAGAAGTAGTTTGAATTCCAACATCATTGATTACTTGTAATTATAATCGCTAATTTATGTAGAGCCACTTCAAAAGAAACTCTTCAGAGGCATTCCAACGGAGAGCCACAGAGTACAGCATTCTGAAAGTGTCGGGAGCATCATAACAAATCCCTGTACATACGTGATGTGGTATGCACAAACTTAACATATTCTTCGAAATGGCATCGTAGGAAAGCATTATGTTCCTATTTACAGATTATAATGTATTATGCATGACACGAATGACAAACATTCATGCATGACATGAATGTGCCTACATCACGAACATGCTTGAATGACAGACACAAGCACGACATATGTGCAGGCACGAGAGCCATGCACACAAAGACAAGCACGACATATGTGCAGGCACGAAAGCCCTGCACACAAGGAGAAAGATTGTGAAATGAACTCGTTAGCTGTCATCAGTTGCTGATGCATTACAGAAGCACATGTCATCCATACGTCTGTGACATGCGTAAACATGTGATATTCATATACAAGTAACACAGGTGTCTGCTGTGTATGACATTCATCCCTGCATGACACATTTGCTACTCAACAACACACGATTGATTCACATTTAAACCTAACTTTTCGAGACCTACACTCTTCCAGCGTCTGGTGTCAGCAGGCACTATAGTCTAGCCACAGCACATGCAGCAATAAATCGATTGGTAACAAAGTCACTGGATTACAGAGAGAGAGAGAGAGTCCTCGCTACACGACGTAGAGGAGAGAACGATATCGTCCACAAAGTGTTTGACAAGAGTAGCAACGTAATTGGATGATGAGCAGACCCGTATTTGAATGACTCTTCTTGGGGGAAATTCCCCCTTCTTCTTGACTGGTTTTTCCCAGACATCAGACGGAGCTGTTGGTTGGCAGACTCTGTTTCTGGGATCCAGGTAGAATGGAGCGGCAGTCGGCCAAGTGTTTCGAAGAAGATGGCACTTGAAGCTTTACCAACTCTCTCCAAAGCAGACTAAAGAGAAATTAAAACAATTTTGCAATGAACTTTGTTTCACAAAGCCAAAGATCAAGCAGATCAAACAGAAATCGGCATTTTGCCAGCACCTCATATCTGCATTAAACGAATTATTATTAGCGAACTAATATTTATTTTATTATTATCATCATCATTTATTATTATTATTATTATTATTATTATTACTACTACTACTACTACTACCACCACCACCACCACCACCACCACCACCACCACCACCACCACCACCACCACCACCACCACCACCACCACCACCACCACCACCACCACCACCACCACCACCACCACCACCACCACCACCACCACCACCACCACCACCACCACCACCACCACCACCACCACCACCACCACCACCACCACCACCACCACCACCACCACCACCACCACCACCACCACCACCACCACCACCACCACCACCACCACTACTACTATTTATGCATTTGTTAAGTGTCGTTATCTAAAGACTAAGCATCAATCGATGGCGCTGAGCAATTGCGAGTTAAGGACTTGATCAAGGTCCTACACAGAATTAAGCCGCCTCAGGGGAAGAGGTTCGAACCCGTACTCTCCACGTTACAAGGCAAGCGCTCTAACCTCTCAGTTATCGTGACCCACACCAATTCCCTACCGTGTCCCACAAGTTAAATTAATCTAGATATAATGTAGATTTATCAGGATGTAGCCTATATCGAAAGGATTTGGATAATGAAAATAATCTCGTGTTTTCACACTGGATTAATAATAATTTATGGATTCCAAGAGAGATCATTTTTTGTGCAACCATAATTCTAAATTTAGGCCTATGCCAAATAGAACATCACATATGAATCATACGTCACGTAATATGAAGTAAAATAAAATAAGCTTGATACGAATGGTATATAATTAATCTGCCATTGAAATACCTGCGAATCCTCCTCTCACTCAGCTGATGGACATGATTACATGGCGTGTTACCAAATAAGTTACCAACCTGCCCAGTGGCGGCGCTACCATGGGTCGCGGTATAGGTAATCTGACCTGCCTATTTTACTCTTGACCTGCCTTATGACCTGCCTATTTTACTCTTGACCTGCCTTATGACCTGCCTATTTTACTCTTGACCTGCCTTATGACCTGCCTATTTTACTCTTGACCTGCCTTATGACCTGCCTATTTTACTCTTGACCTGCCTTATGACCTGCCTATGTTACTCATGAAGCGGTTATGTTATAGACAGGTCTGGTTGACTGTTTCTGTAATGTCGTGCGTCTTATTAGCAAACAATGTTCAGGATTTTCTGAGTAGCTAATCAGTCCTTTCAAATCTGTAAAGATTAGTAACCTAACTAGAGTCAATTGGGCTATCAGCAGGGGCGTCTACACCATAGAAACCTTGGAGCAAATGCTCCATCCAAGAAATAGGGGGGGGAGATCTGTCAGTGTGTGTGCCACCATTTTAGGGGGGAGGAAGGGGAGTGGCGAAGAAGAGGGGGAAACGGGAAGTTGCTCCATTGATTGACTTAGGGGGGATAGACGCCCGTGGCTATCAGCGTTCAATAATAATTTTCTTCGTTTTATATATCTAAGTTATGCTGCTTATGTTGAGGTTATGCTGCTTGATGCGTCAAACTCAAACATTAGTTTCTTCGACCCGCTGAAAAACTCCCATAACCCTGACGCGACCTGCTGAAACTGTACAGCTGGCGCCGCCACTTAGTCTGCCTTATATTAGTCACACATTACGTATTCACTGTAGAATAAGTTTAACAGAGTTATTACACACGCTGCTCCATAGCTATAGCCATGTTGCTACATAACATGAATTACATATTTACATATGTAATTCAAGGACACGCCTTTTCCCGTCTGACTGATATTTGCGTACACAGCGCCTCTGAGAGACTCTTAAAATGCGCTATACAAATATTCTATAGTACTTTACATAAGCGTACACTTTAAGGTACACAAATGCCTTTGTACACTAATATCTGGACGTATGCGTGCATATGAGTTGGTGTTGATGTTCTCGCGTGTCGTGACTTACCAACTTTCGGTGGTTCGACTACGCTACGAGGCACGTACAACCCCGTCGAGTCGTACATCGTATTTCTTTCCGTTCTATACGAGGAGGCATCCGAATTGTCCTGGAGAGATTTCTCGTGACTGGAATAGAGACTGGAGAAGACTGGACTGCAACCGTAGCCACCTGCTCCACTGGTTGAACTATTGTGCCAGCCTGTTGTCTTGACAACTGGATTTGTAGAACTGACGGCAACATCGTCCCCTTTACAACGCCTGCAAAGGAAACAACATTGCAATACATACATCCGTGTATACATTCGTGTATTATTTACTCTATAACCTCTCACCAAAACTGTCACTATACCTTACCACAACTAAGATTTTCTGTAACTATATGCTACTGAAGCTGTGGCTTTCAACAGCTCTAGTCAGTAAATTCCGTATCTGTAGCATTTTCAAAGAAGTATCGTACTTTTCCACTATCTATTCATATTTGCATTTATCAGATAATTTGGCCGACCTCTTATTTTCCTGGTTTGTAATTCCACCATATACAGAGAGTTCCTCATTTTATTTTAATTAAAACCTAACATATGATATGTCCGCAATTAACTGTGCTTTTGAGTCGTCCTATAACTGATGGGAGGTTTCTTCACTTGTCTTTTATAGACTAGACAAACTCCGTGATCGTTGTATGTGATCGTATGTGATCGTTGTACGTTTTTCAGACTTCTTATGCTCGGAACACTCGTGTGGCTTTTCTGCAGGGTGGGAATTGTCGGGGGTTGGAGGTTCAACCCCCTAGTCTTTCCTAGGACCCCCACAGTTGTCTTCATTGCACACCAGGGGGGTCGCTTTCAACCTCCTCAGTTGCGCTAGTGTGATTTAACATTATTTGACTCTGAGTCTCTGACAAAGAGAAGACATTTCCATGGTGTATTATTTCTGCATTTTAGAATTTTCTCTTTTTTGATTCGAGTCTGAAATGCAAACTGCTAGCATTGAAATCAGCTGCTTTCAAATTTCGTAAACATCAGTTTGCAAAATACTGATACAATGTTCAAATCTCAACTCCCCGAAGTCTTTGTTCTACAATTCCCGCACTGCGTTTCTGGTCATGCTTTCTGATGTTCTGCATCTTACCATCGTACGCAATCAGTCCGCATCAATCACTTCCATACCAACTGTCTTGCACTGCGGAGTTTGACAAGGTTTTCCATTGGGTTCGCTCCTCTTTGAGCCTACCACTCTACTCGGTTCATTGATCGTATTCACAAGTTGGTTTTCCAACTAGTGCTATACAGTAATCTGTCATATTCGGCAGAATGCGGTAACTGAAGAAATTTCTCCGCTTGCGATAGTCCTACCTGTTTCTTCCAGACATCTGTATAACGGACGTTGCGACTCCTCCTAAGGCATTGCCGTGATTGGGTAGCTGACCCCCGTTCTGGTCGAGGCTCGCCTTACACGAACTGTCGTGCTTTGTCCCTGCTGCTGGTGATGCTGTGAACAGATTCGTCTGCTTGACAACGCTCACCTGCTGCCGAAGCTGCTGCCCATCGTCTGTAGAAATCTCCGGGGGCAACTTGTTCGGGTTGCTTGACACGGGCCAACTCGCAGAATAAGATGCCAGATTATCGGCAGGAGTAGCGCCACCTGGCGAGTACGGCAACCCTGATGTGCTGACGAAAGCACCATCCGTCGAATATGACGGCAGACTGGCGACTGACGGGTTAGTCGCCGCGTTTAGAGACTTTGAATTTGGACTTGTTTTCTTAAACGAGTTAGAGTACTTGTCCGCCATTGACGTTCCTGACTTCATCGTGGTCCCACCGCCGCTCTCGAGGGCGCTGATCGCCCCGCCACTCGTCCCATTTTTACCCACAATGCACGAGGGGTAACAGTCAAACGCTGTTCCGAAGTCAGTCCGATAGAGCGACAGCTGCGAGTTGGCGATGAGAGGCATGGTTCCGCAGGACAATAGTCCATCCGTGTTGATCATCGTGTTCTGCGTTCCGTAGATGCAGCCAGGCAGCAGCGCCGAGCTGTCTATGAGCCCACCAACTGCCTTGTCTCCCACATACGGGTACTTCCGGAAGTCCGTCTCGTACCGGGAGATCTCGTCGTCGTAGTGACCACGTCCGGCGGAAAGGTCCAGTCCGTAGCCAGCGGCCAGTCGATCAAAACCAGGCTTCGCAACATCGAGGGCGCTGTACTTGGAACTGCGCTGGGCCAGAAGATCCGAATAGTAGCCAGTGCTGTGATATGGCAGCTCCAGTTGGCATTGGCGCGGCTCCAGGTAGTAGCGGCTGTAGTGTCTCTCCATTTCCGACCCTAAACCATCGGTCGTTGTTCCAGGCAAGGATGAGCAGAGTGTGTGGTATCCGGTTCGATAAAGGTTCGCGTCAAACGTGAGGTTGGAACCGGTGTAAGGATACATGGACTCAGTCTTAACGTCGCCCCCTGAACAGCCATAATAGGCCACCGTGTTGTTGTATGTCGCGTTAAACTGGGCACTGTAGAGGTCCCTGTACGGTACTTTTCGTTTGCGACCAGTCTGTAAGTAGTCGCGAAGTTGGCCCTTGGATTTCTTGCCACGAGGTGAGCGAATGCGCCCCACGTCCTCGTCTGTCATGACACCGAATTCCGATGGATCACAGTCGATTATGGGGTAGGGTAGTTTGAATTCAGAGCCTCTTTTCCGAACAAGGTCACGACCTTCATCTTCACTACAATGAAACAGGAAATACTGGTTTCAACGGTACGGACACAATATTCAATTTCCCTCAGCTAATCAAATGAGCTTATTCAATTTCCCTCATTCAATCAAACAATCAATTTCCCTCATTCAATCACATAGATTAAACTTCCCTGCCAGTATATCTATGGGACCCGTCTCTATACGGGTCTCGTATGGGGATATGGGTCCGTTAGGGGCCAACGTGGGCATGCATACTGGCAGGGTTATGACGAAATGAAAAACTGAAGCCATTTTAACATGATTTGGTCAACGATGAGAAAGCGAGCGCAGATAATTGTAATTGTAATTAGTAACTTCTATTGCGCCGGTGTCTAAAGCACAAGGCATCAACGATGGCGCACCAATACCAAGCCGTAATCAGGTCAATATCTAGAAGATCAGTACGTAAGACAGGGAGGCAGCCGATGGTGGGTAAGCAATTTGAAAAAGGTAAGTCTTAAGTTGAGAACGAATTGACACAAGCACTGAGCAGATCGCACAGGCACAGGGAGAGAGTTTTCAAAAAGTATACCCAGTGACCGATAAATCTTGTGCACCAAGAATAGTTCTTCGTTTAGTTATGACCAGACGAAGATAATCAGATGATCTTCGTTATGACCAGACGAAGATAATCAGATGATCTTCGTTATGACCAGACGAAGATAATCAGATGATCTTCGTTATGACCAGACAAAGATAATCAGATGATCTTCGTTATGACCAGACGAAGATAATCAGATGATCTTCGTTATGACCAGACGAAGATAATCGGATGATCTTCGTTATGACCAGACGAAGATAATCAGATGATCTTCGTTATGACCAGACGAAGGTAATCGGATGACCTCGTTGAATAATGATAAGTCTGGGGAATAATAACTGAATTTAAGTAATGTGGCTGGCCAGAGTTCAGTTTAATGAACTATGAGCCCTAATTTGAAACTAATTCTTTGCTAAACAGGAATCAAATGCAAAGATTTAAGCAGAGGGGTTATATGTTCATATTTAGATATACTAGTTATGGGGAACTTATGGCTCCAGCCAAAGAGTTCTGAAGAGAGTGTAAAGAGATCGAATGGTTGGCTTACGTTAAGTGTCGATGTATGCAAAGGATGAAATCCGGTTTGCTGTTTTTGTAGATGACTCTGGAGCTCGTCTGAAGCCAGATCCAGTGAAAGTCCTTCGTCATCAGGCGATATGCTATTAGACCCGAACTCCCCGTCTTGATCACTGCAGTCGACAAAACACATCTAAGTCACACATCACTACACACAAGAGTGACAACACATGCTCTGCAAATGCACAACACACGTCACACACGAGTGACAACTCATGTTAAACATGCTATAGAAATGAATAACAGACATCACGCCTGAGTTTCAACACATGCTATACGTGCCACATAAGAGAACATCACTCGTCACATACGATTGACAACTCTAGCTACTCGTGCTATAGAAATGAAGAGTATATACACATCAGGCACGAGTGACAACATACTTCGCACATGACCCGCACAAACAACACATGGCTGACACACCAACGCTCTGCTCGCAAGCAGTAAACACATTATTAATGAGTAGCGCTGTACATGGATTCGAATCATCAGCACTTGACAGTTCAACATGCTAAGGAAAACGGTAAACATGCTGTTGTTATCGGCTTCATAACATCATCTGCTGAGAAGGTGGGCCACTTAGCCTACTATTGGGGATTAGGCCTACTATACTCCTAATTAAGTCGCCATTACTTGTTCGTCTGAACCAGAAACATCCAGAGAAACACTAATAATACTATACCTCTGCCATAATTGATAATCACAACTACCGTTATAGTCGTATCATAATACACTAATGACGATTACAGCGACAATGATTATGAGTCCTCACGTTCTTGATGAGCCGCAGCAAAATAGTTGAGATCGTCGGGGTGAATGAGATCATAACCTCCTTTCTGCAACAGTTCCTGATCCGAATAATCGAAAACCATTCGACCTCTGCAACAAAATCCATCAACGAATGACATTAACTCTTTAGGACTTGATACTCTCTGATTGATTTTAATTTTGCAACTTTCGAGAGGTAGTGTTCAATAAGCAAGAAACTGGCTACTATAGCCTCGATGAGAGGCTGAGGTATTTTGAGGAGGTCTAGCAGATGCTTCATAAATGTCTACTTGCACCGCATTATCAACTATAACTGCTGTGCACGGGGAAAGAAAATTGGTTAGCTGTACAAGTAATAACGGAGACGACTTGCAATGGCCCAGTGTTAAAAGATTATCGTGCACGTGCAAAATATGTATTGCTCGGTGCTCTGTTCTCTGCTTTTCTCTGTGCTCTGTTCAATTCGTAATGCATGCATGCCATCATACATATGCACATACATACATACATACATACATATATACATACATACATACATACATACATACATACATACATACATACATACATACGTACATACATACGTACATACATACATACGTACATACATACGTACATACATACATACATACATACATACATACATACATACATACATACATACATACATACATACATACATACGTACATACATACATACGTACATACATACATACACACATACAGTCTTTGGTAGTTTTTCGTCAGTCTGTGGTGAATAGAGTTGGAGATGTCCAAGTTGTACTTCGTGGGAGATTGAACTAAAGACTTTTAACCAGGACTGTTTAACCCATCTGTCCAAGTGAAAACTTTATTTCTCACCCTTGTATGTAATGAGTAGCGGTATGATAACTCGCCATTATTCTCAATAAATGAAGTAATAATAAGTGTTGCATGCTTGACCCGGGCCTAGACATCATACGAGCTTGAATACATACATACATACATACATACATACATACGTACATACATACATACGTGCATACGTGCATACGTGCATACGTGCATACATACATACATACACACATACATACATACACACATACATGCATGCATACATACATACATACATACATACATACATACATACATACATACATACATTATACATACATACATACATACATACATACATACATACATACATACATACATACATACATACATACATACATACATACATACATACATACATACATACATACATACATACATACATACACAGGGCCTAGGACAGGGCGGCCACCGGGGCCATTTGGCCCCAGGCCTCACTTGATAAAGGGCCTCGAAATTACGGAGTTATTTATTGAAATGCGGAATTACGGAATTAAGGAGTTATTCATTGAAATTTAGCGCTATACAAATTCTAAATATTTCGTGACGAAATCGTTGACGTTAAATAATTTCAAACTGTAAACAAATTTTTCATAAATCTGTTATTAGTTGTAAGATTGAAAAGTTGTCAACACTCAACAGTCTAAACTCTATCGTAACTCGTTACTCGTTACTCGTAAGTCTTAAGTCAAACACTCAAACCGAAATAATGTTTTAATATTAATATATTGTTCTTATCATAGGCGTAGACTCTGGGGGGTCAGCCGGGGCACGTGCCCCACCAATAATTGAGGAGCCGGGGCAATGCCCCCCCAAAAATCGAGAGGAGAATTTCTTAAAAAATTAAAATATTATGTTTCAATATAGACAAATTTCTTCAGAAACAAAAAAACAGAGACACATAACTGAAATACTATCAGAAGTTCATAATGAAAACAAAGATTTATTTTATCTTCAATATCTTCAATATGAAACAAATTTACATGTAAACAAATCGCCCCATTTCATACGCATTAACGTAACACCGGAAGCCTTTGCTGACTGTCCAGACCAGAGGTGAAAAACGTTTTTTTTCGGATTTTTGTTTTAAACAAAAAAGGAAAAGAAATTCACAAAATTTGTTTTTTGTTTTGTTTTTAAAAAAATTTCTTATTTTTGTATTTTTGTAGAAGTTATCCTAATAACACTGATTTAATGACTTTTAATTTTCGGAAATCTCAACTGAATTAAACTGAGTTGGGGCTCTTGTTCATGCCATATTTCATGATTTTTATGATCCGAAATTCGAAAATCATAAAAACAACAAAAACTATTAAAACGCAAAAAACAACAACAAAAAACAACTTTTCATCTTGAAAAAACTTGTTTTTTTGCCCCTCTAGTCCAGACTCCTTGCCCCTCCAATATTTTGGACAAGTTTACGCCAGTGGTTCTTATAATCCGATTCGCTATGGATAGTGTAGCCTACACTATACTATATATATTCTTACTTTCTTAGTCTCTTAGAGCAGTGGTGTAGCCAGGATTTGGAGTTTGGGGGCAGTGTAGAAAATGAATGGGGTGGTGGACGAATTCGAGCGGAACGAGGCCGACGAGTGCACGATTAATCGCAAATGCACGACGCAAGAGAAAGCTGAAGACTTTTATAGAAAAGTTTTCAATAAGATTCTTTCAACACTCACTGAAAGTCTTTCAACAAGATTCTCAGCTATTGCAAGCATCGTGGAGAATTTTGAATTTTTATGGCAATTCAATTCTATGAGTGACGATCAGTTGAAAGAGGCAGCTACGAGATATACTTTAAGCCGTTTAAAAGACATATCACCTGAGCTCGTCGAAGAAATTATTTTTCTCAAAGAAATATACAAAATTAATTTCAAGCTTCCTCTTTCACCAAAAAATCTACTACAAGAAATAGTGACTCAAAATCTGGTCGATCTGTTTCCAAATGTGTTTATTTCCTTCAGAATTTTCATGACGTTACCTATATCTGCTGCAGATGCCGAGAGATCATTCAGTAACCAGAAAAGAACTAAGAACTACCTTAATTAATTCTGATATCGCTAGAACTTTAAATTATCAAAGCATTAACGAAAAATTTGTAGCTTTGAAGATGCGAAGGATGATTTGAACCTTTCTGTTGAGATTTTAAAAGATATTTTATAAACTAAATCCTGTTTATTAAATTTAAAAATAAAAATAAATTATATCACAAAATTTATTATTTTTAATTGAGAAAGACCTTGAAAATTAGTTGTGGCCCTGTGCCTCCAAATCCTGTCCTAGGCCCTGTACATACATACATACATACATACATACATACATACATACATACATACATACATACGTGCATACACGAAAGCGTACATACATATGCTTCACTACAAACATACGTAGGCCTACGTATACGTACATAGTTAGTATTATTGCAGTAACAAAAATTACTGCACTAATGGCCAACATCTCATTACATTTCTTGCAGACTACGAGGTTTAAATAATTCAACCGGAGTTTGCTGAAAGTGGCAATTACTTGGGATCCATTGAAATCGGTGACATGTCCATCTTGTGTTTACTCTTGAATGTATAGTCGCGAGACGGAACATCAGCCAAAGGCAAAGGACCAAAGGGACAGCAGAGAGCGAACAACGCCAATGGAACGTCTTTTCCCTTCGTGTTCTGACCCAGAAGAGCCTTGATTTTGCCACAGATTTCCAACGTCTATGAATACAAAAAACACAGTTTCTCGTAAGGCTTACGAGAGTCAAATTGTATTGTCATTGTCAATTTATTTAGCACTAAAATCCACTCCTTCAGCGGTGCTCTCTCGGCGTGAGAATCGCGAGGAAATAATGAATTGCTAAAGCTAAGGCAATGAGTTTGTAACAGGTCTTACCACATAATATGCTCATCTGATACTAAGCGGAACACTGTCTTATACTCTCATCAACAAGCTATTTTCACATCGTCAATAAGATGTTTGGTGTGTAATGGAATTTTAAAATGTTTAAACAAGGCAGGTGTTCTGAAACAAATTTAAGTTGTCAGGCCATTTAGTGTTCATTAGTGATGTATAAAAGATCTCCAAACAGATTTATATAGCGCCTCTTCGAGCGAAACTCACCAGAGGCGATCTCGACCTATACACGTGAAACCAGATTGAACAAACTGGTGTTCCTACGCCTATGTTGTTTCTGGTCAGCATATTGATAGAAAAATCTAAGTGCGCACGGAACTATAGCTTCCTTTCAATTATGATTCTGTTTGAATAACTCTGTGCTCAGTTGAGATATCCTTTGGGACCCTGCTACTCAGTTTGCAAACAAACTTATTATATTTGCCTTCTTGTTTATGTAATTTCAAGTTAAATATCGGTTGAAATTTGTGGTAAGCAGATGGTCCAAAAAAGGCGTTAAAAGTTTCAGTTATTGCGCAGAGCAATTTTCGTCTCACATTCAAGTGTATTCGATGAAAGTCGAGTACGATGTTAGAACTTCTTAGTATGATTACATAGAAAAAGTCTACTTACCTATTAACAAGCATGACAAAAGTAGATAAATTAATAAACAATAGAACTCACAATGAAGCCGGATGCATTGTCTAAGAGACAACGGAATCGAACAGTGAAACAGCGCTGCAGCAGATGACTGTTGCCTAGAAATCCATCACAAATCGAAAGCCATATTTATTTTTGCAAATATGCCAAATAACGCCGAATAACACAAGAAACAATTAAAGAAAATGGTGGAACTTTATGCAGAATAAAAGACCGCATGTTCAGGTATGCTAAATTGTAGTCTAATGTATGCATGCATGCATTCATGCATTACGTACGCATGTATGTATGTAAGTATGTATGTATGCATGCGTGTATGTATGCATGTATGCATGACTGTATGTATGTATGCATGTATGTTTATATGTATGTATGGGTGTATGTATGTATGTATGTATATATGTATGCATGCATGTATGTACGGATGTATGTATGGATGTATGAATGGGTGTATGTATGTATGGACATGCACGTATGTATGTATGTATATATGTATGTATGTATGTATGTTTGCATACATGCATGCATGTATGTATGTATTTATGGATGTATGTATATATGTTTGCATACATGCATGCATGTATGTATGTATTTATGATGTATCTGTGTGTATGCTTGTATGTATGTATGCAATTATGCATGCTTGCATGCTTGCGTTTTAAGTCAGTTTCAAACAGTTCGCTGAATTCGTAGATGAAGTGGAAGACTGTTTGAAGAGGAAGGTCAAGGACATCAGAGGTAAGGACATCAGAGGTAATGGGCTCGAGTTCAGAAACGCGGGATCTGCATATTTCCACGAACGGCTGAGCGCCACCGTCGTTTACCCGGTTGACTCAAGACTGGAATATAGAGCACTCTTATGTAAGCCTGTGAATTATGTTGTATTTGCATCTATTGTGACGTTTAGCAACCCTGGACATTTTGTCTTGACTTGAGCTCTTCTTACTGAGAGCGTATTAAACGCATCATATAGATGTCTACAAGTCGACCACGCTTACCTTACCATCGGTAGGCCTACGTGTTTATTACAAGATTTGGTCACTATTTGCAAGACCAACTGTGAAGAACCGTTAAGAGGGAGTTGCTACTTACTTGGCAGAAGAGCCTGTTCTAGGGTCATCTCAGAGGTCTCTCCCGTTAACTGCTGTTGCCAGTTGAGCTGAAATTTGAACTGTTCTCGGTCCTCCGAGTGGATCAACTCAAGCGCACTCTGGTGAATGATGTCAGACTGAAATGGAACAGATCACCATGTGCACCCTGGCGAATAACTGCATCAACTGCACAAGGGCTCAACAGCAAACAGGCGTTATCTTCTGAATCATTTATTTATTCCGGATATTTCTATAATCGGCTCAACATGAACCAGACCATGAACTCAAATTCAGATTCCTCATAATACGCATTCATAATCCAATAAATTATATAGCGTCACCATAATAATGTTAAATAATGTTCCGAATGCATGTATCCATCGGTCTATGGTCGCCGCTAAGCAATGTGCAAATGACAGGGAAAGCGAAGGGAGCTAGTTGGCTAGGGGTCGTTCCCACTCAGCGATAATGAGTGCACTGACCGTACACTGTCGGTGGGACGATGAGACGGCGAGGGAGAGGACTGGCCACCAACCCTGACATGTTGAGGCTAAGAAAATAAAGTCGCCAACACTTCATACCCATCCATGGGCTAGCTTAAGGGACTGCTCTTCTTCTTCATATTATCAGCCCCATCAGTATACGTAAAGTTATCATTACTCATCTCCATTTCTCTTTCTTTCTTTCTTTCTTTTTCTCTATCCGTCCATCCATCCATCCATCCATCCATTCATCCATCCATCCATCCATCCATCCATCCATCCATCCATCCATCCATCCATCCATCCATCCATCCATATATATATATATATATATATATATATATATATATATATATATATATATATATATATATATATATATATATCGCATTCTCTCCTTTACTCTTTCACACTCTCAATTTTTGACTGTATCTTTCACTTTCTTTCTCTTGGTCTGTCTCTTTCTCATCCTCTCAATTCGCCACACCCTTTTGCCCTAGCACCTTCTCCACGCTTTATAAACCCCTCTGGATCTTTCTTCCAGTCGTATATCAGCGTTTAACTATATCTTTTGACTGTAAGGACGTTGACGTTGACCTTACTTCACCGAATTATACATTAGAGTAATAGGCTAACATTCCGTAGGAGTGAGAAGCATATTGACTTAAGTTGGTTATAGTTGCTGTTTAACTACGCTGTGTCATAACAAAGATGATTAGCGTTGCCCTCCTCCTTTATCCTGGGACTGGCACTGCCAGAGAACGAGCAGTGGCGGGGTTTTATTGACTTAAGTTTAAAAGTTGCCATATGAAGCTACAGCTGCCCATATCGCTGCACACGACAAGCAACGTTTGCTTGGCACTGAATCTTATTCCACCCGTTGCAATTTAGGCATATCCTCCTGAAGCCTCATTCGTCGATTCTATAATGTCGAGGTTTACGTCAGCGCGGGACCGAATTGGACGCGTGGAGTCATCTTAGTAGAATCCACACGACAGATCAAAGGAGCAACTTGGAACGAAGAAAAGGAAAATCGGAGACGAAGAAAAGACAACGACGGGGTCAGGTGTATGGGTACTAATTGATTGAAGTTTGTCTTCGACATAAAGGGACGGATACACCAATCCCCTTCCAGTATATTACTCCAACGGGGGAACCGACAGACAGATCTATACAGGCAGGCAGACAGACATACATACATACAGACAGACAGACAGACAGACAGACAGGCGTAGATTGCATTGCAGCGTCGTTGCTTAACTCATTAATCTTGGCGCTAAGAAAAACCTTCCTATACCCCAGTTTCCCATAATTCACCTGCCTTCAGAACCCGTCCGTAGCTTTCGCGATAGGCGTAATTAGGCGGGCTATACTTCCCGGCCGCTCTGTCTTCCCTGCTTTATATATAGCAGGGAATAAAAGGCGTCTTAGTGTTTTACCCATAAAGTTGAGACGTTTATGAAGATTGTCTTGGGTCGGACCATCGAAGACGACCTTCCCGCCAGACATTAAACATTCAAGCGTGTGTAATTATCAGGCGGTTTCCGACAGTATATACCGTCGACCATAAATAGGCGCTATATCATTTGCCAGCCAGGTAGGCCTACGCCAACAGTCTAATTTCCCCAGAGGGCAATTGAAAGCAGGGCTGGCCATCGGGACTATAAGGCCACAGCTATACGACATTCGATATAAATAGAAAACGGTAATTAATTAGTCAGATGTTACGCAAGAGTGCCGCAATATGTTTGCATGAGTGGCAGGCGACTGGAACAGTTTTGACAATCGGTGTATGTATGTATGCGTGTATACATATATGGGTGCGTGTATGCATGCATGCATGTATGTATGTATGTATGTGTGTATGTATGTATGTTTTTACTATGGCAGTATGTAAGTCAATATGTATAGTGTATACATACCACTATGTATGGATGTATGTATGTATGTCAATATGTATGCATGTGCATATGTATGTATACGCGTATGTATGTATGCGTATGTATATATGCATGTGTGTATTTATGTATGCCTGTATGCATGCAAGTCATGCAAGTGAGTCAGCATGTATGTCAGTATATGTCAGTACGTATGTATGTATGTTTGTATGTATGTATGTATGTATGTATGTATGAACGTGTGTATTATGTATGTGCGCATTTTATTAACTCAGTGTAGTGCTCAGCCTCAAGTTTCCTCAACACATTCCGATCTCGGGAGTTCATCAGTTATGAATCCTCCTCAGCAGCTGACATTCAGCCAAACACTTTTCACGCTGATGAATTTGTTAAAGCCGATAAATAAGAATCCGGTTACGTCAGACTGAAGTAAAATTAGTTAATTTCTTTGCTGACCCATAATTCAAGTTCGACTAAATGCTGGACAGATGCAATGAATGAATGAAAGAACGAACGAGTAAATGAATGAATGAATGAATGAATAGATATAGTTAATTAGTTAGTTAGTTAGCGTGCACTTCTAAACACTACTGACCTGAGGAGCATTATCAAATTCAGTTGTATGCATTGCATTGAATTTGAATGAATGAATCGATGAAAGAAAGAACGAACGAATGAATGAATAAATAACGTATAGTTAGCGTGCACTATTAACCTAAGGAACATTATCAAATTCAGTTGTATGTATTGCATAGAATGATTGATTGAATGAATGAATGAAAGAACAAACAAATGACTGATCAGTTGAATGCTGCAGTGCTGCTCGCTTCTGCGCGGTGCTTCGAGGCAAGCTGTGAACCTACAGGTGCCACGGCGACGACGACGACAACGACGACAACGACGACGATGTCTCAAGTAATATCAGACGAAGACGGGCGTGGAATGAGTCTACTGCGACAGACCTCGGTGACCTCGTGAAAGCGCATAGCAGGTGTTTTTGGCGCCGACCGACCTGACATTCGCAACATGCATCAAGAAGCGACGAACGACGGCGACAGAGGGCGAGAGGGTGCGAGGGAGGGAGCTGCTGCTGCTGCTGCTGCTGAATGTGATGATGATGATGGAGATGGTGCTTACCTGGTGAAAGCCGAGGTATTGTTCGACGGTGTGCGATGCATAGAAGACTTCTCCGTCGCAGGTGACGACGAAGAGAAAACCACTGAGCGCCTACAGCAGCAGCAACCAAAGACAAAAAGCATCAGTCCATCTGCAACCCACCCAGCCATACTCACTACTCTGTCCATTATGGACCCTTATGTACACATCGTCCTCTGCCCATACTTACTTACCTACGGTAATACGATGCATGAGAGGCGCCTTTATCATGATTATCATGATCATACCCATCATCATCATCATCATCATCATCATCATCATCATCATCATCATCATCATCATCATCATCATCATCATCATCATCATCTTCATCATTATCATCATCATCATCATCATCTTTATCATCATCATCGTCGTCGTCGTCGTCGTCATCATCATCATCATCACCACAATCATGATCACCATAATCATGATCATCATAATCATCATAGTCATCATAGTCATCATCATAATCATCATTATCATCATCATCATCATCATCATCATCATCATCATCAACAACAACATCATCATCATAAGCATCATCGTCGTCATCATCATAATCATCATCATCACCATAATCATCTTAATCCTTATCATCGTCGTCGTTATCACCATCATCATCAATATCAGATTTTACGGCAGGAATACGTATAAAGGTCTGTGCAAATATTATCTGAATGAAGCGAAGACAAGAGTCATCGATCAAACTCCTCTCCTCTGATGAGCGTACAAAGGATGAACGACATAATCAGATTACTTCATTATCAGGCTGGAATATTTATCCTCTCCAGCAGATTATCGTTTCTTAAGTAGCTTTACGTCCACACCATAGTGTTTAGCTCTGGCAGACACAAATGATGAGGAACGGCACATGTGTCTGTCGTTCGACTCACCTGTAGCACTGTTTCTGAGTCGGTGAAGCCGAGGTCGCTGTAAAGGTGGTGACTGTGGTGGATGCGGTGATGAAGACGCCGGTGAAGGTGGTTGTCCAGCGGAAAGCGCTCACTTAGGACAGCTGCACACAGACACAACCACATACACGGATACATTCACACAAACAGCCATGGAAACTGTATCCAAATAAACATGGAAACAATCATATAACCATGGAAACAATCATATAACATTGGAAACAATCATATTCCCATGCACCATGGCGACCATGCCCAGTAGATGATCAACAAGAGAAGGTAACATATTATGAGGGCGGGTGGCCAACCCACCCCTCGACTCCTTGTCTTCTCTCTGACACTGTGCGGTGTGGTTTGATAATGAACCGTAGATTTCAGATGCATGACCAGTGCCGGAATTAGCCATAAACTAAAAAAGCTACAGCTTAGAGCCTCACAATCCGCAGGGGCCTAGAAAAATTCAGATTTTTTTCTGGAGGGTGCATGCTGTTTAAGTTTTATGTGCACTGTATAATTATATATATGTGTATATATATACAGTGCTTCTTTCAGCCGGAACGCGCCGGAACGGCGTTCCGGCACCTTTTCTGGTACAAAAAAATAATTTATTTATTTAATAATTTAAACAATAATTTAGTTAATTTAATGTAATTTCAGTGTTTTGAACCGGTTTTCAGTGTTTATTGAGATCCCTCCCAAACCCCAATCCCATTTTCTCGGGATTTTAGCCCGCCCATAATTATTCCGTTCCGGATCCTATTGTTCCGTTCCGGAAGCTTTTTTTCCAGAAAATAATATAAATTAGATAGAACCTTTTTAAACGACTTGTGTAGCAAATTCCATCTCGCCTATAAGTAAATGCATTCATTTGAAAATAATTTGAAATTTTCACTTAAAATGCCTTGCTATTAAAAAAATTAAAAGGCATATATGTTTAAAGTTTTGCGAGACCTTCTGGTGGAATTTTTTAACAAGGGCCTCCAAGCTTTATATAGCTTAGGGCCTCAACGAGTCTAAATACAGGACAGTGCATGACGGACATGGATTCAAGTAACTCAACGCTTGCACGTAAGTATACTTACCACCAGCTAAGTTCATATAGCTTTTTCATGGCTGGCCAATCAAGTCGGGCTTTTTAAAAACAGGCAGCAAAATCTCAAGAGATACGAAGAAGATGCCACCATACATACTAGTTTTTTGAGTCATAAATAACATTAATATTAATCTCTGACAGGTGTCCTGCCTGACACCTTGTCTTTTTTCTTCCTAATAACACGTTCCAAATAAAACACCGGTTCCAGTTAAAACATCTCAACGCACTTACGACAAGCGCGCGGTCAAGCGAGTCGCCTCCACGCATGCATGCATCCATTGACGGTGTCCGCTCTGCGCGTTTGGGGGCCTTACAAGGCTGAAACCGAACTCCGAAATGTCAGATGCCACACGACCAAAATCGACCTTCAATTACTACTTCAATAACAAGTTATGCTTGTATAAATGAATCTGGCTCGCGCCAGGAGACGTAACTGATCGGAAAAAACGTTCTACCTCAAGTCATTTATCAAACACCTGCCCACGCGGTCAGTTATTAGCGTCGAATGCGGGCATACACAACTATACATAAGTGCAACAAGGAGCCTGTCATAAACAACTTTTGTACGCGTCGTAGGCCGCCTTAAAAGCGCCGACGATTCAACTCAGGTGTGACTAAGTGCCGAACGCGTGTGATCGCGTCGATGTATATATATACACACACATACAGACAGACAGACAGACACCAGACAGACAGACAGACAGACAGACAGACAGACAGGCAGGCAGACAGACAGACATACAGACATACAGACAGGCAGACAGGCATACAGACAGAAAGGCAGACTGGCTGGCAGGAAGCAGAAAGACAGACAGGCAAGCGGACAGACATACAGACTACAGACAGGCAGATAGGCAGACAGACAGACAGACAAGCAGACAGACAGACAGACAGATAGGCAGGCATGCAGACGCCATGGGAATCTCAGTTTAGACAGACCGAGTGACAGACGTGATTTATTGCTTGCGACAAAGGAATCCAACGCCACCATGCAGTTACGAAAAAATCTCGTATACAATGTCTCGATCTGTAAGATCTCGACACGTTGTATCTACGGTGGCACGCTTCTCCCACACGCAGGCCTATGTCAAGACCCCGCCAAAAGCGGTGGCGGCGGAGCTTCAAATGCTCTCGTTATAATGACGACTGAATGGACCAGATGCCACGAGAAAACATGAACCTCAATTCGGCGAAATTCTGTTCTTTGACCCTCACCGTATGCAGGTCCTATACTGGTCACATTCCCATCGCCAACGATAAAGTCAACTTCTCACACAGCCAATGTCGTCTGTGGTCTATACGGTGTGCTTGAATGATAAGATCTCTACGCGTATACGTAGAGATCTTATCATTCAAGCACAACGAATACTATAGATAGTAATAATAGAGATGAGACGGAGTAAGCGACAGAGAAAGAGAGACAGACAGACAGGCAGAGACAGTGAGATAGATAGATAGATAGATGGATGGATGGATGGATGGATGGATGGATGGATGGCTGGATGGATGGATGGATGGATGGATGGATAGATAGATAGATAGATAGATAGATAGATAGATAGATAGATAGATAGATAGATAGATAGATAGATAGATAGATAGATAGATAGATAGATAGATAGATAGATAGATAGATAGATAGATAGATAGATAGATAGATAGACAGACAGAGAGACAGACAGAGCAGAGACAGGGACACACAGAGAGAAACACACAGAGAGAAACAGAGAGAGACAGAGAGAGACAGTGAGAGATAGATAGTCAGAGACAGACAGACAGAGAGATAGAATGACTGCTGGCTTGTTGCTATGGCTACACATTGAATGGATGGGTCGATGGACGATTTATTGATTTATTATTAGGTGGATGGATGGGTCGATTGATAAATCTTTTCATAAATGGATAATTATGTTGACAGACAGACAGGCAGACAGACAGACACACAGACAGACAGACAGACAGACAGACAGACAGGTACAAGGAGAGATGCAGGTAACACAGCGAGGAAGAAAGAGATATTGAGAGACAGAGAGAGAAATAGAGAAAGAAAGAAAAGAAAGAGATATATCTGAAAGACATAAACATTATACAATCTTTAAAAATTTCGAAACGAAGGGGCAGCTGTATAGTGTTACCTTTAAGTATTGCATATAATTAATAAACGAAAAACACAATCAACAAATTAGCCGATCATTTGTCAATGTTTTGAGTGCACGTGCTTTTACTCGCATGCAGGAACAGAATTGTATTACTCCTCAACGACGGAATTTCTACCAAGTACCTCTCAGAAACACATGCACAATCACGTTACCGCCAATCAGTCAGTCAGACAGCCAGTCAGTCACTCAGACAGCCAGTCAGTCAATCAGCCAGCTATCAGGCCAGTCAGTCAGCTAGTCGATCAGTCAGCTATCAGGCCAGTCAGTCAGCTAGTCAATCAGCCAGCTATCAGGCCAGTCAGTCAGCTAGTCAGTCAGTCAGAGAGACAGATACCAAGTCAGTCAGCCAGTTAGTCAATCAGCCAGCTAGCCAGCCAGTCAGCCAGCCAGTCAGTCAGACAAAGAGCCAGTCAGCCAAACAGACAGACAGAAGCTAGTCAGATAGCCAGTTCGTCGATCAGCTAGCTAGCCAGCCAGTCAGTAAGTCAGTCACTCAGCGGAGCTAGCCAATCAGTCAGACAGACAGCCAGGCAGTCAGTCAGTCAATTAGCGGAGCTAGCCAGTCAGTCAGTCAGACAGACAGACAGACAGACAGACAGACAGACAGACAGACAGACAGAGTCAGTCAGTCTGTCAGCCAGCTAGCCAGCCAGTCAGTCAGTCAGTCAGACAGACAGACAGACAAACAATTAGTCAGTCAGTCAATCAGCCAGCTAGCCAGTCAGTCAGACTAAAAGCCAGTTAGTCAAACAGACAGATAGAAGCTAGTCAGATAGCCAGTCAGTCGATCAGCCAGCTAGCCAGTCACTCAGTCAGTCAGTCACTCAGTCAGAAAGACAGACAGACAGCCAGCCAGTCAGTCAGTCAGTCAGTCAGTCAATCAATCAGCCAGCTATCTAGCCTTTCAGTCAGATAGACAGATAGACAGCCAGCCATGCAGTCAGTCAGCCAGTCAATCAGCCAGCTAGTCAGCAATCAGTCAACCAGCTAGCCAGCCAGTCAGACAGACAGACAGCCAGTCAGTCAGTCAGTCAGTCAATCAGTCAATCATCCAGCTTGCCAGTCAAACAGACATCCAATCAGTCCGTCAGTCAGCCAGTCAGTCAGTCAGTCAGTCAATCAGCCAGCTAGCCAGCCAGTCAGACAGACAGCCAGTCAGTTAGCCAGTCAGTCAGTCAGCCAGATATCCTGCCATCCATCCATCCAGTCAGTTGACAGGTGGTGAACGTCAATTTTTCATGACCATTCTCGGAATCGGAGGCCTTGATTTGGCAGAGGAGACCATAAAAGACGAAATAATCTTGATGAGGTGACGAAAGCATCAACAACAGCAACAACGAAGAACAAACGAAAGACGACAAAGATGACAAACAAACTCAACGTCTGCAGAATCATCGAATAATCAGCCAATATAGACCGACACAGATGTGGGAAAGATACAGAGACAGAGACACGGGGAGGGAGAGACAGAGACAGAGAGAGACGGCAGACACAGACAGCGGCGGGGGCTACTTGGGCTGATTAAAATATAACATTCCTGACCATAAAATGCTGACAGGCTGGTCATAAAAAGATGAGACGTCGACAACTGCATTCAGACCAAGTGGTACACATCGAGCGACACGTCTGGCCCGGTCACTCGTCGCACGCAGTAGCAGGACCTGCCGCCGCCTCCTCGACCGCCTCCGCCTCGGCCGTCGCACAATAGACGAAGCTCCGCGGCCCCACCTGCCGGCGAGTGCCATGGACACGGATAAGGAGAACTTATTCACCTGTAATTCGTATACAGGTGTGTCTTCTATCCGCTAATTATGATGACTCTGCAGCCAGGTAGGGCGCAGTGCGCCGCGCGGCCATTGATTATCTAGATTAAGAGGCCCGTAGACAATGATGGATGGAAGCACTAATGCCGGTAGCATATGGCACGCTGAGATATGGCAGATCGCAACCGGACAATGGCATTAAAGAAAGCCTGCGTTTCATCTGGAACCGCTGTTTGATTTGGAGTGTGTTATTAGGAATAAAAGGACAAGGTGTCGGGCAGGATAGCTGTCAAAGATTAATAAAGTTAAAGTTATTTATTGACAACTGTTCTGACCCATTCTACCGGCAGACAGACAGACAGACAGACAGACAGACAGACAGACAGACAGGCAGACAGAAGGACAAACAGACAGGCAGAGAGACAGAGAGGCAGACACACAGACAGGCAGAAAGACGGACGGATAACAGCCTCAGTTAGTGAAATATTTGCAGCGTTTTACAAAGAGAAAAATATTTTAACGATACTGAACTTCTGGAGTGTAATTTCAATTGAACATTTGTATATTCGCATTTATAAAAATTTACTCAAACAATACAAATATGTTACCTTATATATACATATATGGGCACATACAAACATGTGAGTTTACATACGTATATAATATATATATATATATATATATATATATTATATATATCATTATACCCGTAATGTACAAAATATATGATGCAACTTCTGAGCTATCGAAGCCTTTTAGTCTATCAGAAATCTATAGCCTGTATATACACGCGGGTATTGTTCAACTATAAGACTTATATATGAAACCGACACATGCAGATGAGGATGCTTGTCGTATAGTTCACCGTACACTTGTTTAAACTGAACAAGTTTCTTGAGAAATTATATAATATGACGATGATTTCAGACTTTTGCAAAGCTATGAACTAACCGCACATGGGAGAGATTATTCCTAAACTCCGCCACTGCTTGTACTCAGGCAGTGCCAGTCTCAAGCCTGGATAAAGGAGGTGCCTCCGAGGAGGGCGGCGCTAATCATCTTTGTTATGACACAGCGTCGACGTTAAACATCAACTAACCAGAGATTATTCCGCCCAAAGACGAACACTTTAACTTCGCCTCAACATCCGGACTGTGTACCGTGATCTTGTGAGACTCGTATGATTGTATCCATTTAGTGATACATAAATCCGAGTAGCATAATTGGGACAAGTTGGTTCAATGAGATTGCAAGGCATGGAAGCAGCGTAGAACTGGCAGAGACTGCAGGAGTCTGAATGCCATGGGACCGTGCACATTGCCTTCCCTGCTCATCTCAACCCCTTGGTTCCTCTTAACCAGGAAACGAAGCTGATCAAACAACTAGGCTCATGCAGAATTGATTTTTTATGGTGCCCGCGTTATATGTATGTATATATATATATATATATATATATATATATATATATATATATATATATATATATATATATATACGGTCTATCTGACGTGGTTTTTGTGTGACGTTTATGAGAATTTTCGGAGATTTACACTGCGTTTATATAAGGGATTTTTATCAATTAAGGTGAGAAAGTAAAGATAACAGCACTGCAAGATCTCGAAGACATTTCTTCGTGTTACAACAACGCTGTCGACAACGAACTGCCTTCATTCGCAAGATGCAAAAAGGAGGATTTGAATCGAGGTGACGGCGGAGAATGGTGGTCGCATTAAGCTCGTCGGCCATCGCATCATCATCCACCGCACATGAAATCACCTTCTTGTTTCTCCTTTCATTAAAGAACCGGACGCCGCAGATGTAATTAAAGAAATATCTTGCACGGCTGAGCGATATTTAAGACGGACCGAGCGGGTATAAGCTTCTAAATTTGAGCACCCAATTAGAGAGAAGGACGACGAGATCCCGGGCGTAACTGCTAGGTCTAACCGGAGCGCCGGCTAATAGAAATGAGAGCTACGGCTGGAACGGCCTTTATGATTATCTCGCATGTGCTCGGCGCACTGCCCGTATTATCTGGTGGACAGAGCAAAGGGTGGGGGACGGGCGGGCAGGAGGAGAAGGGGGAGGAGGGTGGACCGGTAAATACGGTCGCAAATCCTCTGGTCGTCGGTAGAACCTGTAATTAGAAAACAATCAAGTGATTGTGGATTGCCTGACTCCGGCTATCACGACCGTAACAGGCTGGCCATACGGATCCCGGACAGATAGGAAGACTAGGGGAGAGGAGTGGTTAGCAGGAGGAGGAGATGAATAAGGAGAAGAAAGAGGAGGAGGAAGAGGAGGCAGAGGAGGAGCAGGAGGAGGAGGAGGAAGAAGAAGAAGAGGAGGAGGAGCAGGAGGGGATTCGGACAGAGGAAGAAGATGAATATAGACGGACTCTACTGACCAGCTGTCAACTGAACAGTGAACACTGGCAATCAGCCAACTAATCACTTGATCAGCTGAACCACACATCAACCAACATCGATAAATAGCCCAGCTAATCGACCAACTCATCCAGAAGATAAAAGTTATCCGGCAGAGAAGCCACAGATCGCATGCGAGCCATTTATCCCTCACGCACGCGCAGAATTATGCCGTGTATACAAACTCGTCAAAGAAAACTACAGCATTAAAAAAACAATTTTTCTCTCCTAATTGATTGTCTCTGCAGTGATAACAACGCGCCGACGGCCGAGGCTGTGTACGCTGTCACCAGTCGCTGACATTTTGCCATCTGCCCGGCCGAGGTTGCACCCCGCCGAGACTCCTTCTCCTCCTCCCATACGTCAGGTACTCATCGGATTAGTTGGCACTGTTCATCTGCGGCGGCAGCGAACAGTTCTTCTATCGATTCGCCCAGTATATCCGCGGTGTGGCCTCCAAACGGGGCGTATATATCAGATGCTCGCTTAGGCGTGGAGCTTATACGAGGTGAGCTACTATGCACACACACACACACACACACACACACACACACACACGCACGCACGCACGCACGCACGCACGCACGCACGCACGCACGCACGCACGCACGCACGCACGCACGCACGCACGCACGCACGCACGCACGCACGCACGCACACACACACACACACACACACACGCACACACACACACACACCACCACCACCACCACCACCACCACCACCTCATTACGTTTGCCTGGATCAACACCTGCAGAGCGAATAATCCCAGATTAATACCAAACTGATTACGCCTAATAAAAAATTAACGATCCAGTTATTTGATTAGGTCAACGCGGAAGGATTTCAGCGCAAAAAGGCTGTCAATCGGCTGATCTCGCCACGAAGCACGGTCCCTCGAACGAACAGCTTCATACGCTGTAAGCCAGAGACTGCGCGCGGAGAGTCCCAGTTACATATACTGCACAACAGACGGCTATAGGAAGGCGGCCGTAATGAATTGGCAGCAGATACTAAGAGAACGGAAATCAATTATAACAGAGGAAATTAAGAATTAAATAACTCGCCAAAGAATTGATGGTAGTAAGTCGGTGGCTGGATGGCGCGGGCGCAGGCGGTCTTCAGTTTGCGAGCTCAAGAGGCGCCAACGTCTTAAGGTCTTCCCATATGACGGATTAGAATCTTACGATCTATAGCCCTACACATTACACACTATTAAGCAGCCATGGCTTTCCAACTTATCTCAGACGATATACATACATACATACATACATACATACATACATACATACATACATACATACATACATACATACATACATACATACATACATACATACATACATACATACATACATACATACATACATACATTACACACATACATTACATACATACATTACATACATACATTACATACATACATACATTACATAAATACATACATGCATTGCATACATACATACATACATACATACATTACATACATACATACATACATACATTACATACATACATGCATTGCATACATACATACATACATACATACATACATACATACATACATACATAAT
The DNA here is from genome assembly GCA_963556255.1 of Allolobophora icterica. Lineage (NCBI taxonomy): Eukaryota > Metazoa > Annelida > Clitellata > Crassiclitellata > Lumbricidae > Allolobophora > Allolobophora icterica. The sequence goes on along the minus strand of OY744604.1, from coordinate 59,809,341 downwards.
GCATACATACATGCCTACATTAATACTGATATGCATACATACTGGTATGCATATATCCTGATATACATACTGTCATACTGATGCACATACTGACATACTGATGCATACACACACATGCACACACACACTTATAAACTCACACAGACATACATTCATACATGCACATACATACATATATACGTAGATACATACGCACAAACATATGCTTACATACAAAAACACTTACACCGAGATACCTTGCTGACCTAGACTAATACTTACGCATCACAGTTGGGCTTAATTTCACCACTGCAAACTATAGAAATAATATTACTGGTCAACAGTTTACTCCAATTTAACAAAGAGAGACTGCATTGTTTACATGCCTGATTTCAGGCTGGTCCTCCCTCATCCACGGAATTCACTGCCCCCACCCTTGAGGGATCCTTCTTCTCTAATTTCACTTCGCAAGTGTTTGAAGACTTTACGTTTTCCCATCCATCCGCGCTTCTGAGGTGAGTTGATAACGCGCAATAAACATCATTCATCATCAACGTCGAACTCAGCAGAGGTCGGAGAGACTTGCGACGCTTCTCTCTGATATTACGTAGGCCTATATATACACGGCTGGCAATTTGCCATGGCAAAAAGTATTTTTGACGGAACGGTGGGAAAAACTGGTAATAACCGACAAAAATCCTGGCAAAAAGTTGCAGACATGCAGTTATTGGGACCATGACAAATTCTCTAAAAAATAAAAAAAAATATAAATACTATGGTGCATTTTACTCTGTGTCAGCACTGCTTTCTAAACATGCTAATCATGTTCTGTCAGTTATCGATCGATTTCTCAAAGTGTCAGCCAGCCAATGTCACTATCAGTATCAGTATCAGCATACGTTGACATGTTGATAATGGTGTGACTGCCCAGTTTATCACTGAGTAAACCGAATGTTCTGTCATCAGTGTCCAATGCAAGAGGACCGTGAAGCATCCGCGGTAACAGAACACAAGCTTCGCTGATGTTTCCACTGTCGAGGCGATTTCTCATCTTGTTGTGAATAAACCAAAAGTTAGAAAATATGCGTCCAATAGAAGCAGAACTGAGGCTGACAGTATAGGCGCACCTGGTATAGCAGAAATAAATAGAATGCGTACTGTAGAATGATCAGCCATTTCTTTAGCTCCATTTATTAAAAAACTGCGCATTGGCGCTTCTCCAAGAAAACTAGACAAGAAGACAAGCCCAAGTGTTTATGCATGAACTGGCAAAGGAATGCATCAGTGCATTTACCATGTAACTGTATAAGACTATTTGTACATAAAGCCTGTAATCAGTTACAACGCATTTACACTTCAGCCACATGTGATACTGAATCTGGTCTTTGATCTAATCTATAGTGACCTCGGTTTAAGCGAGGAGAGAGTCAGAGGAATTCCAGTGTATACGACCAATCTCAATCAGTTACAGTAATCCCTGCAATTAACCCTCACTTTCAGCACTTCCAGCCGTATACGCTACAACGCCCCGCTCGTCCACTGCAGATTACCCCTCTATGACGCAATCAGGGCAAAGATGAAACGTTCCAACTACAATGACCACTGACCACGACGTATTCGCTGAATAGACCGGCCGCTGAGTTTTACCTGCATCTCAAGGGTAGGGGGTCAGTCAGAACGACGCTGATTACCACCCTCTATAGGCTGATCTGTCATCTCATTTAAGGCGCTTTACAGCATCCGCAACCTTTCAACCAATTGCCGACAGAAAGTGCACTTAATACGACGCTAAGAACTCTCTTCAGTCGTCCTACCCTCAACCAACAACAGCCAACAAAATGGCAACGAATGGGCGTATTATTACCCTCAGCATCCTTCAACAGCGGTGGGAGGAAAACTACACAGTCCTCGCTGGCGCCGATAAATAGAAAATTAAGCGCACAGGTCGACCAAGACCCGATGTTCCTAGGACTTCCTCCGCGCATCGGCCCCGGCCATTACAGCAATTGTCCGAAATAATTACATACAAAAGGCAAGCGTAAACAGCCGAGCGATCTCCATACTCGTCGACCAATACCGAGTTCCTGATGCATTAAGTAGTTCCATTGACGACATCGAAAGCCCAACTCCGAGGACAGGAAGTTCAGGTAAAGCGGACGACATTAAATCAACATAAGAGCGGGCAATGACCGCGGGAACTGGCTGGCTCTTGAAGATGCCATTCGCAGCGATCACCAACGATGTCATCATCCTTTGCTCTGCTGCTGCTGCTGCTGCTGCTGCTGCTGCTGCTGCTGCTGCTGCTGCTGCTGCTATTCTCGATGCAGTATGAATAGAAACGTTTCATAATTCACTGTGTCGACACAAACCTCAATGCAGACTGCAGTGTGCTTGTATATACATAGTGCTACACAGTTGCAACTGAGCGACAACTCATTTCGCCTTCCTCTTCATAAATCACAACGTACTTAAATGTTAACGAAATGAACCAAGTCACTTTTCAGTGCTATATTTAGTATATTGTGCTCTGGTGCTATTTCAGCAGTTGACACTGCGCTGAAAGATGACTGCAAGTGATATATAGATACATCATGAATCCACATGCATGGAATCATGATGATTCAGTTTTAATATATGCTTTGTGCTCAGAATGAAGTATTGTATATCAAATTATGATATGACTCTCCCAGCATGCATTTATATGTTCTCAACTATAATATAATTTAACACATATATAAATACATATTATGTAAATTCTGATGCATAAATACATAGAGATATATATTGATAACCTCCGCACTGCAGCAAAGGAACATTGATCTTAAAAGATACCAGTTCAAGTCATATATGCAGATGTTCAGCCTATATATATAGTCATCACCTTCAGGAGATGATCTAACAAGGTGCTACATAAATGTCCACCCACATGCATGTCCTTTAAGATGATTAGACAAGGTGTCATTTAAATGCCGAGCTAAATACACATATACTGGTGAATGACACACAAGATGAAACACTCAGTGTGGACTGTGGACCGTATATACCACGGACATATAATTTATATATAGACTGGGTCTGCAGTATCCTGAAAGCCGACATTTATGCCGTTTATATGATGCTATTTGCGACACAGAGCTCTACTGACGAGAACATTTTATGTCGTATACCTGCAGCAGAACAGCAAGTTGCCTTCAACTGAGACGAAGCGCGTGGGACGAAATTAATCAGGGATTAAAGAGGTGAGATTAATGATCCACATCGCAACCAACGGACAGATAATGAATTTTAAACCTAACGAATCGAAAGAGAGAGAGAGAGAGCTTGTGGATATATCTCTTCGTTTACAAGTGTATACACACGTGGCTCAACAGAAGCGTATCTGCAGATGGGGAAATGAAGGGGTTACTATCATCATCATCAGTATCCGTGGGCCGAAGGCCCGTAGGTGTCCAATGCAAGGTCTATCAGTTTTTTCCAAAGTCCCCCGATCTTGTTTACACCAATCTTCAATGTCGTCTGTCCACTCTCTGTTGGGTCTGCCCCTCCGCCCATTTAGTATAGTAGTAACTTAATACCGTTACGATTCAAACGGTAAAAGGAAGAGACTAATTTCTACCTCTACGCATATCCCACTCTATAGAGTTAATCCTGAGAAATGGAAGTTGAAGCTAAAACAGAGAAATGGAAGTGCAGGCTAAATCACTCCAAAACCATCGCAAATATATCACTTAAGCAAACTGAGGCTTTTATCAAACCAAATATGGTGTCGTCAATGGCATTGTGTACAATTGCAAGTGCTATGCATATAGAGGTCATCAGCCATCTGAAAATATATAAATGATCTTTTGGAAAAAAATCAGTCACTCTGCAGCAATACCCCTGGTCAATTCAATCTGTTAGTATATATTAACACAATAATAAAAAAATAAGTATCTATTACTTAAAATGGATAAATTTGCAAAAATTGCATTCGGCCAACATGTAGGCCTAACTGAATTTAAAGAACTGTTCTACAAGATTTCATGAAGCCATTCAGACTGCTGAACTACCCCAACAATCTCAGGATTTTAATAAATTAGACCAATTAGCTTGAGATAATAGCCTATTATAATCACGGTCTGTCTGGGCATCGGATGATTCGGATCCTGTGGCAGGATACTGATCGTATAATTCGGAAGGATATCGCTCAGAATTTAGGAATTTCAACGCGGAAACTGACACGGACTGACAAGGGGGGTGAGAAGGGGGGGGTCAACGCATCCACTTCTCCTTCTCCACCTTATCTCCTCCTCGTCGGGTAAAATAATCAGACGAACCAGATGCAGAGGTAATAAATGCCAGGAGACAGCAGCGAAATTGAAACTGTGGCGCGGCGACGTACATCGCCAACGTTAGGATTAATTCGATTTCGGTCAATACTCAATAAGGCTGGATTTTTTGGACAATTCGATTGCATGACAAGCAGCAGGAGGCGACCTCTGCCAGCGCTGATCTGGCTATTGTAAATCTCAACAGGGAACCGCTGTACACGGGTCACCTGGGAGAGAAAGCGGAGTACCAGTCTCATCTGGTCTCCCCATAGCTTGTCATGCAATCTCCGTCTCCTCGGAGCGCTGCTGCTGCAGTTGCTCGGGTCGTCGTCGTATAGACCTGGTGCTGCAGCAGCAGGCTGTCCGTCGGTCGGACTTGGGCTTTCCACGGCGAGCACTTGGCAAGCAGTTGATACAGCGTCGGCCAAGCGCCTAAAGTCACTCAAGATCTATGGATAATGTTTCGACCACACTCTGTCTCTGTCTGTCTGTCTCTGTCTGTCTGTCTCTGTCTGTCTCTGTCTGTTTCTCTGTCTCTGTCTATTTCTCTCCCTCTCTCGTCCCCCAGTTACTCGTATACGCGATGGCTTGGTCGTCTTACTGGATCGAAGCCGTTCTCGCGGAACAAAGGGTGGGTATAGGAAAGACGGTCTTCTGCCACTCCTCCGGTTGTTGTTGTATGCCATGGGGTCAGATGACGACTGACTGACTTAGACTTGAGAGATTCGTCGTTCATCGATTCATGCAAAACATCGCTACATGTACCTTCTAATACACATGGTGTCTGCAGTTCCATGCTACACGTGGAAAACATTATATATGGCCTACCACAATGTACACAATTAATGTACTATCTATTACATAAAGCCTATCTATTGAGAAAAACTATCTGTTGAAAAAGGTACTTAATGTTCATCATCATCATCATCATCATCATCATCATCATCATCATCATCATCATCATCATCATCATCATCATCATCATCATCATCATCATCATCATCATCATCATCATCATCATCATCATCATCATCATCATCATCATCATCATCATCATCATCATCATCATCATCATCATCATCATCATCATCATCATCATCATCATCATCATCATCATCATCATCATCATCATCATCATCATCATCATCATCATCATCATCATCATCATCATCATCATCATCATCGTGACGTTCATCATCATCATCATCATCGTCGTCGTCGTCGTCATCATCATCACAACCATTATTATCATCATCAACACAACCATCATTATCATCATCATCACCACCACCACCATCACTAATCATCATCATTATTATTATAATGATCACTTCATCATCATCAACACAACCATCATCAATATATCATCATCTTCTTCATCATCATCATCAATAAAGTCGTAATCAATAATCACAATATAACAATGGTAATGCAACATCAGCTATATATACTAACATAAACAAAGCATTCTATAGTGACAGTGAAGACAATACATGTTCAAGCAAATTGAAGCACCATATATAGCAGCTGCAACAATGCAGCAAATCGAGCTTCAGCAATACAAGGCAGTTAAACTCACGTTACACATGCATTTCGTGTATGTTTTTACAACGAGAACAACAAGCAAACGGCGAAACGGAGCAGCAGCAACCATAAAGTCACGACATGTGAATAAAAATATCCACAGAATCAAAAACAGAATCGTAATCACAATGGGAAGCAATGAAGAGACTAATCTTAGGCAAATTAACGTCGATGTTTCCACTTATATGCCATCACTAAATCAGCCAGGCGCGTCATAATCAGAGCTACTACAGTTGAACCAACGTCTCCCCCCCCCACCCCGACGATCAACGCAGGGCTGGCTTTCGACGACATTAAAGGGGCCAGCATCTGCCATACAGACACTCAGGATATTAACCAATTTTGATTAGGCAACCAGCCCTTTGTTCAACTCGTCAGCCGCCCGATCTCCCCGGCACCGCGAGCGCCAACGACTTGGCATCAATTTGGCTTATTCAGGCTGGCAGAAATGCTGCCGAGCCAGTCAACCGTGACAGAAAGAGGTTGCAATTAGGACAAGTAATAGCGTCTTAAAGGCTTAAACAAATATCGCGCCGTCAATTTGGCCCTTGTAAATTGTGCGATGTGGTGGAAACAGCATGGTCTATACTCTATAGGCGCCAAAATAAGACGTCTGCTTTCAGCTCATCGACTCACTGCAACATACAGAGTCTGATTTCCGGTGCAATACAGAGGAATTAGATCAACGCTGCTATCCTGAAGATTAAACCTTCTTCATTCAAAGAAATAATCGTCAGAAATTCAGTTATAAAAGTCTATTGTTTTACAGTAACGAGTATACACTTAACCGTTAACGTTTAAAATTATTTCATCAACTGATATCGACATGACATAATATTCTAAATAAAAGCTAAAGTCAACTACCATTATTAAATTTTGTCCTTAAAATAATTATTGACATTAACAATTATCGTGCTCTATTACTGCAGAAACTTGATTGCTAAAAAAATATTGTCTGCTGTTTCTATACAAAACCGTTCAGAGATTACTTTCCTAAGTATACCGCAAGCGCCAGTAAATGCGTAGGACTAATTGCAAACCATTGTCCCAGTTGATTGCATTGACGAACTGAACCGCAGCAAAGAGGAAAGAGCAACACTCAATGAAAGGCGATGGCATGCCAATTTTTCCAAACACTACAGCGTCGTGGTATACCTTAATACCAGACCGGACGATCTCGGACCGCGATAAAGAACAGAATACAACAGCCACCAACGAGAACTACGGGTACCAACCCACACCGTATACAAGACGAGTGGGACCGTGCATGCGTAATACGACTAAATCTTTGTGATGGCACTTGAACGGAGGGGGTTTCCGGCAGGCGGGGTGGCGGGCAAAAGGCGAGTTTAACTGGGGCTCATTTCTGCCATTCGGCGGACTCGCCGTGGTCCCTGACAGATGCTTCGCAGACCAAATGAGAACAGATTGGATTATCTCGCCTCCGTCGTGTGTTGGCGCCTGCGACAGGCAGCGAGCAAAGTGTGAGTTTGCATGACGCCGAAAACTTCATTAGGACGCCATGATCACCGTATTAGCGAGATGTCGTCCGAACAGCCATGAATCAATAAATATCCCATGATCCGTATCAAATCAGCAACTCTGCCCGGCGGCGTAAAATTAAATACCTCGGACATCCATTTCTATTAATTTGAGGCAGTTCTCGAGGCAGGCGAGACACCATTCCAAGAGAGACCGTCGTCTCTGTAGCTCTGTAGATCGAGACGCAGGGAATGTCTTGAACCAACTCATATAGCATCCTTCACTGCAGACGTGATGACAGCAACACGAGTCAAAGCTAAGATCTGTGTAGCAACTATTTCACTTGAAAGTCAGTCTGTTTTTAAATCAATTTTACTGTAACGGAGGTGAGTTGCATGACACTGATGGCAAATAGCAATGGCAGGCATTAGGCAAAAGTCACTATTGTGATTCGGAGAATGAAGTGAATGGCAGCAGTTGAAATGCAATAGCAACAGGAGCCACAAAGGTAATTATAGAGCAATAGCAACAGAGCCATAACGGTAATTACAGCAACAACAATATAGCAACAGGAGCCACAAAGGTAATTATAGCAACAGCAATAGCAACAGAGCCATAGGCCCATAACGGTAATTACAGCAACAACAATATAGCAACAGGAGCCACAAAGGTATTTATAGCAACAGCAATAGCAACAGAGTCATAACGGTAATTACAGCAACAACAATATAGCAATAGGAGCCACAGCGGTAATTACAGCAACAGCAATAGCAACAGGAGCCACAAAGGTATAATTACAGCAACAAAAATAGCAACAGGAACGACAACTCTAATGAAAATAACGCCAACAGTTATAATGATAATTTTTATACAAAGTGAAAATTGAGAACAGTTTTGTGTACAAAATGGCATGTCGTGGAGTGGTGAAATCGGAGATGGCAACTGCAGTGCTCTAAGGAAATAGGATTAGCCAGTCGACAGTAACGATGACATTGACACAATCGACGTATTGCATGGTACACGATCACAAACATCTATTATTTCTACGTCGATGAACTTCATCCTTGATTTCTATTGATATAAGGATCAACAAAGGACAGAATTAGGACAGTGAAATTTCTGAAAAAATCTTCAGTGTCAGGTTGACATCTAACGATCACGCCTATAGACGTGTCAGCTGGTTTTCTGTGGAAAAAATAAGGGTATACGATAATCTTTAAATTTGTAATCATTTTTAAATTTAGACACATAGAAGGTCACTTAATGGTTGTATGGGATTGGCTTGACATTGCTAGAACCATGGGCAAAGGATATCAGAACTGACAGAGCAGGGGCTGCAGGGTATATCGGTATGGCAGTGTTTTGTGTGTATGTATAGTTCAGTCGAGTTTCTGCTTTTGTCAGACATGTTGACATTTGGTGGAAAACTCGTAGAACGACTTTGTGTACATAAACTTTTGTACATCTATAAAAGGAGTTTGTGGCTAAACAGGTTTGTCGCATTTAAATGGCTACTTATGCACGAACCTCACAAGGAGCTCGTTACTTCGTATAGGCCAATTTCAGCAACTAATTACACCTTTGCCTTCCATCCAAACGGATGTTTGTTTGTTGTCTGCTGTAATTTCAATCGTATATAACTGGATTTTGTTAAATGCCTCCAGCTATTTCACTCACTCTTCAACACCTTCTGCAAATTAATATATATATATATTTGTGATTTATGTGCATGTATATATATTATAGACAGCCTTATTTATCTTACTAATGGTTCCATATAGCTATAGAGCAAGCAAACAGATGTACTGCTTAATTGTCAGGAATTGAACGACATAAAATTATGCTCGACTGAAAGTGACGGGAAACAGATATACAGACCAAAAGGCTTTAGAACTCAAACGCTTTGCTTCTACTTAGCAGGTATTTGCAACATACGGAAGTCAACTGATCTCCCAAAAATATGTCAACAGACCCTTCTGTTGTCGGGTAGTTGAAGTCAACCTACACAACAGATCACAGCACCATAAAACCTTACAGGCGTCCACTCCCACAGACTTTGAGCTCCGATTAACAGACACGTCCTCAACGGACGGGGTGCGAAGCCTGTTGCCCCTTGGGGCTTTATTGATTAGCGCATTGTGGGAACTACAATGCCCCGTGCCAAAGTGCCGTGTAAATTGCACCATACACTAAGATCAAAGGCAGACAATTAATTCGGACCACAATGGGCGGTCTGGGCATTGGTCCGAAAGGGCGAACGCCGAAGACCTCCACCTCTTCCGTAAAGTACGTGGGCTGTGTAATGAGGCAATTGACACCCCATTAAATCTGAATTAAGAATATGGATTTCACAATTGGTAACCATAACCAGTGCTAAACTGTTGCCTTCCGCTTAGTTCCACTTCCTCCCAAGTGAACAGAAAAATCAACATTCTGATCTAATCCTTAAAATATTTTACAATTCATCTTCCCAGCATATATATGTAAAGACATTCAGGACATAACAAAACAATCGCAATGTCATCAAACGATGCTGTCGGTCATTAGATAGCGAAAATATACACAGAGGTCTATGTATACACACACACATGCATTGCATAAAGTAAACATATAGAAGAATGGAAAAACTCAGAATATCAGTTTCAGCATTTGAACATGGTTATCTTGAGAAAATATTTACAAGAAACGATTCAATTGCTTCGTATCCCCACATGTGCAACCATCGCTACTCCACAAATCTCAGCATTCACCTCTGATGTAAATAAGTAAGCATGCATGCATGTATGCTTAGATGTGTCTATATGTACCTACATATGTATGTGATTGTGCATTTATATATGTATGTAACTGAATATTTATACATGTCACCTTCTATAGAATCAAATGAATGCACGTCTTGCATGTTGAACTAAATAACGCACAAGAGTTGCTTGATAAGAAGTTCATTTTTAAGCAGACGAAGTCATCACTCTAATGAAACAAGTGGACGAACTTCGACAGTTAACAAACCCAGACTTACTGCAGTAACCAACAAACTTCTTTGTAACAACATCCATCACGTCATCCTAATCCAGGAAGCCGGTTATAAGGGGGACTGCTGAATCAAGCCATTACCTCCGAATTTGGCTGCCATGCCATGGAAGCAGTTTCCAGCTGAGTGTCAGCGCTGCTCTGGCTAAGCGCTGGCTTCGGTGATTGTCATGCCAAAGGAAAAACCGAGGCACCCCCAACTGCTTGGTAACTGAAGGCGCAGTGGCAGTGTATATTCCCATCTTTATTGGTTGTGACAGTTTTGAATGAGAATCCATAAAACTGTTCCTAATATTTCACGCAATCAAACAGATCTGCCACAACCAATAGAAAGGCAAACAAGACCAACTCTCAGAGTCTTATCCATCACATCACTGCGTGCGCACACGTGCGAAGTACACACGCACATGCACACTGACGCACATGTATGCTTTATATATGCATGTTTGCATAGGTGTATAGTGTGTATGTATATATATGCATGTATTGTATGTGTGTATGTATGTGTGTATGTATGTATGTGTATATGTGTGTGCGCGCGCGCACGTGAGTGTATGCATGTATGTATGTATGTATGTATGTATGTATGTATGTATATATGCATGTATGGATGGATTGATGAATGGATGGATGTGTATGTATGTGTGTATGTATTTATGTATGTAAACTATGTATGTACATATGCATGTCTATGTAATATGCATGTATATGCGTTGGTGTGTGTATGTATGTAAATGTGTATGTGTGTATATAAGTATGCAATTTGCATGCATGATTATGATGTAAGTATATGCATATCTGTGTAGCCTATGTATGTATAAATATGTATAATAGTGCGTGGGTCCGTCTCTCAGGATCAATCTGCCACCGGACATTAGCATCTTTAATAGTTAAGGAAGCGTTTTCTGCTCGTCATAAGACACATTTGTTCGGTGATAGGCAGCCGTACCGGAGCGCCTTTGTGAGTTATCTAAAGGCGCTATACAAGTGCTCTGATACATATATACGTACAATGTATGCATGCATGTATGTTTGTGTGCACTGGCGTAAACTTGTCCAAAATATTGGGGGGGGGGGGCATTTGTCCATTGTTTCTACACTTGTTGCATTGAATCTGCAGTCCATCTCAATTATTGGGGGGGGCACGTGCCCCGGCTCCCCCCAGAGTCTACGCCTACGTTTGTGTGCATGCACGCATAGTTTAATATAAATAAATAAATTTCATCTTCTTAGTGCACCATCTATAGTATACACAGTCTTTCCATTCAGGTATGGATTCAAATACATTTGGAGGTGTCATGAGCAGGAATGACGATATGGGTATCGAAGTGCTGCCATGTGCTTGGTCGGATTCCTCAGCACATGTAGTAACAAAGACCCTCTTATTGTGTCAGGGTCAGTCACCTCTGACCCCAGGAGGTCATGCTCTCTGTCGCCCATCCAAAAGCCTCTGCTACTGACCACTCAATTACATACACATGCATGACACACAGATCCGGGTGACAGCATTTTTCTCCAAATCAATCCGGGCACTGTATACAACAATGGCCACATGGACAAAGCATGTGGTCACTCCGAAAGAGAAGAATCGACCAAGTGTTTCAAACGCCCTGAACGCCATTCAAACTCCCTATGAAAAACGATAGCCCCCGTAATGCCATACCAGATCACCATTATTTTCTGTTAGGGGACAGTTATTCCACCGACGCAGAACTGGCACCTTTTTCACGCCTCATCCTTCGATTTGTGCATTCCGGATCTTGTTACCAGCTTCCCCCGGGGCAAGCGTGTCGCCCTCAACACCTCCGCTGTCAGGCCAATTCAATTCTACCCCATAAAATCTGCCCAAAGGGGTTTGGCAGGGGTAAGTCATCACCCAAATGCCACCAGGTCTTGGGCCATGCAGTCATTCCGTAACAAACGGGAACTCATTGATGAGCCCATTCGATTACTGTCATATTGACTAATACACCAGGGTTCGTGACCTTTCTGGGAAAACTGAACCCCTAATCATCTGGATGTCACCACACAAATGAATATTTATCCTTCTCTATAGGGCTGTATGCATTACATTAGATGAGCTGCCTTGAACAGAAGTCCGCTCGCTTCTCCCACTATATATAGCCTGTACTCTATATAGTTGTCTTTGTATTTGTTTTCAGGCAAAGGCGACATTAATCACCAGCATCATCATTATCGTCATCATCATCATCATCATCATCATCATCATCATCATCATCATCATCATCATCATCATCATCATCACCAGCAGCAGCAACAACAACACCAACAACAGCATTATCATTATCATCATGATCCTCCTCCTCCTCCTCATAATCATAATCATCATCATTATTATCATCATCATCATCATTATCATCATCATCAGCAGCAGCAGCAGCAACAACAACATCATCATCATTATCATAATCCTCCTCCTCCTCCTCCTCCTCCTCCTCCTCATAATCATAATCATCATCATCGTCATCATAATCATCATAATCCTCCTCCTCCTCCTCATAATCATCATAATCCTCCTCCTCATAATCATAATTATCATCATCATTGTCATCATAATCATAATCATCATCATCATCATGATCCTCCTCCTCCTCGTCCTCCTCCTCTTCTTCCTCCTCCTCGTCCTCATAATCATCATCGTCATCATATACTCATCTGCTCCGCGTGCGCCCCCTAGCCAATTCAGCTATAATGAGTACACTGACCGCTCACTATCGGTGGGAAGATCAGACGGCAAGGGAGAGGCCTGGCCACCCGGCCTTATAGGCCGAGGCTAAGAAAATGAAGTAGCAAACACCTCATCCCTATGGCTACCTCAGGTAGCTCTTAAGGACTGCTTTTCTTCTTCTTCTATACCACAAATCGTATACACGACATCTGCTGCTGCAAACTGATTCCGATCGTGCTACAGAAAATAAAGAGAGCGTATACCTTGGAAGTAGCTTTTGGTGCGTAAGTAGCTGACTGCTAGCCGTAGGATGGACAGTTTATCCAATTTCGACACAACACTCTGTTCGAATGGCAAAAGGCTTGCCAGTAGTTCGAGCTCTGAGTTGAGACGCTCGCGATGTCTTTTGCTCGGATTGCTCTTTGGCGGGTCTTTGATTGGGGATTTGGCATGCCTGCAAAGACAAATGGAAATTTAACTGCATCATTACTCTGGGAAAAGACAAGTAGAACATGTATTATTATTTTTTTACCTTTTACCTTTACATGATCCCTCAGAATTTCAAAAAATTAGAGACTTTTCTGTGCTTGCTATAATAGTCTTCGTGGACGTTTCGTTTGATGCCAAAAGTGTTGTGAACATCGATTGCGTTGAAGCGTTCTCCAGTTATCTTATGGGCAAGGCTGTTGAACAAAGCCAGGCCTTCGTGATATTGCCATTGTTATTATTATTATTATTATTATTATTATTATTATTATTATTATTATTATTATTATTATTATTATTATTATTATGCATTTATTAAGCGCAACTATCTAATGACCAAGATCAATCGATGGCGCTGAGCCACTGTGAGTGAGCGATTGCTCAAGGTCTCTATACACAGCAACCGTCTCAAGGTATACCTTGAATCCGTGTTCTCTCCGCGTTACAAGGCGAGAGCTCCACCTAATCGGCTACCGTGTCTGATCATTTGCAGCAAATTCAAAAGCATTTTGGTCGTGTAACATATTATGAAGTAACATTCCGCAGAACAATTAAATATATAACAGATTAGCAACACAGCGTATACCATATACTAGATGCAACATAATGATGCAACACATTTCTGCACCGCTTGTAACCTTGCAGTGGTAAGCAGTACAATGCATTGCCAATCCTATCACGATTAGAGGACAATGCATTCCAGTGCCATATAAATTATAATATATATGGTTTCAATTTAACAGTGCTTCCATGGCTGAACAGTACATCCGGCGCATTGTTCAGCGGTAATGGGCTAAAAATTAGCTTACATTACCTTACCTTACTGGAAGATTATTCCTGATTTATTTTCAGGTTGACAACTCCATATATATGGGGAATTTTCCCCACTTCAGTTCACGATTAGTCATCGACGGAGGCAATTGAAGCCAAAATTTGTCCTAAACAGTCAACACGTTTCATCTTTGCTGGTGGATTCTAATTTTGGACTTGTAGAGTCAATAAGCGTGGGTTCATAAAGTATCCGAACAAGCCCAGTGGGTACTGCTGCTGCTGCGTTCCATTTGTAAATGAACGCCGTTGACTGGAAGATGCCAGAGGGTATACGTCATATTTACGCCGTGAGACCCGTAACAATTGGCGGTCAGAGGCACAGGGGAAATGACCAAATTGGATGGACAGTGGTCAGTAATTAGACACTTCGGTGATGAAAAAGCCAGTCTGGGTTGGCGAGGAACCCTGTGGGCTGAGCAGACAAGCTAAGAGGCAAAGGTGCACAGATGCAGATATGTTGGGCTTTTGAAGGGCATCATCATCATGTATCAAGACGGTGCGCATGAGAGGCAATCCATCTTCTGGAATTAGTTTTGCTCAGTGTGATAATCAATTGTCGAACTAAATAACGTGAAAGAATCTATATATATATATATATATATATATAATGTAGATATGCATATATATATATATTCATATCTACATTATCGGTGGTCTAATACTGCGGTTCTTATCAAGAAGCTGATGTTGAAAAGCACTAGTCCGTGAAATGCATGGCTGGTAAAGCAATCCGAAAGTTTAAGAAACGCTGGCTCTAATATATTCAAGCCTTTACGTATTTACCAGGCCCGCTGACAGAAATT
Organism: Allolobophora icterica; assembly: GCA_963556255.1. Taxonomy (NCBI): domain Eukaryota; kingdom Metazoa; phylum Annelida; class Clitellata; order Crassiclitellata; family Lumbricidae; genus Allolobophora; species Allolobophora icterica. The sequence continues at coordinate 59,794,147 of OY744604.1, read as the reverse complement.
CCGGGTCCCTAAGCATGAGCAGTCACGGGCATCTAAACTATCTTTAAGCTTTATGAGAAAATTGAAAGCACAAATTGAAATAGAAAAAATGATAAGTAAGGTAATATTCAGATGCTTGCAGTTTAAGCCGATTGTAGTTAAATGTCAGTAATATTATATTTAAAAAGGCATAAATCATAAACTTTGTGTAACTGATTATAATATTTTCATAAGTTGACTGTGGGCCCGGCCCGCAGGCCCCAAAAAATCGCCGAGCCCTGGGCATTTCCCCTCTGCCCCTCTCGGCGGGCCTGATAGTAACACTGTATACTTTCGATAGGGCCATCAATTACATCATTAGGCCTATGATTCCATGGTTGATAACAGAGATGCCCGCGAGACTCTGGGAGCCGAGACGGGAACCAAACCCGGAACGTACCAAGTATACATATATATATATACACATATATATATGAACAGAACTGTTTACGTAATTCTAGATTCTTCCTCCTGATATATATTATATGCCATATGTCAGCATTATTATTTCCGAAATGACAGTGGTTTTTAACAGCATCCATTTTGTTTTTGACAGCTGCTTGTCTAACGTGTCGGCTCTTCAATTTCCCCCAAAAAACTTGACTTTGTTTTCATTAGTAATCTTTTTTGACCGCCGTTGAAAAAACCTTCCCAGACATCTTTAAAAGCACCTCTACACGTAGGCCCTAGAAGAAAATTCTATAATTATGAAGTTCTAAGTTATGCATATTTATGTGTAATTGTGTATATCGAAGCAGTGTTGTTGTCATGACCTTTAACCTCAAGACCAAAACCAAGGCCAAGACTTTGAACCTCAAGACCAAGACCAAAAAGTTTGGTCTCAAGACCAAGACCAAGACTTAAAAACGAACTCGAGTGCACTCGAGACCAAGACTTAAGACATACAAAAAGGTCATACGAATGACTTCGATGATACATGTATCACGTGATTGATGACGTTTTTGTGTTCTCTGTTTTATGGCCAGTGATCCAGACACGTCAATAGGAACTGTTTTCAACAACCGTATGCAATATGTTGTAATAATACATGTATACTTGGTATGTATAATTTGTAAGTCGCATGCACTTGCCGCAGTTTCACCAGTGCCGGGTTTAGGTATAAGTTAAGTATAAGACATACAGGTTATATGGCCTCACAATTCGCAGGTGCCTCAAAAATCAGAAGTCTAAATCCCGCACTGCATGCGTTTCACATACAAAACGATGCTAAGGATGATGTCCAGTTGATTGAACTTCACAAAAGACTGAAAATGGTGGCCTTAATTGTCATCATCGCAGAAATTATAATTAATAGCTTCTATCGCGCCGGTGTCTAACGCACAATGCATTAAATCAAGCCGTAACTGTAGGTCAACATACAGAAGCCCAGTCCGCTAAGACAGAGAGGCAGCCTATGAATAAGCAATTCTAAAAAGGTAACTCTCAGATTGAGAACGAAATGACATAAAGCCACTGAGGAGAACGGACAGATTGGCCTCATTCCTCACAAGGGGAAGTATACGTCCCTAACAACGACCTGAGATTCTTTTGGGCAGCCAATTACACGCCTCTCTTTTCACCCCACCCGGTAGAAATAAGGGCCATTAGCTGTTCTCCAGATGCCCCCAAATTATACCTAATCAGCCGTCAAATTCAAGACTGCAGTGTGGCCATGGCGACTAACCAAACCAAACCAGCCCAGCCGTCCATGCCAGCTTTCACCTGGCCGAATTCCCCGCTGCTCTCAATCAAATAAATATAGCCACCAAAAACCATAGGCCCCCCCTACTCGTATACCACGATGACGGAGACGGAGGGGGTCCCCATTTCTTTTCACGTTAAATTATTGTGTTGCTGCTCTGCTTCGGCCGCTAACCTGTAATTGTCTGGGACTCAAATGACAGGTTCAGCGAGCTATAGAGCGACCAAATCGGGCGAGGCAAATTCATTGTATGTTTATCTCGAAAAATCCGACGGAAAAGATTGGACAGCGTGGAAACAATGCGAGCGCACGACGAGCCCCCAAGTGCTCGCTCGGCTCGATAAAAAGGTTCCTGTGCATTAGTAGAACACTAAACCTATCATTTGGAGTATTTTAGGTCGCGAGGCTTTGAAGTACGGACGTTTATTTATTAAGTGCTTTCTTGTCGTAATTTATTGGCAGAGTTCAATTTGCATTTTTAAACTCATCCATAAATAAAACCAATAGGCCCATGTATGCCATTGAGCAGCTATTCAATCGTGCACAGTACAATAATACATCAGCCCAGAAATTTACTAAGTAGCTTGCAACTAAGTTCGTAACTATAGATACTTTGCAAAACGGAAATTATAACAAATAAACAAAATAACGCAACTGAAACGCAGGGACAGCGCCGATAAGTACATATATATAGACACCCACTGGCGGCGATCTTGTTTGACAGGTGGGGGGACACTTCTGAACTGATCTGGTCAAAAAAGAGTTTTGAACTGATCTGGTAGAAAAATTGAGGTCAAAAATTTCTTCGCCTAAATTTGTAGACCGTTTTGGTGTTTCTTCAAAATGTGGGAGGACAACTGCATACGGTGTGTCCCCCCACTGTTAAAGGTAGGGGTCTTGTACCCCTCGACCACCCCCCCGGGATCGCCGCCCATGTAGACACCAAGAAAATTCTTAAATTATTTTTTTAAGTAAAATATTATTGGGAAGCACCTGAAAACGGAAGTAAAAATAGAAATTATAACAGTATTTATAAACCCTGCATGCATGCTGACAATAAACTACGTTTACAAGAACGCCTCGGTGTCAACCTCGGATCGGTGTCCCTAGATTCCAAACTTAGTCTCGTCTCAGATTGAGAGGTGAGAGAAACGTTGCGAGTTTCGTCTCGGTCACGCGATGGAACGTTCCGGGTTTGGTTTCTGTCTCGGCTCCCATGCAAAGTCTCGCAGGCATCCCTGTTATTAACCATGGAATCATATTGATGACCCTATCGAAAGTATACAGTGTAACTATCAGGCCAGCCGAGAGGGGGCAGGGGGAAATGCCCAGGGCTCAGCGAATTTTATAAGGGCCCGGGTCGAGCACTCGATCAACTTATGAAAAATATTATAATAAGTTATACAAAGTTTATGATTTATGCCTTTTTAAATATAATATTACTGACACTTAACTACAGTCGATTTAAACTGCAAACATCTGAATATTACCTTATACTTATCATTTTCGTTTGTTGAATAAGTTTTTTTTAAATTTTCTCATAAAGCCTAAAGATGGTTTAGATGCCCGTGACTGCTCTGCCTATAGGGACCCGGAATTTCTGTCAGCGGGCCTGGTAAATATGTAAAGGCTAGAATATATTAGACCAGTGTTTCTTAAACTTTCGGATGCTGCGGACCGGTGATTGCTTTACCAGCCATTTCGCGGACCAGTGTTTTTCAACATCAGCTTACATGTTTGACATTAAAAATTAAATTTCACTTAACTTTGTCACTGTTTATACAACTATATTGTTGTTACTGTTGCCAATTTAAACCGATTATTATACATTTTCGCGAATAAGTTGAAAAATTATGAATTTTTAAGGACTGTTTCACGGACCGGTGACCAGAGCTCCACGGACCGGCGCCGGTCCACGGACCACCACTTTAAGAACCGCAGTATTAGACCACCGTTAATGGTGTCCGCAGCTGCGTGCGTGCATGGATATCTAAGTATTGACCTGGTGCAGTTTCAGCACCCAAGAACGGTTGTTCTAAATTCCTCAAAGCACTAACCATATATCAGCAATGATGCACGTATAGGATTTGATGTTTGCATGCTACATCGAAATTTGAACCCCGTACAGGTCGAAGAAAGGTCAACGCCTTATTTGCACTCGCCCACAACACCATATATAGTGCACCGAATTATTGCTTATATAAAGACCTCAGTATATATATGGCTTATAAGTCACCTTTAACATCGTTACGAAGTCGAAACAAAAGGAATAAAATCAGAACGGCGAGCGCTGCATGCTTAGCATATAAAAGAATAAAAACTTCCGCGTTAATTTGCAGGAACACGAGAATGGCACCGTTCCAGAAAGCGAAGACCCAACGGAACCGTTCCACGTATACACACTGCGCTGCTGATCGATGGTTTACAGCGGCGGGGTTCATCGGGCATGCATTTCATAAATAATTAAAGCACACTGTACCGACTGCCTTCGCCGTCATACAACTCGAGAAACTCGGAACAACCTTTCGGTTGCGCCCGTGCTATGTCGACGATGGCGTGCGTGATGCCGATGACCCGTCGGACAAAGGTGACATCAACAAAAAAGATAATCAGCATATATTCTCTGCTCATTAATACCTTCTCCCGATCTGAAATCCACTAAAAATTAGCAGCAGTCATGCAACACCTGTATTAGACAGAGCGACTTAATCTTAGCTGCATTAGCCCTTGTTCGGCAAAGACGCGAAGGCAAGGAAAGGGCGGGATTTCTTCCCCGCGCCGCGAGACAACATCTTGTCAAAAATCATGCGCACGGTATCGGTCTCAGAAGGCAGACGAGTAATTCGGCCAATTAGGCGTATTCCTACGCCGACTAATAATCGATAAGCAAACACGAGTCTATGTTGGAGACGGCGAGGAAAAGTTGGCGAAATAATGGGATAGATAATTCCCGTGTTTCATATACAATCTTCCTGGTCAATCAGTGCAGATGGTGAAATACTTATCCAGCGCCGCGGATTGGACAAAGAGCCTCAGAGCCTTGCTTCCACCCAGTTCAGAGAGTCCTCGATTGCCCAAGTTAATGGTGGGTGTGGTGAATTTACAAGAAAACTCTCTACAGCCTTGTATACAATGGTCCTAATTGTTCGAAATTACTGATAATAAAAGTCATCCTTATTTATGCTCGAACTTCGCATAGATATATAATATATAATCCGATAATTCTTTCTTTTAACCAATTCTTACATCGCGGGTTTTGACAAATCTGACCCTGTGTATTATAGACCTATATATACTATTTGCAACAGAAAAATCTCGTTCGTCATCTTCTGTCAACATCGGCACCATTGTAACTGCCCTTCACATCATCTTCATAAAAATCAGAATCAGCACAACAACGATGTTGTCGTCGTCATCAGTATCATCATCAACACCATTATCATAACTAACGTTGTCATCAACATCATCATCATCATTATCATCATCATCATTATCATCATCATCATCATTATCATCATCGTCGTCGTTGTCGTCATGCCTGTCGCTATTATTATCATCGCCGTCGTCGACATCGATACAACAACTATATACTGCTAGAAATCTGATAATCATCATGCGCCTGCCGCCATCGTCATCATCGTCATCGTCGTCGTCATCATCATCATCCTCACATGACCATCATCATCCGCAGCATCTTCGCCGTCATCATCAGTATCATCATCAGATTCATCATCAATAGCATCATCAGTATCACCATCGGGCATCGGCATCATCATCAGTATCATCGATATCGTCATCGGTATTATCGCCTATATCATCATCATCATCATCATCATCATCATCATCATCATCATCATCATCATCATCATCATCATCATCATCATCATCATCATCATCATCATCATCATCATCATCATCATCATCATCATCATCATCATCATCATCATCATCATCATCATCATCAATGATTCATCATCACCATCATCACGAACAGATGACTATCATCATCTGCAGCATCTTCGTCGTCATTATCGATATCATCATCAGTATCATCATCGGTATTATCATCATCATCGTCGTCGTCATTGACCTGCATGCGTCAGTGTCTCAGTCGTCATTATCATCGTCGTCGTCGTCGTAACTGCCTGATGATCATTAGGTTCACTCAATTAAGGTCATCTAAACTATTTCAACGATTCTCCATCCCTTTTAAGACTCACCGCGACCGGCAGGTGGCGTCCGATCTCCATCCCTCTTAAACGACAGGACCTGGCCTCGCCTTTAACATGCATACCCACATCTAATCACCATACCCTCATCCCACGCGTATATACACTCTTGTGTACAGGGCCTATGCATAGGGCACCTGCTACATAAAAATACACACACACACACACACACACACACATATATATATACACACACAAGTATATATGTTTATACAGGCTACCCTGTATGTATGTATGTATATATATGTATATATATACACACACACACACACACACACACACACACACACACACACACACACACACACACACACACACAAGCATATATGTATTTGTTGTACAGGTAATGTGCAGGTAAGTCAACGGGAGAAGTCATCCCATGCAGTGCCACGCAACCTGCTCCAATCAATCAACATAAAAGTGTTTCGAAGCCAGTGGCAAAAATATACCATCAATATTTCGCATTTCTCGGCTGACAGCATAGCATTAGTGGCACGGGATACCCTCACCTCTGACCGACTGCGCTCCGCCCAACAATAACGCACCGTCAAAATTATATATATAACAATATACGCTACCGCAGCCTACCTGCAGACACATCACCGATGCATGGCTGCCATATTGCAAAAATATATGCTCTCTTTAAAGGGCTTAGTGTATATATAGATATATACATCTGTAGGCTACATACATGTATATGTGGTGCGGGCTTGTTAGCAGCAGATGTGACATGTCGAGGTGAAATCGACCCATATATCTCTCTAAAGACGAGATAATATTGCTAATGTGTTCACTGAAGTGACATTAAATGGCGCAGTTCAAAAAGCCATTCAATCATTTTACAGCCGTTCACATTCTTCGGCAAAACTGATACAGATCTGTATGATCGACTATAGGCCAATACATATACAGTATATATGGCTTCGTGTTCAGAATGACCTCAATGAATACCAGTGCAGGCCAACCAGTGCTAACCATTCATAAATGTCTTGAGTACAAATGAATGACCGAACAAAAGAACAAACGAATGAAGGTGAATGTAAGTGAGTAAGCGAGCGAGCGAGGGAGCGAGTCAGTCAGTCAGTCAGTCAGTCAGACAGTCAGTCAGTCAGTCAGTCAGTCAGTCAGTCAGTCAGTCAGTCAGTCAGTCAGTCAGTCAGTCAGTCAGTCAGACAGTCAGTCAGTCAGTCAGCTATGGTTACTTTAGTTAGTTAATTAAATTAATTCTGAGTAAATTAGAGAAATATCGAAATTAATTTGTAAAAACGAACGAACAAATGCAACATGTAGTATAATACTGGTCAAAGCCTATAGCGAAGAGTCAATTAAAGAGAATCATTGCAGTCATGACATAGCATTGGACGCACTTCATCACAAGAACCATACAGCTCGTGGAGCAAAAGACAAATCATTAGCTGAACATGCAATTCATAAGCTTACAGGCAATTAATAGGTTTAAGAGGCAGGGAATTCACGAGCGTATAGAAGAAGCAATTCATAAACATTTATAAGAGGCAATTTTTAAACGCAAAAGGCAATTCATGCATGAGCTTCAGAAGCTTTAAGAGTATAAGAACAAGAACACGAGCACAAGCAGCACCTTTCATGCTGTCCAAAACGCAACCACGGCACGGGCCGCGTGATTTTATATGGCCCTCCCGAGCTCGCTAAATTTTTGCAATTTGTTTAAAAATGAAGTAAAAGACAAGTCACTGGCCTACTTGCATACAGCTATTCGTTCGTAACTTGGATTATCATGAAAGTGTGAAGACAAAATATAGTTTCCACGACGCATTAAACAGTTAATAATTTTCAATAAATTTTAGTCGTTGTCTTTGACTTTTTTTGGTGCGGCCCTCGGCTTTAGAGGGATAATTTTTCTTTGGCCCAGGTGTCAAAAAGGTTGGACATCAGCAATCATGTAAGCTAAAAGATCTAAAGAACGATTACAACTTAATAAAGGTGAGCAAAAACAATTAAAACATAGTGAAGGCTGGCGGAACAAACAGCATCTGTGAAGTCCAGTTCCAAATTAAGGAATCCCTTATCTACAGATATAGCGATACTTACATGGGCGGCGATTCGGGGGGGGGGAGTCGAGGGACAAGACCCTATATCTTTAAGAGTGGAAGGACACTGCATTCATTTGTCCCTCCAAATTTTGAAGAATTAAATAGCAAAATAAGGTCAACACATTTTCACCTCTTTTTTGACCAGATCAGTTCAAAAGTGTTCCGTGTCCCTCCACCTATCAAACAAGATTTCCGCCAGTGGATGCTTACTTACATCCTACATTTGACCAGCACTCGCTTTTACAATGGCGGCATGCAGAATTAATAGCAAGCGCACAATTAAGGTTAATGCTGAATATATTATAAGGCAGGATATATAGAAGAGATTTTAGCACTTGAAGCATTGTGTCATTATTATTTTTAACGGCGCAACAGTGCTCCTTCAATGCGTATATACGCAGACCGATGCTCAGTTTAACAGACACGGGTACCTGCCAATCATATATAAAATGATTGCATGTCAACCGCCATAATCATCCTTATACAGTCCATGGATTTAGTAGTGCAAAAGCATGCAATCTCCTAAAGCCCGTTGCTAACAAGCATGTCTAACGCCTATATATATAGCCAATATATATATAATTATATATATGTATATATATAATATGTGCAATGCGCATTTATTTCACCACTAAGATATAGAAAGTACAGAAAACAGAAATTAATATAGCAATTTAAAAGTGTAAATTTTACAATATCAAATTCCACATAGTTGCTTATTTCACGTATACTATACGCAACTAACTCATTTGCTGTTTCCGATACATTTTAAAGGTGTTTAATGCCACTATCTGATCTATAGCTATAGGTATCTTGACACAATTGTCATTGTTTCATTTAATTAACGTTAAGCATCGTTTATTTATAGCAATGAAAATACCTTTGTAATCACACTTGACTTATAATTCATACAGAATCTCTTAATTAATCAATATCTGAAGTATCTGCCAAACTCATTTGAGCATAGTGTTCGCTAAATTATTCATTGAAACGCGTCGGAGTCAGGCTATAGGCCTATATATCTCTGCGGGCCTGCCTGCGCTGCTATAGAAAATGATTGAGGAACAACATAGCACATCTTGCATGTCTCACACTTCTTCCGTGTCTAAGGTCCTTATAAGAGGCAGTATCTATTACACATCATCGGCTACATATGTATACATGTATTGTATACTATGTAACAAATGCACTTGAACAAAATACATGGTGTATACATGCATACACAACGCACTCCTGCATTCATGCACGTATAGTCGTTGACGCATTACACACAAACCTACTGACATACATGCATGCATGCATGCATGCATGCATATATACATACAAATTTTCATACATACGTATACATACAGATTGATGTACATACATACATATACACATACTGACTTACATACATATATACATACATACATACGTACATACATACATACATACATACTGACTTACATACATACATACATACATACATACATACATACATACATACATACATACATGCATACCGAGATACATATGGACATAAATTTTACTACATAGGCCTACAGACCTATGACTGTTATAAATATTAAGATTGAACGTTATCTTCATCTTTGCAGTTTCTGAATCGCTTAGGTTGTAACCGGTCATGCATGGCTTACCTTATCTTTTCACGGCTCACCTTACCTTAGGCTTAGCTTACCTTTACCTAATCTTACCCCACCTAAATTTCAAGACTATATGCCTATACGAGAGACAATTCATCTTCGTACAATAAAGACTCCGGTTCCACCTCTACCGATTGTAAATTGTAATTGTAATTGTAATGGAACATCTACAAAAGCGAACGATTCAGAGTTGCTCCCGACCCAGGTCAGTGCTATAGGCTTTTAAAGTCTATAGATCAAAACCGATTTTATATTCCAGGACCTTCTATTTTTTAATTGGAACATAAAATTCACAAAAGGCAACGGATGCAATCATATGCATATGATTATAGTTGCCACTTGCAACTGCGATATTGAACGTGCTATTCTATACGCATATATAAGCTATACAGCGAACTACAAAAGCTAGAGAATTAAGAGCAAGCATGCTTAGATTCAAATCGCATGCTGCACGACTTCAGCACTACAAACCTGTAGAACGGAAGTTACTATTAATACAAAATTCTGAGCTGTTGGAAATCCTCAATAAGTTAGATAATAATCTACATAAATTACTAATAATTAAAAGAACTCGTGAGTTTGAATTTTAATACAATCAACGCAAATATATAGCAAACTACATTCTGTATTGGAGAAAATGACTTACGACTTGACGTTGCGTCTTCGCCTCTTCGTAGCGTACATGATCAGCGTGACAAAATACGAACGACAGCTAAATCCGTGCTAAACTAGTTGACCAACAACGACCGACCGACCTCTGTCGAAAGTCTCAGCCGCTGGACACTGGGCTTAAAGCAGTGGACAGTGAGTGGTGGACAGTAGCGGGTCAGAAAAGGCGTGTGCACGCACACCACCCTTTGCTAATTGTGACGTGACACACAGACATAGGCAGACGAACAAGGCTACATTTAAATACAATTAAATTTCCAGCTCTTGGCCACGCAATTGCAGCCAGTTAAGGCATCTGACTCCACGGCCAGGATCGGCCCATCGCATAACACTCGGCGACGAATGGGCGTGGCTCGCAGGCGGTGGCACAAGCTGTCAATCATGCGCAAGAGTGACGACCTACCGGTAGATGTGGGCCGGACTCTCGCGATCCGTCAGCCAATCAGAGCTGACCATGACGACGGAACTGGACGGAAGAGCTGCTATTGGACGAAGGCTGTTTCCAGACGATTCCTATACCGCGGGTACCTGTTAATCGATGAGAGAGATTATGATTAACATTTTAATGACACCTTCAGCTCAAGTGAGCCGTACATGCGATGCGCAACCAAGAGTAAACGCCAGAGAAGAGTAAACATGCGCAGCTTCGTTAACCACGGAACTTGAGCAGAGAAAAGCCAAAGAATAGCACGCGAACGACCAACTTGGTCCAACGTGGACTGCCTACGCTAGAAGAAGCTACCGTAAACACCTCAGAGCACTGGCGTAAACTTCTAAAAATTATTGGGGGGCATTTTCCCGAAAAATTTCTGAATTTCGTACATCTTTTTGGGAATTCATCTATAAAAAAAGTTGATGACCTTTTTTTTTAGTCATTCGCCTCTTTTCTTTCTTTCAGTAGCTCATAACACACAGTGTTTAATCTAGTCCCCCTCGTCTGGGAGGGGAAACCAGGTTTCTGGGGGGAGTAAACAATTGACACAAAATTTTGTCTTCCATCTTTAAAAAGTTTCAGACTTTTCTCAAATTTTTCCATTTTTCATCTTCGAAAAAAGTTTATGACCTTTTTTTTTAGTCCTTCACCCGATTTTTAACTTTTTCCTCTGTCAAAAAAGTTTATGACCTTTTTTTAGGAATCCATCTCTCTGGGGGGGGAACCATGTATCCACATCGATCCTGGGGGGGGGGATTTTTCCTCCCCTGATGGTCTGTACATTGTAATATTGCTCGCCTCTGGGGGGAAAACATCAATCCTGGGGGAACTTTCCCCCCCCAAAGACGTCTAGATTACTCACTGCATAACACACACTAAATTCATCCTCACACTCACACCACACTGTGTCATTAACTTTTTTCCCGATTCCTCTCTAACAAATTTCGTGAAAAAATTAAATATACCTTATTATACCTTCATATTTTTTTATTTTCATCTCGATTATTGGGGGGCATTGCCCCGGCTCCTCAATTATTGGGGGGGGGGGGGGCACGTGCCCCGGCTGCCCCCCCCCCCCAGAGTCTACGCCTATGCCTCAGAGTCAGACAGTTAGCAATTGTAGGCCCTACACACATGATTAGCACATATAACATATTAATGAACACTATGAAGAACTGAGAGATTTGCAGATGGGTTTGAGATAAATCAGGACCGATAAGGTTCAATGAAGAACAAGAATAAGTAAAAAACTTTTAATATTCAAGGTCAAAATGAAGACCAACTAAGAATAGCAATACAAAATCTTTAACACTTAAGACCAAAATGAACATCAACTAAGAGTAACAAAACAAGACTTTTAACACTGAAGACCAAAATGAAGACCAGCAAAGAATAACACACACAAAAATTAACATTTAAGACCAAATTGAAGACCAACTATAAGAATAGCAATAAAAAAACATTTAACACTTAAGACCAAAATGAACGTCAACTAAAAATAGCAATACAATTACTCTTAACACTTGAAACCAAAATGAAGATCAGCTAAGAATAACAATAGAAAACATACCTTGTCAGTCAGATTAAGAATAAATCACATAACTCATCACTCGATGCTAAACAGAAAACCGAATAGGACGTAAATTTTTCCGTCACTGTTTGACTCAATACTCAGCAACACTTGACCAAATCAACAAGACATTCCTCAGACACTGTAGACCTTAATAAAATTCTCAATCAGCTCGAGTTTGCTGAACGATCTCTCTGCATAGGTCAAACTATTTCTAGAATTGTAAACAGCATTCGTAAGCTTACACAAGCAATTAGAAATAGGTATACAAAAGACTTTTGTTTTGTTACTAAATTCAACAGGTATAGAAAGGCATTAATTGTGCATTCCCCAAAATGTGCCCATATATGTATACTTCTGTTGTGAAATCCTGACCAAAGGTCAGCAGGATATTGCTTTGCTAAAGCCATGGGCGGCGATCACGGAGGGATCGAGGGGGACAAGTACCCCACCTTTAGCAGTGGGGGGGGGAGGACACAATATACAGTTGCCTCCCCACATTTTGAAGAAACACCAAAAACAGGTTAAACAATCACTTGCGAACAATTTTTCACCTCTTTTTTTTACCAGATCAGTTCACTGTTCTGTGTCCCCCCCCACCTGTCAAACAAGATGGCCACCGCTGGCTAAAGCTAACACTTTTCCTTCCAGATCACTTGCAGACATGGTTAGATATTTTCACAAGAAATCAAAACTCTCAGACAACTGCTTACTCCTGCTATAACATCATCGACCAAGACATAAAACAAACACTTTCTGAAATAGGCATCTTCTGGCGAATCATTAAATTTTGTGCTATTCATGTTCGCCAAGTTGGCATTGGGTGTGTTTCATCATGCATCTTCACCATAGGCCCTCTTGCGACTAACCCCACCACGTTCACGAGGGAGTTTTATATCTGTTTCAAGGTTTGATGCAACCAGCTCGACTTCATTTCCACATGCACTTCCGGTTCTTTCGGAGTTCTTTCAATCTTGAAGAGTGTTTCAATGTTTGCTACTTCGACATCTAATGTGGCATCTCTGGCTTGAATGGCCTTGCTGCGGCTAACATTTTGTAGGACTTTATCACATATCTGACATTACTCACAGGCAAAAGATATCATACAGCATAGGCGTAAGAGGCTGGGGTCAGAGGGGGCACTCACCCCCCCCCATTTCTGGCGTTCCTGTTTTTCCGATAGTTTTTAGTACATCAATGTTATTCATTGATGTACTAAATAATTACTTACTTACTTACTTACTTACTTACTTACTTACTTACTTACTTACTTACTTACTTACTTACTTACTTACCTACGATGCCAATTATTCGGGATTTATTATTGTTTCGGTCACGCAGAAGTAAAATCTTACCCCACCACTTAAATATCCCCTACGCCAATATCATACAGGATAACACACCATGGACATCGTTTCTTGTTTTGGTTCTCAAGTTTAGCTCTAGAATGTCTTCCAGTGTAAATTAATGACAAAATGATCTGACCATGTATTTCGTTTCAGATATACCATGACGACAAAATACAGCACGGCGTGAGCATGGAGTCCGTGCGCTATGATCCATTGATAGGCCTACCAATGATGTATCGATCTATCGATCCATCCATCGATCCATAAATTTATCCATCTATCTATCCATCTATCTATCCACCTACCCATCCATCCATCCATTTATCCATCCATCCATCCATCCATCCATCCATCCATCCATCCATCCATCCATCCATCCATCCATCCATCCATCCATCCATCCATCCATCCATCCATCCATCCATCCATCCATCCATCCATCCATCCATCCATCCATCCATCCATCCATCCATCCATCCATCCATCCATCCATCCATTCATTCATTCATTCATCCATCTATCTCTCCATCCATCCATCCTTCCATCCACCCGTCCACCTATCCAGCCATCAACCCACCCAAACCAAGACACCTACACGCGCGCGCACAGTGTCGCACACACACACACACACACACACACACACACACACACACAAACACACACACACACACACACTATGAACACGTGAAAGAAAGTGCTATAACATGTGGGGAGAAAAGCTTCTCAGTTTAAAGTATACAAACCTAATCACGAGGAAACAGGATATCGAAAGGCTTATTCATTATTTCAGATTAATGTATCCAGTATCCTCTACGTGTATATTTAGAATCAACTTCAAATCATACAGATTTTGACCATGACCTTGTATACAGTGTCATTAAATTAAGTACACTAACAGTAGATTTAAAGATATAAGTAATGATTACGGGATATACCTGATAATATCTTCATTCCGAGAAGGTGGGAACAAAAGACAGCTCCAACACCAGCTTATAATCTCCAATCTTTCCACCTACTGCAGCTGCTTCACTGCGAGGGCTGCAGAGACTTGATCAAATATGCAGGATAAGCCGAAAAATGCTACAATTTTCCAACCACGGATTTCCTCTCCTCGCAGATTCCAGACCTAGAAATGACCACCGTCTACTATTGAGATATGGTGCTGGACGGACAGGAGAGACTGGCCAGTCGAAATGAATACAGCCAGATCAAAGGCCGGGCGCGTGACGCGCCCTTCTGCCTAAACACACACTCAAATGACAGATTTAGGCGTAGGGAGCCGGATTAAGCACCCGCCGGACGCATTATCAAAAGTCATTACACGCTAATGACAACCGAATTTGACTGGGACACCCATCTGGAGAGCCAGGGAACCAGTGAAATAAATCAATTGCAAACTTCAGCAGCTAATTGACGAGGACTCCATTAAACCGGACCAATAAATCAGAGTGGCTCACAGGGACGGGTCAGAGTGGCTCACAGGAACGGGTGACAACGCCTGCTTAATTCAGCCACCTTTCCCGGAGAAACACCCATGCACTCGACAATATCAAATGCTAGCCAATCTAACAGTTGGCTAAGGCTCAGACCGCCTCCGCGCTCCGCGAATAACCGAAACAGGGTTATGACGAAGGTAGGTCAAGAACCACTGACTACCAATACACGCTGCGGCTGACGCTACAGATTATTTAATTAAATTTACGGTATTCAATAATAATATAAGAAATTCGTCGATATTTCACTATGAATTCCGTCAATTCCCCGAAAGTTTTGCGTGTCTGCTTTGCCATGGCAGCACTTTACTAAAGTAAATTTTTTAAATTCCACGGCTACATGACAATAAAAATACTTGTGGACACATACAACTGGTCTAGAATTCTGCATGGATTATACAACTGGAGTAGATGACAAGTGAGTGGGTTGACGCAGGCTGTACAGAAGCGATTTGATATATTAGACTGTCTCTACAGAAAAGGGTCCACAGAGGGCCCACAGGATCCACGGACCCTTATCAAAGATCAGTTTCCAAGCAGTGCCTATGGCTATCATGGCTAGAAGTCTTTTGAATCGCGATGACAAGTGAGTGGGCTAACGCAGTGCGCTATAGAAGTCCTAGAATACAAAAGACCCTCTCTACGGAAGCCTTTAACGCAGGCCCAATAGAAGCCTGTTGATATAAAAAGACTGGCTCTGAAGAAGCCTGACGCTATGGAAGTCCAGGGCTTTTATCACAATTGGCTATCAAAAAGGAGTGGAAGATTTTGAACGCAGGCTCAATAGAAGGAAGCCTGGGCAGGCAACTGTTTTCTCGCGAACAATCGAAAACCCCAATCCTTTAATCAACCAGTCAATCGAAATTTATATAAATACAAATAAAGTATTTTTCAATTTAAATAAATGAATACGTTGTGGTATACATAAATCATAATGTTAGGACAAAACTTTTGCATTTGGCTCGGTATAGGTAAAACATCCCTCTGCTGTCGCAGGTGCATTGGGGAGTACTGTTTCAAACATTTGGCACGACTGCGAAACGGTTGTGGGACAAAACCATGTGCCAAATGTGGAAGGGGTATAAAAACACACGTGGGTGAGTGTATGAAATGTGGTTATTTCGCTAAATATTTGAGAGCTCGACGAGGTGGGTTAGTTCGCGAATTTAATAAAGAATGGAAACGTCTATCATCTATTTCAATAGACTAGATAATAAAAAATTTCTATTTAAAGAAATGATAAACTTATTATATTAGAGAAAAGTTTGCCACAGTAATATAAACTAATTTATTACTATGGCATTGTCTACGAATGAAAAAATTGAACAATTGTTGGGTGAGTTTACTGGTCCCCCCGCTCTTCGAGCTGTTCTACAGAATATCTTAGACGAACCTATCCCAGATGCGGTCAAAAGGCGCTTACTACAGCCACTGCTTCCAAGGCCAATTCCTCCAGTGCGCAAGCATAGAGGGGCAAAACGTAAGGCCCTTCTGGCACAATTCGACCCACTCCTAATTAAGAAGGATAGAGGTGGACCACCACCCTTTCTAGTACACAAAGAGCTCGCCAATCAGCTTCTGAGAGACTTTCGTGCAGAATTACCTCTTAACCACAGGCTGGAAGGAGATGCGTTGGCTTTCTTGAGTGCAATGGAGCACAACATTGAGTCGCAGCTAAACGAAGAGCTCTTAAAAAATGGCGGATTCAAATACTCTCAAGTGCTGACTGTTGATTTAGAAAAGTTGGCACCGACCCTTGACAATGTGTATGATGGCAACGCAGCTCCTGGTACTATTACCAACACGGCTTACTTTCGAAGCAAAGCAGTACCAGTTACCAATGCGGGTAAAATCCAAGGGACTATACGGAAGGCCAAGGCCGAAATACTAAAACTCCTCGAGGATTACACCAATGAGGGGTCGGGGTGGAGGGTGAGGCGGGTCGTGGCGCTAGACCTCAGTTTTGCAAGATATAAGCCTTTCCGAGGCAAGAGCTATTTCCCAACACCAAAGTATGTACCACCCCGCGCAGTTATTAACGTGTAAAACAACGATAATCGCTGCTTCGAGTGGGCAATATTATCGGCAATGTACCCAGCAGAACACGACCCTCAACGCCCAACTAAGTATCGTGCCCACCTCCACGAGCTAAACTTTGACGATATAGAATTTCCAGTGAAGGTTACAGATATCGGTAAGTTCGAGCGTCAGAACCCTATGGTGTCCGTATCGGTCTTCGGATGGAACGAAGGGTTATATCCAATCTGTGTATCAAAGCAGACCAATAGAGACTACAATATCGATCTTCTACTGTTGGCCAGTGGCGTAAATGAAAATTTGCATTTACAGAATCACCACTACGTCTGGATTAAAGACCTTGGCCGAATTCTTCGTCAAAATAGTAAACACAACAACAGGAAACATCCATGTCGTCGCTGCCTACACATATTCTGTAGACAAGACTTGCTGGATGCTCATATCAAGGATTGTCAGGGCATCAGTAAGAAGCCTCAGCGGATTGAGATGCCTAAGGAGGATGAAAACACCCTCAAATTTCAGAGCCATCGCAAACAGATGCAAACCCCATATATCATATACGCAGACTTTGAGGCGTTGAACGTGCCAGTCCTAAATGCTGCCATGAATCCCAACGAGAGCAACACCAGACAGATAGCTGAGCAGAAACCGTGTAGCTTCTGTTATATAGTGGTCCGATACGATGGCCGCACGAAGAAACCAGTTTTATACCGCGGAGAAAACGCCGTGGAGGAGTTCCTACAACAACTACAAGGCGAGCTAGCCTCTATCAAACAAAGGCTGGCCACCCCAGCTAAGATGGTTATGTCAGCGGCCGATCGTCAATCATTCCGCGAGGCTATCGAATGTCACATCTGCGGAGATGCGCTCGAAGCGGACAGAGTTCGTGACCACTGCCACATTACCGGTAAGTACCGAGGTGCCGCTCACAGCGAGTGTAACTTAAAACTTAGAATATATCCCGATAAGTGCAAGGTACCGGTGGTCTTCCACAATCTGCGAGGTTACGACAGTCATCTCATCATGCAAGCGATCGGAAGTTGTGAGGCCGCACAGGATGAGGAAACTGAAATTAACTGCATCCCAAACAATATGGAGAAATACATGACATTTAACATAGGACAACTACAGTTCATCGACAGCCTCCAGTTTCTAAACAGCTCGTTGGATAAATTATCAGGAAATCTGTCGCTTGAGGATCTGAAAGTCACAACTGCGTATATAAACGAAAACTTTGTTCATAACGAACGGTTAAAATTAGATCTGTTGAGGCGAAAGGGCGTTTATTGTTACGAATACATCCACGATTACCACCGCTTCGAAGAAGACCGACTTCCACCCAAAGAAGCGTTCTACAGCAGGCTCTCACGAGAGAACATTTCTGATGAGGATTATCAACACGCCCAACGAGTATGGAATGAATTCGACTGTAAAACGCTGGGCGACTATCACGACCTGTATCTCCGCACGGATGTACTTCTACTCGCAGATGTCTTCGAGACCTTCAGAAACACATCGATGAAACACTACAGTTTAGATCCGGCAAATTACTTCAGCCTGCCAGGAATGGCCTGGGACGCTTTGTTGAAAAAGACAAAAATCGAGCTCGAACTTTTAACCGATATAGATATGCATTTGTTCGTAGAGAAAGGTCTCCGAGGTGGAATCTCGATGGTATCTAAGCGCTTCGCAAAAGCCAACAACCCGCAATGTCCAGATCATGATACTACGAAGCCAGAAAACTGGATCATGTATCTCGACGCTAATAACCTGTACGGCTGGGCGATGCAACAGCCATTACCAGTTGGAGGATTTAGCTGGGCAAGTCCAACTCTCGATGAAGTGTTGGAAACTGCGGACGACGCGCCTGAAGGCTTCCTTCTCGAAGTCGATCTTGAGTATCCGGAGCACCTCCACGATGCTCACAACGACTATCCCCTAGCACCGGAGACCCTGACTGTCCAAGAGGAGTGGTTGAGTGACTATCAGAATGTGCTTATGAACGAGTTGGGAAGCAAGTTCACAAAGCATGTGAAGTTAGTACCAAGCCTACGACCTAAGGAGCAGTATGTGGTCCATTATAGAAATCTCAAACTCTACCACTCGTTAGGCCTACGAGTTGCTAAAATCCATCGTGCCATTAAATTCAGGCAGGAGGCATGGATGGCTCCATACATTGAGATGAATACGAAATTGAGAGCGAAGGCAACGTCGGAATTTGAGAAGGATTTCTTCAAACTGGCTAATAATGCGGTCTTTGGAAAGACCATGGAAAATCTTAGAAAAAGAATTAGGGTCAACCTGGTACCATCCTCAAAAGTTGATAAACTTCGTAAACTAATTGCCGACCCGGCCTACATATCACACAAAATCTTCAACGACCAACTCGCCGCGATTCACAGTTTGAAGAACAAGCTCAAGTTAAACAGACCTGTATATGTCGGCCAGGCTGTCCTCGACCTCAGCAAGCATCTGATGTACGACTTCTGGTACAACGATGTGAAAAACGAGTACGGCAACAATGCTCAACTCTTATACACAGACACTGACAGCCTGTTATTTCAGGCGGAAACTCCGAACGCCTATGCCGATATGTGGAACAAAAAACACCTATACGACTTTAGTGAGTTTCCTAGAGACAACCCGTACTACGACGTCGAGAACAAGAAAGTCGTGGGCAAGTTCAAGGATGAATGTAACGGAGTGGCCATCGCCGAATTCGTAGGATTGCGTCCGAAGATGTACTCGATCTTAAAATCGGGCGGTTCAGAGATCAGGAAAGCAAAAGGCGTTCAGAGAGCGGTTGTGAAGAAGGATCTGCACCACGAGCTATACAAGGAATGCCTGTTCGAACGAGAAGAGATGCGGCACACACAAGTCGTTATTCGAAGCCACGACCACCAGATCGGAGTGTACGAGCAGAATAAGATCAGCCTCTCTCCATTAGACACAAAAAAGTGGATATCTCCGGACGGGATAACAACGCTGGCATACGGGCACTACAAAATCAACGACGGTTGAGTATTCTATCGGGGGGTAACTCAGTGCCCATAGGCACCAGAATCAGCTCCTCTCGTACAAACCCGCGGCCAGGCCCATCAACTAGATGGTATAAAGCCGGTTGGCCAGCCCGCCGAACAACATCCAAAATAGCGTGGATGGTGAGCGACCAGTTAGGGTCGGTGGCTCGTTTGCTACCACCCTCGAGCTCGCCGGGAGCGTACAAATATCGAACGAGAACGTCGTGTCCAAGAATAGGCTCATCCATTCCCCACAAACGAGTTTTCATTTGTGAATGAGAGGGCTTCTGTGTCACTTTAGCAGCTTTCATCGCTTCAACCGGCTTCATGTCGAGCAAGCGCGTCGGCTCATCGTTTATTGCAGCAACAACTTCGGGCAACCGGCGAACCCATTCCACTGACCGTTCGGATGACTCCCTTGCAGCCAGGAGCAATTCCTGAGCGTACTGGGCACCGAAAAGTCGCTCAGCTAGAGTACGGTTAAAGCGTTCAACGATTCCCTGTTGACGATGGTTACCGGCCTGTCCGCGTCTCACAAGTACGCTATGCTTCGCCAGCAACGGTGTAAAAGCACCCATAAATTCGCGTCCAGGGTCGACCTGAAGGAGTCGAGGCCAAGTCAATGGGCCCCGCTTGTAGATCCGGCTTAAAGCGGCGGCAACTTCAGGTGCACTTTTGTTGATCAACGGTTCTGCTTCTTTGTATCGTGAAGCAACATCGACAACAGTGAGAGCGTATTTAAAAGTCTTTTGACCTACTTTATCGTGAGGTAAAAACAAGAGATCGGCTTGGTGTACGGCGTTTGGGCGATTTTCCTCAAACTTTGGACGCGGTATGCGGCGTGGAACAGGAAGATAAATCTGCCACACCGCTTGTTTCTTCAACCAATCACGAGCCTCAGCCTCGGAAACTTTGGCGGCTGAGGCTAGTTTCTTCACCGCAGCCTTACCCCGCCAGTAACCTCTAGGGCTGTAATAGACGGCTGAAAGGTGCTTAGACATTTCAGTAATACTATATATTACAAACAGGTAAACACATACACAAATGATTTTCATTTGCGTTTTCGCTGGCTCGTTCTGACACCCATCCCCAGCCTCGACTTCGCTGACATAATGGCCGATACCAGCCGCGCATCCTTCTTCTCATAATCCGGAGTTTCATCGGTGAGTGCGATCTTCGACGCGGCTGCAGCGAGGATGTCATCTGCGTGGTTACGCCCCGGAGTATCTTTATGAACTGCGTAAGCCACATCATGGTGGAGGCACGCACGGTCGAGCTGATTAACACCGTGATAGCGCTGTGACAGCCGTTTATCGAGTTTTGTGAATGGTCCACAGTAAGAGTACTTTCCTGTATTCTGGAAAGAACCTCCCGGATTATCTTCCGAAGGCATACCGGATGGAAGGCTCATATGCATTTCTGGTAGAGGAAGAACGTTGAGGGCCCTATTCAGTAGAGAACCACCAGTCTTTCGCGCTTTCGAAGGCAAAAACTGGCTCTTCTTTGCACCGCAGACGGCACAGGTTCCCTTCTTGGCTGGCCGACCGTTTCGTAACTCGACGATTGTTTCATTTGAAGTCTCAGTATGTTTCTTACATCGTAGGCAATACATTGTTTTCGTTGAATACAATCATAACTCGTTGTCTCTATATGGAAATAACAAATTTCGATCTCGAAGCCGACGATGGGAAAAAACACCACCATTGGTTGTTGCCATCCAGCATACGGTGTATAATCTGTGGGCCTAGCGGATGTGGGAAAACAAACCTACTGCTCAACCTCCTTCTGAAAAAGGGGTACCTGCGTTTTGATCGGCTATACCTCTACTCAAAGTCTCTGGGACAGGAAAAATATCAGTTTCTTCGGGACTGGATAACAGAACTCGAAAAAGTTGCCGGGAAGGAAGTGGCTTCCTTTCACTCTTGCTCAGATGAAATAGTTCCAGTTGAATCATTAAATAAGAATGCCAGAAGCCTTCTAGTTTTCGATGACGTCATGCTTGAAAAACAGTCGCCCATCGAAAGGTATTTCACTATGGGTCGACACGGTGGCGCGGACTGCTTCTACTTAACTCAAAATTACTTCCGCATTCCCAAGCAAGCCATCCGTGACAATGCTAATCTTATCGTCCTCTTCAACCAAGACAGCAAAAATTTGCGAGCCATTCACGATACGTTCGTAGGCGGCGACATGTCTTTCGATGAGTTCCGTACGTTCTTCAGCGAGTGTGCTGCCCAGCCATATGGATTCGCAGTCATAGATTTGACGTCCAAGGTGTACGACGGAAAATATCGTTGCGGGTTCGATCGCTTCTATAAGCCCAAGGCAAGTATTTAAAGACATGATATAGGCAACATATAGCCGACATACAACCACGATGTGGACAAAAGTTTCGTCTAAACAGGAGCGAGACGCCCTGACTCAGGATTATTTAGCTCGGAGAAATCGATTGAGACAACGTTTCGTGGATGAGAAGCTCGGTGAAGCCAACCTTCAGTACGATGCGGCAAAACTTTTCAAACCAATAGCCACAGCCACGGCTGAATCCCAGGCGGCTACATCCAAGGAGCTGCAGAAAGTTACCAGCGCTTTACAGGATTTGCCGGCGCAGATTTCAGAGTCTGCTAATTATAACCCGATAGCAGCTTTGTTCGGTGATCCCGCAGGAACAGCAGCTGCTCCAGCCCTTCCAGCGCTTCCAGCATCCCGAATTCCCCCCGCATTGTTAGTCGATCCAAACAAATATCTCAACGTCGCGGCAATCACACGGCACGGTTTTACACCACCAAGCGACCTTGACCTTCACAACACGGTAGCTGTTAAACAGATTATTGAAGCAGTGAACCAGTATAACCGACACACACTGGGCAAAGAGAAAATGAAAGCTACTAAGCGTGCAGATGAAGAAAAGATCGCTTCGCTGACGTTAGATATCAAAGCCTTAAAAGATTATAGAGAAAGAATTCGTTTTCTTTTGAAAGGCCATAATCTCACAAAACAGGGAAAGGGTTTTGTTGTTCCAGCCGTTCCTCTGAAATTACAAGATAATGTGTTGGGTGAGCTCTCCGTTGACCCCGTCGCGCTGTCTGCTGGTAGACTGAGAGTGTTTAAAGGTGGGAACCTCGTTCTCGAATCTCCGGCCGATGAGTCGTTGTTCAGCCTGTTAACGAAACGATTCGTTAAGACTAAGCAATACTCGCCTCATGCAATCGAGACTTTTAAAAAGCTCGTACAGATGTCTGGTCTGCCTATTCATGGCCGGAAAAGTAAAAAGTTCCAGCTGATTCGTGGCGGTGCAGTGCAATTTTACAACGACCCTAACGCCCTGGTAGAGAGGTCGCAGCTTTTGGTGGCCTCTAAGGCCGCGGGAAACACTGGTCTCGGCAACGAAATCTCCGCCATTCTTGACGAGTTACTGCGTTCCGGTGCGATCTCCAAAGAGCTGGCACTCGAATTGAATAGAAACATGCTCATAAAATAGAAATAGAAAACAAAATTCATGGCTCAGATGGAACGCTCGGAGAAACTGCTCGAAGAAATTCGAGACCTTTTGCAGCCTAAGGAAAATTTTAGTATAGTTGTTTCCTCAGATACTACAGGGTGGACCACGGCTTTCTCACCGCCGCTGTACCTGGATCCAAAAAGACGCTTTGAGCTTGCTTTGGTCAATCTTGAAACCTATAATTCGATTCCGAACATTGACAGTTCAAATAACAAGTTCGTCTACAGCACCGACAATGGTGTGACGTGGAAGACGATCATTTTGCCCGACGGAAGCTACGAGATCGCACAGATTAATGATGAAATCGGCAGGCAGTTAGAAAAGCAAAATTCTCCGACGGGTGTGACACCACTCGGCTTTAATTCTCCTATTACCATAGGAGCCAACGCATCTACCCTTCGCGCCTTCATAAAAATTACGAATGCTCTATATAAGGTAAATATGGCTCAATCTACCATCAGGCAAATGCTCGGTTTTAACCCTCAGAGGCTTGGTAGTGGTTATAAAGAGGGAGAAAATCCAGTCGATATTCTCCGGGTGGACACAATCCTGGTAAATTGTGACATTATCTCTGGATCGTATCGCAATGGTAGCCAGCTGCCAGTAATCTACAGTTTTTTCCCGGATGTGTCGCCCGGCTATAAGGTAATCGAGTCTCCGAAAAATCTAGTGTACCTACCAGTTGCACCTGCTGGCAACGTACAGGGCATTCGTGTTTGGCTGACTGACCAGAATGGTGAACAATTAAACCTCCGCGGTGAGACAGTAACTATAAGGTTTCACATCCGCAGTGCGTAAATGTTCACACTTAAATATTCTAATGTTGGTTCTTGGAATTAAAAAGCGGCGTCGTGTAGTGGGTGGTGGACTTTTCGACTGGATACCCAAAATCGCGGGCTTGCTAGGACGTGCCGGATCCTTCATTTCGGCTAATAAAGGCGCAATCACAAACGTTGCCAAGGTGGTTGGTAATGTTGTGAAAGCTGGGGCCACAACAGCGTCTGCCGTCAGGCAAATCGTTGATGCCGTGAAAGCGAGACGCGCTGTTGCCGGCGCAAAAGCACCAGTAGCGGTTCCCGCACCTTTGGAGAAGGCGCTCAGCGACAAGAGCATCGAGTACTTAAAACAACTGGCTGTAAGTCCGCCACCCGTTGTTCCGACAATGGCTGACATAAACAGCCGCATTGCTGGATCTGGTTTCAAGACTATAAAGCCGAGTCGTGGTGGTAGGGGTCTGTTTCTCGCAAAATAAAATAAAAAAAATTTCCGACTAATTCATAAAACGCAAAAAATGCTTTACCCACCACACATGAATTTCATTTACAGCATGATTAATAATTGAAGCTTGAACTTTTTTACTTATAATAATGGCGGCATTTGACGTGCCGAGTGAAATGTTGGACATCGCTTCGGCGGTACCCGATGATAATAGCATCGAATCGTTTGAATACCGCGAGTATGAATCACAAAACCCTGCGGCTATTAACAATGGCCAGGCCATACAGATAGACATCCAGAACCAAGACATTTTCACGCAACCTTCTAAAAGTTACCTTCTTGTGGAGGGCAGGCTTACATCAACTGGTGCGGCTTACATCGCAGACTCGTTGGTGTCATTCATCAACAACGCCATCCCGTACATGTTCTCTCAGATTCGATACCTGGCTAACAACACCGAGATAGAGAATGTCATGTCTCCTGGGCAAGCCACGACGATGAAAGGCATGCTGGTATACGGCGACGACTTCTCCAAAGGCGAAGGTTTAAACATGTGTTGGCAGAAGGACACGAGTGCGGCGGCGGCGACCGCGAATATCGGCTTCGAGGCCCGTCGACTGATGATCATTGGAAAACCCGTCCCTATTGGAACGTTTTCATTCATCGTTCCCTTAAGACATCTATTCGGCTTTTGCGATGATTACCACAAAGTCGTATACGGGATTAAACACTCCTTACTGCTGAGCCGGCAGGGAGATGCAGACGCGATCTTCAAGGAAGCCGCAGCGACCAATGGCCAGATCGCGCTGACTAAACTCTCCTGGTTCATGCCGCATATAATACCCGCTCTGGAGTATAAAAGCATGCTTATGAAGCAGATTGAAGCCAAGGTTAAGGTACCTGTGGCATTCCGCGCCATGCAATGCGACAACATTGCGGTGCCACGAGCGACGACTTTTTCCTGGCGTTTGAGCGTTAAGTCGGGCACGGAAAAGCCACGCTGGATTCTTGTTGCTTTTCAGACTGGAAAGAATGCACATCAAGGCCAGAATCCGGCACTGTTTGACCATGCACAGGTTCGCAACATATTCGCTATGCTCAACACCGATCGCTACCCCGTGGTTGACATGAATCTCGACTTCACCAAGAGGACAACCTCTCGCGCTTACAAGGCCCTACGTGACTTCAAGGAAGAATATTGCGGCATAGACGCGCGTGAATCGTCATGCCAACCGACACCAATCGAATTTGTAGATTTGTTTCCGATCTTCGTTCTGGACGTGCGCAGGCAATCTGAACGACTTAAAACCTCTGTACAGGACATACAAATCAAGGTGGACTTTAACGAAGGGGTACCAAATAATACGACAGCATATGCCGTCCTGATCAGCGACCGACTCCTGAATTTTGAATCGGATGGCAGCAAATTCAACGTCGTCTACTAGAAATCGGTTTTTCACATTTAGATACAAGGCCCTCTTTTAGATATATTTTTTCCAAAAATGAAAACTGAATACGTTGCGTTCGGCCTTTCACTGACCGAAGGGCAAAAGCAAACATTAGCTAGAGCTGCGCGCGCCGGCACTGGTGCCACGATCCGACTCGCTCATGGCCAGCTTCGTGGAGACGATAAGCTCGCGCTTACGAAAGTTCAAGCCGCCCGAATCGTGAAGAAGATTTCGGAAGGCGTTGGCATGGAGCTGAGATTCACCAAAACGCAATTGAAAAAGATGACTAAAATGGGTGGATTTCTTCCACTACTGGCTCTCCTCCCGCTGCTTTTTGGTGGGTTATCCGCGGCGGGTGCCGTGGCTGGTGGGACCGCTGGGGTAGTAAAGGCTGTGCAGAGCAAACAGGCCAGCGACGCTGCACTGGCGGAGGCGGCGCGTCACAATCGCGAACTCGAGGCCCAGGTCCGCGGGACTGGTTTATATCTCGGGCGTGAGACTCGTGGTGGTTGTTGCCCAATGTGTAAAGGATCGGGTCTCTACATCGGACAAAAAAACTAAAACCTCTTAGCAACTTCGATATAGAGAAAGTTGCCAGGGCGCTGCCGCATTTCCGCGGTGTTTTCATGCGAGATGGTCTGCATGCCGCGGCTCGTGAGAAGGAGTGTGGAGTTGTTAATTTAGATTCTGGTTCCGGCGATGGTACTCACTGGGTTGCCTATTGGATAGATGGGCCTACAGCCATCTATTTTGACAGTTATGGGCTGGATCCGCCTCTCGAAATTTCTCGATATTTAAACCGTTCCATAAGAACTCAAACGTTCCAGCTACAGGGGCCCGATGATGTGGTATGTGGTCATCTCTGCCTGACCGTGCTAAGAGAGCTCGCTGCCGGAAAGAATTTTGAAGACATCGTGCTTGACCTATGTTAGACTTCCGTCACCTTTTTGTATATAAAAAATGCCGGTTGATAAATTTGGAAGAGACGGTGGAGGTGGGGTGGGAGGGGGGCAGATAAGCGCCGCTGGGCTCGTCCACAAAGCGGGTGATACCATGATGGGAATTCTGTCGGCTGGAGGTTTTCGACTGACAAACGTGGGAACGCCCACGATGGAAACAGACGCCGCGACAAAGGCTTATGCAGACATCATAGATCAGGACAACTTACAAATCACCGGTGGAACGATGTCTGGTGTTCTAAAAATGGGTGGTCACAAAGTTACTGGGCTGCCCACAGACGCTGGTGCGTCTGAAAGCGACGCTGCGAGCTGGGCACAAGTGGTACGATACGCGGACCAGAAGGCGACCGCAGCCGAAAATCATGCAGACCAAAAGCTTATCGATGCCAGGCAGTACACGGACGAGAAGAATGCGGGGCTGAGAGATTCCGTTAGGCGGTATGCAGATGACAAGGACCTTATTGTTAAAAGTTATGTTAACGAGCAAGATGTTATCGTCAGGAATGCGTGCGTGCTCAAATCCGGCGGCGTAATGACTGGAAGTTTAGTTATGGGTGGCCACCGAGTTACTGGGCTCCCAACAGAAATTTCAGGATCCGATAGCGACGCAGCGAGTTGGAAACAAGTGTCAACAGCGGTCGCTGGCGCTCTAGTAAAACTCGATAGAGTACCAACGGAGTCGTTGCATGTGGTGAATAAGCGGTATGTAGATTCCCGCGACGCTTCTTACAGACAGTACGTGGATGAGAAGGTCACCACCGCTAGAAGATATGTGGACGAGAAGCATGCTATCGTAAGAGGCGGGCATGTGCTCAAAACCGGCGATTCTATGACTGGTGATTTGACCATGGGTGGTAAAAGAGTGACTGGGCTGCCAACAGAAATTCCAGGATCTGATAGCGACGCCGCGAGTTTGAAACAGGTGACGCAGCTGATCAGCAACGCCACTAAGAATAATGATACGGCGCCGGCTGGACCAAAGTACTTGACTAACAAACGGTATGTGGACGCGAAAAACGCTGAGATTGGAGCTTCAGTTAGACTCTATGCGGACCAGAAAGCTGAAGCTGCTAAGACGTACGCCAACGAGCAAGATGTTATCGTTAGGAGCGCATGCGTGCTTAAAGCTGGTGATGCAATGACTGGTGATTTAACCATGGGCGGTAAAAGAGTTACTGGGCTCCCTACGGGCGCAGCAACGTCCGAAAGCGACGCGACGAGTATGGCACAAGTATCGAAGCTGATCGCCGACAACATGACAAAGAGTGATAGAGTACCAACAGAACCGTTGCATGTGACAAATAAACGATACGTTGACGTGAAAAACGCTGAAATTGGAGCTTCCGTTAGACTCTATGCGGACCAGAAAGCTGACGCCGCTAAGAGATATGCCAACGAGCAAGATATTATCGTTAGGAACGCCTGCGTGCTAAAATCCGGCAGTACCATGACCGGTGATCTGGCTATGGGTGGTAAAAGAGTGACTGGGCTCCCAACAGAAATTCCAGGATCCGATAGCGACGCTGCGAGTTTGAAACAAGTGACGCAGCTGATCACCATCGCCACTACGAATAATGAAACGCCGCCCTCGGGACCATGGTACCTGACCAACAAGCGGTATGTAGACAGTGAGATAGCTAATGAACGGCGATACGCGACGAGCATCAAGATTCTCAACTACAGCGGCCACATTCCGCCCCTATCCAGAAACGTTTCCGAAACGGGTTTTATTGCCTCAGCCAACGAATCTTTACCCACTAACCCGCCTCATATGGCATTCAACTCGGGTGTGAGGGGTGAGTGGAAGACGGCGTCCAGATCGAGAGCCGATATTTTGGATCAGGGTAGTGGGACTTGGTTACAGATTGAATGCCCGACGCCTGTGCGAGTATGGAAGGTTAGTCTGACTGGGGGAATTAGTTCTACTGCTCCGCGTGTCACGTCCTGGAGGATTTATGGGACACCCGAAAATGGAAATAGATTTGATGAGCTCATCACCTCCAATGTCACTTTGACTAATTCTGCACAAGAGTTCACCTTCACAACTCAGAGTTTATACAAAAAATTCAGGCTGATGGTCTTGGCCACCAGCCCACCACAACCTACTTTTGGAATAACCCACTTCCAGATCTATACATATTTTAGACACGGGGGATAGTCAGTAGTATAGAAAAATATGACTGACACGCACTACAAGATTCGGGGGTATCTCCGTCAACACGGAGAAATAGACATGTGCAAATACAGCATAGACAGTCTAGGTGATGTGGGCCACTGGGGGTACGACATCCCAAAGCCCACCGCAGAGCTTTTGACCGCGGTGCCTCAACAGCACATCGACTTCGTGTCGGACGATTACCACAGCCGCGATATCTATACGGCGGCCGGAACGGTAACCACGACTGCGTGGCAAACTCTTCCATTGACCGCTGCGCGTTTTCCGTGTATAACTTTGCAAACCACCAATCAGGGGGTTTCGTTAGAGGGCGGGTTCTGGAAGCTTACAATGTTTGGTGTTAGTACCGGTGATGCGTCAGTTCGCATTATTACAGCCGCGGGTAGCATCGATCGTACAGTTGACATTCAAAGTGGACAATTTGATGCATCTAGGGCAATATTCATTCCAGGACAAACGAGTTTTCGAATTGAAGGAAAAAAGAGAGGCGTTTTAAGTACTTCAACTATTGAGTTAAACGTAACGTTACTGATAGAGCAACTATAAAAAAAGTATGTCTTTGTACCCACCGCTGATGGAGTCAACAATTTCGTCAGACACGACGTCGCAAACATTTCGCTTGCAGAAGATCGGCGAAATAGAAGCATTCCTGAGGTCTGAGGCGATAAGTCGGGGACAACTGTGTAAAAAGTATAAGAGGGTTGTAGATGCGGCTAATGGGGCGTCGGCCGGCCTTGCTATAGTTAGTCTTGGAACTGGGGTGGGTGGGGCAGCTATGTTAGCCACTGGTATTGGTTTTATTCCTGGTATTGTTCTGGAGAGCTTAGCCATAGCTACGAGTTTTCTGGATATCATTGGAAATGTTGTCAGTAGAAGTTTTGTTGCTAAAGCTTCAAAACACGACGAAATTTGTATTTTGGCGGAAAGTAAGCTAAACACAGTACACGACCATATTTCTCGGGCGTTGGAGGATACGGCTATTAGCGATGAAGAATATAAGCTTATTCTGGGAGAGGAGGAGAAATATAGAACGATGAAACGTGATATACAAAGCAAGAATGGAAAAAAAGAGTTGCCGAGTCAAAGCAAAGACCAGGTGGTGGCAGAACTAATCAAGAAACTAACCAGCGCTGGGTCTTGCCCACGAACCTCAAAATAAAAGTTTTCATCGTAGGTGGTTGGAGTAGTGAGTCTGTAATTCCTAGCGCACCACCAGCATATGCCTTTAACGACCACGAAAACAGATGATTTTTAATCTAAAAAATGGCACACGGGCCTATAATGTGGTCATATTTTGGGGGGTGACTTCGAATCCCTCTTATACATCTATTACCAACAAACTTAATAATGAGTATTAAAATCGATTTAATCGTAGCGCATACTAGTAAAAACATAGTAAGTCATGCTACTATATGGAAAGGGTGCTGGATTTTTTTCGAAAATCGTCATATGTCTTCAAAAACTAGCAGAATTTTTTTATCACCTACGGAGATTTTGAAATTTCAATATCTAAGTCAATTCTTAACATACTGATGTAATGTAAACATTAATTTTTAGCACTTTATCTCCTCTTCCATTCCTTTCGTCAAAAAATTTAAATATTTATATTTGGTTGCGCCAAAAATGCATAAAAATGAAGACCCCCGTAAAAAAATGATTGCAGATGTGTGTTCAAGCGCATATAAAATATATTTTCTTGCTAAAACATTTGTATTGTGAATATAATAAATGTGCAGAATGCATTGCCCGACAGAACAGAAAAAACAATTCGGATATAAATTTATAAATGCTGTAGCTATGACTGTTTAAGTGACTGGACCCCCGAAAGAAATTACTGTTTTTCTGTTTTTCAAGGTCAAATAAATATATTTCCTGGCTACAATATTTCTATTGAAAATATAATCAATATGCAGAATTCAATTCCAGACTGAATACATAAACATTTAGCAATATATCTATATATACTGACTAAGTTATGTAAGGTTTACTACATGGGCCCCACTCAAAAAATTTAAATTTATATCTTTAAGGCGCTATAGAAAAATATTCTAAGTGTAGCTTTTTTGGTTTGAACAAGCTAAATGTTCGGCAGGCAATGCTGGATAGAATAAAAGAAAAATTAGGAATATATTTTTATATATGAACTGGAAACAATTAGTTTACTATATTGACCCTACTAAAAAATCATATTTTCTGATATTTAAACCGCTATATAAATATATTCTGGCTACAGTTTCCTATTGTAAATATGATAATTGTTCATCAGGATATGCTAGATTGAATGCCAAAAGAATTAAGAACATATCTATATATTTGCACCAACTAAGTTACATTTTATTAAGACCCATTCTGTCGATATTTACCGTGCCACGCTAAACAGCGTAGGCCAACGATTATGTGTAGCCTATTATGAGGCTTGTATAAACAGCCTGAATTATTCATGAAAGATTTACGACTTTGTTTACAACCTAATCATAGCTGTTTTGTCTACGGTGGCCTGTATGGGCTACTAAAATAAGGGTGAAAATGTGCGCTTTTTCGGAATGAAATAATAAAAATAGTTGTAAATATGAATAAATAGGACTCACACAGGCCACCGTATTTGTGAACTAAGGTTTTACAGTATAATATATTCGGATTTTCCGTCTCTCACCTAGTTTCCTGCATTGCGATTCGCTGGCGGAAGCTGTTGATCTGGTTACAGTATGGTTAATAGCCTGGAATGGGACACGTGCGAAAAATCGATAGCGTTTACTTTAATGGATTTTGGCTCCTTTCGCATTAAATTTCTCCGAGAATAAATAATTTCATCCGACGGAAAGGTGACTTAAAAATCTGGGTTGGTTTTGTCTATTGATATCACTAGCGAATTTTTATGCATTTCGTCCTTTTCTAGACATTTTTGGAGCGTTTATGAAATGTCTGGAGCGTTTATGAAATGTCTAGAGAGTTTAGGTTGTGTCTGAAATATTTCTGAAACGCATTCTAAATGGGTCAACCGAGTTATTTTTGGCATTGGCATGGGTCAATCGAGTTATTTTAGTCACAGCGTGGAGAGATGGCTGTATGTTTCTATAAAAGTATGTGCTGCACACAGAAATACTGACTTTGGGTGAACAATTTTACATGTCGCAGATTTGCGTTTTCTTCACGATTTAAATTGAAAAATACTTTATTTGTATTTATATAAATTTCGATTGACTGGTTGATTAAAGGATTGGGGTTTTCGATTGTTCGCGAGAAAACAGTTGCCTGCCCAGGCTTCCTTCTATTGAGCCTGCGTTCAAAATCTTCCACTCCTTTTTGATAGCCAATTGTGATAAAAGCCCTGGACTTCTGTAGCGTCAGGCTTCTTCAGAGCCAGTCTTTTTATATCAACAGGCTTCTATTGGGCCTGCGTTAAAGGCTTCCGTAGAGAGGGTCTTTTGTATTCTAGGACTTCTATAGCGCACTGCGTTAGCCCACTCACTTGTCATCGCGATTCAAAAGACTTCTAGCCATGATAGCCATAGGCACTGCTTGGAAACTGATCTTTGATAAGGGTCCGTGGATCCTGTGGGCCCTCTGTGGACCCTTTTCTGTAGAGACAGTCTAATATATCAAATCGCTTCTGTACAGCCTGCGTCAACCCACTCACTTGTCATCTACTACTGGTCTAGAATTCTGCATGGATTATACAACTGGTCTAGAATTCTGGATTGGTTATACAACTGGTCTAGAATTCTGTATGGGTTATGCAACTGGTGTAGAATTAGGTATAGGTTACGCAACTGGTCTAGACATCTGTATGGGTTATGCAACTGGTCTAGAATTCTGTTTCTGTTATGCAACTTGTCTAGAATTCTGTATGGGTTATGCAATTGAGTTCTTGTGGGGCGTGGTGGCTCAGTGGTAAGTTCAGCGCCTTGTGACCGGAGGGTTGCAGGTTCGAATCCCACTCTAGCCGCTGCGTACGGACCTTGGGCAAGTCCTTTACTCGCAATTGCTCGTGGCGCTTCGGCGTGAAAACTCCGACACAGTATCAAATGCTGTAGTCGGGAGCGCCTCTGAGTAGTAGTTGACTTCGAGAGGCGCTATAGAAATATCCGGAACAAATAAATAGATAAATAAATTGATCTAGACTTCTGGATTGGTTATACAACTGGTCTAGAATTATGTATGGGTTATGCAACTGGTCTAGAATTCTGTATGGGTTATGGAACTGGTCTAGAATTCTGTATGGGTTATGCAACTGGTCTAGAATTCTGTATGGGTTATGCAACTGGTCTAGAATTCTGTATGGGTTGTGCAACTGGTCTAGAATTC
This sequence comes from Allolobophora icterica, assembly GCA_963556255.1. NCBI lineage: Eukaryota > Metazoa > Annelida > Clitellata > Crassiclitellata > Lumbricidae > Allolobophora > Allolobophora icterica. Next base: position 59,760,304 of record OY744604.1, on the reverse strand, counting down.
TGTTTGAGTTATGCAACTGGTCTAGAATTCTGTATTGCACTGACCTCCAAATATCTGAGCGTGTATAGAATCACTATATATGTATCCTACAATGAATTGTTGGATCATATGTAGGCTACAAATGTGCTGAATAATTTCATTTTGAGCTTTTCTTGCTTAGGCCTAATTATTCTCTTTGCATTAACTGACTATAGATAAAGCACACAAATAATTACTCTCTCCGTAATTACAGGTCTGCGTCTTAACGATCATCAAAGGCTTGCATCCAACCACAGGCAAGATGAATATTAATTAACTGTAGCAATTCCGTCTTCATAAAATGAACCATACAGTTACGCCACAATTTTCACCCGCCCTAGATTGAACTCGACATGCGAAGTTTACCATTGGTTGATACCACAACCACAATCATCGGAAGTTTGCGCATACATCGAATTGTTACCGCTGGAGATTGCAGAGATTGCAATTGTCATCGTAATAACAAAAAACACGGGTCTACGGCGTCACTTCAAAAGAAACTCATCAAAGAAAAAGTTTGATTATCTTTTTAATGATCGCCAATTTTTTTACATGCTTTGGAGTCGTCAGACTTCTTATGACCTGCATTGTTTAACTTAGTTTCTGATTCTTTGACCTTTCTCACGAGTCTGATAACTCTCTATTAATTCTTCCGATTGTTTGTATATATAGGACTTTTTGGTCTGCAAAGATGACACCTCTAATGCCAAGTAAATTCAGCTCCCCTTTTATCATCGCCTTTTCGCAGTGCTCGGACCATCACTATGGCAACAGGTTGCCTATAGGAACCCGGGACACGAACTGCTTGGTCTTCATATGCTTCTATCCGTAGACATAGGCGTAGACTCTGGGTGGGGGTGGGGGGAAGCAGCGGCACTCTAAGGCGGAACTCAAAGCTGATTGCCTTCGAGGGTATACGCACTGATCGAGAATGCGACCCGTGTCGATTTCACTTGACGGTTTCGGGATTCGAAACCCGGACGCAGAGGTGCAAATCCACTGGGCTAACCACACTGCAGCTACCCTCCCACATCCAACGCAAAGCCGCGGTGGTAGTTCAGTCCACTCTGACGACGATTACGGTTGTTACACGTTGCATGCAACAGACGCTCATTGGTTAAGCGTTTGCCCTGTAGCACGAAATGCGCTAGTTCGAGTCTTCCCTTGTATGCAGGGACATTGACTGCGTGGCTTAGCACCATCATTTGTTTCGCTGTAATTAAATAGTGGCGCTATACAAATGTAGGAAATCATTAACGCATGCGCAGATTGTTACATGTTTCAAGCAACGCCATCTGTCGAAAGGACGGCGTTTAACATCATTAGCATGATGTACACTGTACAGAAGTTAAGCATCAATAGTAGGTTGTAATCGTAATCTCCAAATTTCTAAAGCGCCATTCGAAGGCCAAGCACAGGGCACCAACCGATTCACGAGCGCTGGACAATTGTAGGTGAGCAACTTGTCAAAGGTCGCAATGCAGTGGCTTGAGGTATAGAGTCGAACCTGCGACCCACCCGTTGCAAGGCACAGAACATACCACTACACCACCGCGTCCCACAGGGACTTTGGACTAGAAAGGACAATATCCATCACCCAAATCTCTGCATTATCGATGCTTACATCCAGGTCTAAATTACTCAGAAATGTCAACATGCACAATACTTTCTTAAACTGTCAAATGTACTTAAACTGTAAGAAAATTTTCAGGTAGAACTAATAGAATGAAATAGTGTGCATGTAGCTGATTTGGGCTAGTATCTACAAAATTCATAAGGGGGAAGGCCACTAATAGTGGCGTAAACTTGCCCAAAATATTGGGGGGATTTGGTTATTCATTCTACACTTGTTGCATTTGGTGTACAGTCCATCTCAATTATTGGGGAGGGGGCACGTGGCCCGGCTGCCTCCCAGAGTCTACGCCTATATATGGCTACTGCTCACTGCACACTTTATAGACAAGTCAACTGCACACTGGACATTGTCAAGTGCAAACTTTGTTTCAGAAAGCCCTGTATTTTAGTCCCTTGTTACATCTTATGGCTGTAGTAGACTATAGCAGTCTACAACAAGGCCGCTGACATCCAACTTACATTAACACTAAACACAGATGCGCGTTGAACAAACGTTCTAAATGTTAGCAGCCAGCGTTTAACGACATCTTGCGGCCGCCAGGGAAATAATATTGAGGTCGACTTTGACTTACTTTGTCAAAATCGTTTCATGCAATGGGAGCACAAACTTGCCAAACGGCACTTTCTGTTTAACGACACGGTAACAAACATAATCAGCCTCAATCTCCTCTTAAATACAGACTTGGGATTGGCACCGTGCACCATGAAACGGCACTAACGGAGTTACTCGTGCTAACCAGAACAGTTCTCGTTACTTGAACCTGATGGACTAATGCAGAATAATATAGAATACGCCTAATAGAACAATGAATTTACAATTGTTTCTGCAGTAATTGTAGAGCCTTGAAACCAACTGAGACAACTGAGAAACGATTTAATCGTAAAGCATAATTGTAAAGAATCGAAAATAGAGTCGGCATGTTGAGGGAATTACTGGTCACTTTGCAAGTATACCATGTGATCACGGAAGCATTGAGAGAGCGCATCAATGCAATAGAATCACGCCATCTAACGTTTCCAAAGCAAACAAGCTGACATCATCGGTTGCTTGAAGTCATTCCTTATAACCTTTCTCTTTCTGACTCTGATGTGAGACTAGATGAAGAAAAGTCTATACACAAGTATACAGTACTGTCAGATTATGACTGTTGCTGCCTAAATGTTTGCCCCCCACAAACAGAAGCTATAGGCCTCACGGGCTTCCGGAGGATGTAAGGAGTCATTTGCCCATCGATTTGGAAAAATGTCTCGTTTTCTGTGTTCATGAACAGCTCATGCAAACACGTCATTCCCCCTAGAAAAATGTTGCCCCATAGAAAATTTCCCCCCCTAGAATAATTCCTGCGGATGCCCATGATAGGCCTATCATAATTAGAACGAAATCTGACATAAGTTAGGGCTTCAATCCAGCAATAATCCAGCATCCTGCCCCGTGGAATAATCACTGTTTTGACTTTTGGCATTTTTAAACCGACAAAGACGAACAATGCAGTTCTTGGGGGGGGAGGGACACGTGAGTTTTGCTCCAATGTCTGAACAGTAATTTTTTTAATTATGAGTTTAACCATATATTTTTAAAATATTTACTGAAATCCTACTGTACTGTCCCAGTATTATGAAAAAGGAAGGCGTTCAACCGATAAAGGAGGACGGGAGGATGTGAAGTAGGAGACTGAGCAGGAGGAGGAAGAAGAAGAAAAGAAGGAGGAGTAGGAGGAGAAGAAGGAGGATGAAGAAGAGGAGGAGCGTTGCTCCGCTGCTGCTGCTGCCGCGTGGATCTGTCACGAGAGGGCGCTGCGAGGACACAGACAACGCATGCATGTGTCCATGTGTCTGTGTGTATCCGTGTGCTTAGATGTCCATGTGTACCTGTGTTTCCATGCGCCTGTTTCTGTCTGTTTGCATCAGATCTGTCTTTATGTCTACCTGTGTCTGTGTACCTTGTGTTTACTTGAGCCTGTCTTTCTGTCTGTGTGTGTTTCTGTCTGTCTGTGTGTGTTTCTGTCTGTGTGTGTTTCTGCCTGTCTGTGTTTCTGTCTGTCTGTTGTCTGTCTGTCTGTCTGTCTGTCTGACTGTCTGTCTGTCTGTCTGTCTGTCTGTCTGTCTGTCTGTCTGTCTGTCTGTCTGTCTGTCTGTCTGTCTGTCCAACGTTAACGGCACAAGTCTGGCCAGCAGAACAATGAGAGTTTAGCGTCCGCCGTCCCCACCCCATTCGGTCTGTGCGGAAAGGAGGGTGGGTGGGGAGGGGCGTGGCCTTGGGTGGGGCTCGAGACCAACAACAACAGCGACTCTTGAGAGACGAGTCAATAGATGAAAGGATGGGAAGAAACTATTATCAAGATGCCAGCTTCTTAGTGCGAACACACTCACACACACACGCATATAAATATTGGCCTCAAAGTGCCTCGCCTTTGGTCCTTCGAAGACCTCTTAGTGTTAGATTGTCGCCCCTCGTTCTACCCCTTCTCCCGTTTTTCTTCCTCCTCTTCCTATCCTTCCTCCAGACGCGAGTCTAACTCAGCATGGAGGAGGCATAATTGGGACGAGATACGGACGCAGGCGACTTGAAGCGAAGAGATCTTATCACGCACAAGAGTCTCGCTAAGAACACGGACAGCGCGCCATCAATAGCGAGTATCTAGTATGTAGACGCTGCCACGTCTATGGTCTGTCGCCTGCCTCATCGGTAATAGGCGCAACAGAAAGCTGAGCATTGTCTTCGTATCATAATAGATCCTCTGATATCGACGTTGCTTGATCGCTAACGATGCGCCCTCTGCTCTGACCCTTTTGTGCCTAATAAAATCGATCAAAGAGCCAGCCAGCTAATTGATAAGCCTTCGCCTAAATATATATTATAACCCGGCGTCGAAGGTGAAAAGCGTTGCCTATATCCTTCGTTTGTTTGTATGTCTGGGCGTTGATGCGGGCGTCTGACGATCGTGCGAGACAGATATTAAACTGCGCCGGAAAGGGAAGAGGTGGAACTTCCGGGAACGACGACTGCAGCGAATCAAGCGAGACTAAGACAATATGTCCTGGGTTAGACTTCTCCCATCTGAAAGTAACATAGAACCTCGGCGAGGGAGTGCGCTCAGGTTGGTCTATATACAATTACGTACGCCCTTGTTATCAGACTGCTTCAATTCGGCAATTTCAATATCAGAACCACAAATCCGCGCATGTTATGAGGGCTTTTTTTATGAGTGATCGAATGCCAGATTATACTTCAACTACCCCTTCTCCTTACCTTTACCTTGCCTTGTTTTTGCCTACTTTTTATTCCATTGCTTGCCTTGTTGTCTTACCTTGCCTTACATTGCCTTGCATTGCCTTACTTTGCTTTACATTGCTTTACATTGCCTTGGCTTGCCTTGCATTACCTTGTTTTACATTGCTTGACCTTGCCTTGAATTGTCTTGCATTACCTTGCTTTACATTGCTTGACCTTGCCTTACCTTGCTTTACCTTGCCTTGCACTGCCTTACCTTACCTTGCCTTTGCGCAGCCTTACCGTGATTACCTTGCCTTATCTTGCCTTGCATTGACTTTCCTCGCTTTCCCCTTTGCTACAATCCTTGCCATCACTCGTGATGTCTTCTTGGCCAATTCAGTCTTGCAACATTGCCACTCCTATGACTCAGGCTATGAGTCCTAACGCTTCTGGACCTCCTCTGTCTTGCTCCATCTTTCATCGTCCTCTGCTTTCCTCTGCTCTTGCTCGTGTCCCATTCATTCCGCGATTATGACTTTCAGAGTACGACTTCACATGACCCATATCTGTTGGCTTTGTTCGTATATTATCGTGGCTCCGAAAGATCTTTGTTATTCCACAACTTTAATCCTCCTCCAATCTTCATCGCATGGGTTCTGCGTTCTTTCCTGCATCAGTGTCAAATATCAACTTCAAGACACACACACACACACACACACACACACACACACACACACACACACACACACACACACACACACACACACACACACACACACACACACACACACACACACACACACACACACACACACACACACACACACACACACACACACACACACACACACACACACACACACACACACACACACACACACACACACACACACACACACACACACACACACACACACACACACACACACACACACACACACACACACACACACACACACACACACACACACACACACACACACACACACACACACACACACACACAAATAATACACAGTTATTATTTCTGTGTACAACAGTTATCGCCGTTCAATGGTGAATGCTATGAGCATACATATAAATTATAGGCTCATCGCTATCATCGCCAATGAATTCTAACAGTAAAGTCAACCAATTGAGTCGAAAAGATAAACAAAAGGAATTTATGACGCTAAGCTCATATTTCGTTATGTCTTAACATTGAATCGGTGTTCACATCAATAAAGAGACTGACGAAGGCGTTTCACGATCGTTACAAACTGAAATAAAATGTCCAAACGTGTATCATTCTCATTGAATGATTATGCAAATGCAGCGAGTACGCATATGTAAATAAACGGTATCTGGCTCGCATGTCGCATCTGATACACTGTATTCTATTCCTTTGCGTCACTCCTTTTCGGCCGTTGTCCCAATCACCGAAATTAGCGACCTCTTTCGGGCGCCACGAGAGCATTGAATACGTCCTTCCGGTGCCTAAGCACATTCCAAATCACACCCGAACAGAGTCGTTTCAGCGCCGGACAGTTTTTACCGCTAGGAGCGACACTGAAGCGATTGCAGAATTATCGTCGTCTACAGCGTATCATTCGTCACAGCTCTCAATCATCCGACGCACTTGTCAGCGCGTCGCATCTCTATTCGATTCTGGAATTACCGAGCGCGTCGCTGATGACTTCCAGAATCGCTGAAAGCAGAGCGGCGTCACGCTTCGCCGACTTGCCTACCTATCGCCAGCGAGGCTTTGTCGGCGCGCACCGTATCTTCGCCGCAGCCCGGAACGCCGATTCTTAAGGCGAGACAGATCGGCGCCGAACCGGTAACGCTGCCAATGAGCGCGTCGATCAGTTCCGCTTGGCTGAATGCTCAATCGCCGGGGCACCGACCCAGTCCGGAAGAGCGAGAAATCACCGGCGGACATCTCGGCCAGATCGTAAATAACCGCATGGCTTTACGCGACGTGGTTGCAAGGGAAACATGCACCGCATGAGGTAAGATGCTGCGCATTGTTGGAGAAATTAACCGCTGGAATCAAAACTCTGTGCGCTATACATGTAGCATTTGACATTCGTTATCAATTTATGTAAGATAAAGATATGTAGTGAATAAGGTATTTTCTGACAAAAGAATCAGAAATGTACGAAACCCTGCAAAATTATCACATGCAATGTAATTTATTACGCCTACGACCTTCGCTCAGTAGATGGATAAAGGACACAGGACTAGAAAAAGATGTGTTACTTACTTACTTGGTAGAAAATGATTCAACTCTAAATGGAAACTTCCGAAAAGATGCAGATTCTTCTGCAAAGTTCGGAAATATTTGAAAGTAACGAATGACAAGGGAGACTTTTGAGTTATTCTTAACTGCGATTACTCCACGTGTTTCTTCTGCATTAATGTATTAGGGTTCAGTAGTCGTGGCTTCGCTTCTATCATTCACAGAGCATGTAATATTAAAACACGGACGCAGTCTAACGAAGATCGAGAAACGTATGGATAGCCAGAAACAGACAGACAGACAAAACGAAGGAAAAACCGACCGATTGAAAGAGAAAGAAAGAGAGATCCAGACAGACAGACAGACAGACAGACAGACAGACAGACAGACAGACAGACAGACAGACAGACAGACAGACAGACAGACAGACAGACAGACAGACAGACAGACAGACAGACAGACAGACAGACAGACAGACAGACAGACAGACAGACAGACAGACAGACAGACAGACAGACAGAGACACATATACAGAGACACAGAGAGAGACAGAGACACAGAGACAGAGAAACATAGAGACAGAGAGACAGAGCCAGAGAGCTAGAGACAGAGAAACACAGAAGACAGAGAGACAGAGACATACACAGAGACAGCCAAGTATAAAAAGCCAAATAGCAGAGATGACAACGTTATAAGAGGCAAGCACACGTGCACACTATCAAAACGGACAGTAGATCCAGAGGGTGCCAACCTGGCCATGCCCATCGATTTTGGGGTTTTGCGATACGTAATTACGTATGCCATTCACTTGCCCCCAACTGGTATAGGAAACTGCTCATAATAATTATAGTAATGATCGTGAACATCCCGGATGGTAAAGAACTGCTGGTATAAAAATGCTGAAATAAAACAATAAATAAGAACTGTGACTAAATAAAAAATTTACAGAAATCTAGAGAAAATTTTAAAAACGGGACAAAAGGAAGTAACAATTTAGAAATTCTGCGGTAACAAATCACCGAGAAAAGGGTCGATGACTAAAACAGGTCATCAAACATTTTGTCAACAGAAAACGATCGTAAAATGTTGTAATGATCGTCCGCTTCTCAACTCATAAATCCACCGTCAGTTGCCGACAAAAGCAGCTTGCGTGCACACGCAGTCTATTGCTCACTGTCGACTGTCGACATTCAGTTTTATTGTTTCCATAAAATTTTTACTTATAGACAATTATTTAAAGACAGAAAGAAAGAAAGACACAAAGACTGGCAGCTACAGAGACATTCTTGTATAGATACTATAGTCATGCACAAAGACGGAGGTAGTCAAGACTCGTGTCGTATCTAGGCATTAAAAGATGTGGCAAGTAGCAGTTGTCCCATTTCCACCAACGGCACCGAATCTATAAGTCCAGGTCCAGGTAGCTGTCAGTGGCTGCCCTATCGCCCTAACTGTCACCCCCTCTCCGCTCAAAGCTCAGCAACTGACCCACAGGAAAGAATCCATGCCCCAGGCACGCACGCGCACACACGGAGCCTATACTCCACCTCATGAGCAACGACACACCTTTCATCGACCAGCCGCAAGATGTCGCGTCGACGGCCGGCAAAAGACCGGCGGAAATAAACTCTTAGAGAACAACGGAAGCGACCGCCGTTTAAACCACTCCGTCGGCCCGACTGGCCACTTCCGTCGGCGCACGCGCACTCCTAATTCAGCCTTTCCTGTCTTCCGTCAAAATGGCGAACCCCGCCGTCGATTTCTGTGCTTAATAGCACGCGCCCCACCGACGTAATTCAGATCTTGCCTGATCTGGCGAAATTACTTAGCATCGTCCGGGGGCCGCGGATATTTGTTAATGAGCCGTTATAATTCAAATATTGCCTGACCTGAAGAAATAACAATACGCCGGCGACCGACCCAAGACGACAAATGCCCAGTTCATCAGCATCGCTCTCGCTGTCGCAGCAACCGGTGGTAGTTCCTCAAAGACAGTGCCTGCGGATGCTTAGAAGCGAACATGGGTACTTCCTTCCTTCCTGGCGCGATTGTCGCGCGCTTTCCTCGTTGACGTGGCGCCGGCAGAGATTTCGTGCTTCGTTGAGCACGCGTGCACGCAACCGTGACGAGCTATCGGCTCAAAGAATCCGTAACTGCCAAGTACTTGTCTGCACGAACGGCGATGTATTTAGAAAATTTATTGCGACGAGCGAATTCTGTGAGGAATTCTGAATAGAACTCTGCATTCAATACAGAATCGTCAACTGTGAACTGCCTTCTACAGTATATGTGTGCTCGTTTTCTGAGTTTAAAATAAGTGGATACTTTGCCGCCGTATGCATCGCTTTCATTGTTAAAAGAACAATGGCGAAAATATATGACTTTTGGCATTTACGTAAGAAGGCATCTAAGTTGAAGTTGAAGAGTACTAATTGCTTCTCCAGGCATTAAGGGCCATAATTAAACAATTAGCAAAAACACTTCGCCGAGTTTAATAAACTTAGTCCGTTATGACCTTAATTGGATACACGAGAAAAGGAAATATAAAAAGCACGAAAATGAAATATAAAAAGCACTAAATGAAAAGCGCTTTACAAATTTCAGGCTAGCTTTAATTTTAACTCACGTTGACATCCGAACAGTTTGCTTGACCATAATGATGTACACATAGACGTAGACTCCGGGGGGCAGCCGGGACACGTGCCCCTCCCCAATAATTGAGATGGACTTTACACCCAGTGCAACAAGTGTAGAATGAATAACCAAATGCCCCCAATATTTTAGACAAGTCTACGCCAGTGGACGTACATGTGACTCTAGTCTCTGTTATAGTTATAACTTAGCTGTTGATCATCTGGGCTGGGAGACAGGCCTCGGAATACTCATCAATGGATTACGAACATAGTTTAAAACGTGTTTAATTGAAGAAGATATATTCGTAGTAATGACTTGTCAAAGGATGAAAGATAAATAAATATACATGTAGGGGCCTAGCTTTTCTCATTGCGGAAACTCGGTGGCATCTGTAACAAAGTGTCGACACAACAGAACTTTAGATCTTTAAAGTTGGTTCGGTTTCACTTGCAAGCATGCAGGTGCTCCTATAGTCTGGCCAAACTTATTCCCCCACAAAATTTGAACTCTGAAAGTCACTTAGTACCATTTGCGTATGATCATTTCAAAGAAGTAATACAATAGCATAGGATCTCATGTAGTTTAATATGGTTTCAGCATATGAGGTTAAATTCAGTCGGATCCTGTCGGATCTTAGGTCCGTCGCCTGATAAGCCCCTATAATTTTTATGAGATCCACCACCCAAAAAAGAGATCCGTCACCAAACAGACAGACATCGGTTTTGAATGTTTGGATTTATCATCTAACATATTATTTAATGCTTTATTAAATATGTTTTAGAGAGAGAGAGAGAGAGAGAGAGAGAGAGAGAGAGACAGACAGACAGACAGACAGACAGACAGACAGACAGACAGACAGACAGACAGACAGACAGACAGACAGACAGACTGACAGACAGACAGACAGACAGACACAGAGACAGACAGAGACAGAGACAGAGACAGAGACAGACAGAGACAGACAGACAGACAGACAGACAGACAGAGACACAGACAGACAGACAGAGACACAGACAGAGACACAGACAGGCAGAGACAGAGACAGATTGGAGAGCTTCACAGTATCTTCACCATCAAGCCACCAGCTCTATAGTCAATCTGCCTCCTATCTCATTCTTTCCAGCCCTCAGTCACTGTTCATCTCAAAGCCTTCCAACCGATTCATATACCCTAGGGCCTACGGCAATGCGACTCTGCATGGAACGATCTCCCTCCTTAATTTCTCAAATTCCCAGATCCTCCACCAATATCGCCGCTCACCCACCACCACGTATGCCTCAAGCTCCTCTACATCTATCACCTCTCAGACTGTCTACTTCAAACGAACTTCTAGCCTCCTCAAGAATTCCTACCCTAATCCATCCTGCCTCCACCTTCCAATCTTCCTCGTCCCAGACGGATCCGCCCTATAGCAGCTCCTTCACTCTTCTGGCAGCCAGATTTTGATATTCACTTGGTACCTCTGGACAACCCCTCTGACAAGTAGCAGCGTTCGTGATAGGCTGGTGTCATGCGATTAACTTTTAAGTAGCGCTTTAGCCTTTGAAGATTACGATTACGATACGATTATCCAACTTTTTAGCCGATATTACATCGTTCTGTAGGAATCCTACTGAAGTCTTCGCGTACTGCAGATAGTGCTGTATACACCTTCGAGAAATACACGATTATATTGTCATCTGACTACAATATAATTATAAAACTATTTCTGTCAGTTAGTTTTATCTATGTGTCCTGTAGACAGTCAGTCACTTTCTGTCAGAATATAACTTATGAACACCTTAATTACGCCAAAGAGGCAGAAACAACAACCAATGAACAGAAGGTACAAAATTAATAACTATATAGGGCCTACTGCAGAGCGTCCGTCAACAGCAGTTCAATCCACGGTACAGACGTCATCAAACTTGGAGTTGGCAATGTCGTCATATTTAGTTATTAGTATACCAAACTAAGGCAGTGCCATATTTCTGCTAATTTTTTTCTATTTTCGTTCACAACACAGTCCTCGCCCTCTTTTCACTCCTTGTCCAATTTTCCTCAACCAGCCCTTTCATAAATTAGCACAAAATTATATATGAGCGTTTCTACGCGGTTCATCTCTTTGGTTTTCCCCAGGAGAGAATATGAAATTGTTTCACAGTTCGGCTTTCAGAGGGTGATGGATGGATACTCCAGCGTCGAGACCTCGCAGATAATAGCGCCATCTGCCCCAACGATTCCAATTACTTGCGGCCTTTTAGAATGGTGCGGAGACTAAGTGTTTATTCACTTCTGTGTGATTGCGGAATAGCCTGCAGTTTCATAGGAAGCTCCAGCTATATACTCAATTCGATAGTCGTATTTGAAATCTCCGAATTTCTTTAACGCCTAAAACACTAAGTCGTGCACCTATGGGAACTAGCTTACACACAGGCGCTGAGTCAAGTCAGAATCGGTGAATCAGATGGGGTCAGGTTTGATTAGGAGTCGAGACCCAGAGGTCAGACAGACGACTTTGACGGATGGTGCTTGCATTTGGACCAGTGTTTAACCTAGTCCCCCTCTTCTGGGAGGGGAAACAAGGTTTCTGGGGGGGGGACCAAGGAATTTACACACGACTTTTTCAAATTTCATCCATCTTCAAAGAGAGTTTCACACTTTTTCAAATTTCATCTTCCAAAAAGTTGATGACCTTTTTTTAGACATTCGTCCAACTTTTAAGACATTTCCTATACAAATCATTCTCTCAAACACGTTGATGACCTTTTTAAGGAATTCATCTCGCGAAAAGTATATTGCTCACCTTCTCGGGGGGAGAAGCATCTATCCTGGGTGGGGGATTTTCTCTCTCCAAAAGGTCTCTACATTTTAATATTGCTGGCCTCTGGGGGAAACTTCAATCCTGGGGGGGGGAATTTCCCCCCAAATGGTGTCTAGATTAAACACTGCATTTGGAGGGATATAAAAATCCGTGAAGAATAGGAAGTAGGCCCAAAAAGATAGGATTTTTCTGTTTTGGGTGGTATAGGCCTCAAAATTTCAAGAGCTGCAAAGTTTGGTGAGCTGGTAGATTGGATCGGATGGATATTAATCGAAGTTCTCGCAGAATATTTTGCAAAGGCGGGGGATATCTCCTTCAATCCCTACTGTGCTCACTCACATCTTTACTACTAATTCTTCTATCCGCAACTTGTGACATTCGATCAAAACCTCAGCTTCCTCGATCACGTCTCTCATCTTTCCACTCTTAAACTTCACGTACTTTTGTGACCTGCGTAGAATCCGCCCTATGCGTAACTTTCAAAATGTACCCTGTGTGGGAATTGTAGAAAAAAGATTGGGAGGGGGTTGAACATTTTATTCGTATTTTGAAAACTGATGTCAACGAAATTTGAAAGCAACTGGTTTCAACGCTACCAGTTTTGCAAGTCAGACTCGAATCAAAATCAATTCCTTTGTTGAGAAAATTCAAAATGCATAATATATGATAAGCTTACACCATAAAATGTCTTCTCTTGGTCAGAGAATAAGTGTCAAATAATGTTAAACCACAGCATAGCACAACTGAGGGGTTGGAAACGACCTCCTTATGTGTGCAATGAAGACTCAACTGTGGGATTCTAAGAAAGACTAGAGGGGTTGAACCCCCAACCCCCGACAATTCCCACCCTGAATGTACCTACCATACACGCAGCGGCGTCTATCCCCCGAAGTCATTGGAGCAACTTCCCCCTCCCCTCCCTTACCTTGCCTCGCCTTCCCCTCCCATTCCCTCTCCCGGCCACTGGATTGCAATTGACCTCTGAGCTGGCTGTATTCTGCAATTACTGCTATACAGTCTAAACAAATTGGGGGTCATTACACTGTAATACTAGTTACTCGCACCTAAATGCACATGCCATAGTCAAAGAGTTAGGCCAAAACAATTAATTTTTGCAGTCTGGAAAAAACATTGGATGACAAAAATCCTCACACATGACATACAATGATTCAACAAAGACTAGGAGAAACGCCAGGAAGTATTGTCTGTTCTGACACTTTGTATTAAGCTGAGTAACGCAGTGCGGCCTACCTTTCGTATTTCAAACCATGTTTTTCCTTGCAATGGCTCTTCCATTTGTCGGCACGCACCAGTTAACGTGTTGCAGCAAACTTCTAAGCATTGCAACTTCGCAATTCGCTTTTCTCGTGGCATTTTTACTAACATACTGTAACTAACTATCAGTATTCACTACAACGATGACTTAGACCATTATAGCCTACGTACCACTTGTTTGACAAAAACAGCGTTATTAATTTTAAAAATTGAACGAACGATGACTTCGACACATTACGCAGTGAGAGTGACGTCATAACTTTGGCAGTTAATGTTGGTTCTCTTAAAGTAGGCCTAAGTACGCTGTAAGCAATTTTGACGGACAGACGGACTAGATATTATTTAAGGAAGAATAATAGAACAGAGTTTTTCAAACAGTGGTCCGTGGACCAAGAGGGGTCCGCGAAGGATATGCACAATTATGCAGTCTTGTTGTCCTCGAGACCAAGGTCTTGGTCTCGAGTTCACTCGAGTTCGTTTTTAAAAGTCTTGGTCTTGGTCTTGGTCCTGATGTTCAAGGTCTTGGTCTTGGTCTTGAGGTTCAAGGTCTTGGTCTTGGTCTTGAGGCTCAAAGTCTTGGTCTTGGTTTTGCAACACCAAGACTTTTGACAATATGAACAGTCATTTAACAAAACGCAAGGATTTTAAAAATGTATCCAATAATTACTAATACAATTGCTTTAGTATTTACACGGTGTGAGTGAAGCTTTACTTTTGCTTTGGACATTTATTTTGACTTCCGGTAATTTACCATGGAATGATTTCAAAACAGACTCACGTGTAAATTTGCACATTTACATCCGGTACTTGAAAAGCTGCTCTGACAGACAGACAGAGACAGACAGACAGAGACACAGAGACAGAGACAGAGAGAGAGAGAGGTCCTGGTCAGATGGACGTGAATGCAGGGCTAGCTATTGCTGACCGCTGGCAGCCGTATCTGCACAGAGTGAGACAGAGACGGAGACAGAGAGAGACAGAGAGAGGCGAATTACGCGACCGACGTACAACGGAAATTATGTTGTTTGATAGTCCTCATCGTCATAAGCAAGCTTGTATCGCGGAAATATGCTGTTATTTTGATTACATTTTAATGATAAATTTTACTTTCTAAATACTTGGGTCCGTGACCTGTGCCTAGAAAAAATAAGGGTTCTTGGTCCATACAGTTTGAAAACCACTGTCATAGAATGAACCAGGTTAATGATGGAACACACACTGACAGATCTCCCCCCCTTTTCTTGGATGGAGCATTTTGCTCCAAGGTTTCCATGGTGTAGACGCCCCTGCATACATGTATCGAAATCCTTACTCCATGCGAAACAATGCATTTACTCTTTTTGAATATAAACACAACCCAAATAATATATGAAATCGCCTTCAAGCTATTCAGACTGTTCTCGATTAAATGCTGTCAATAAACTCCAACACCATCACAGCACTCGTGTTCTGAAATCATAATATGACTTATAAAAATATGTGAACGAATAGGGCACGAATAGATCGCTTACCCATGGGCGTCCACAGGCACGAATAGATCGCTTACCCATGGGCGTCCACAGGAATTTTGGGGGGGGGGTGGGGGCAACATTTATCTGAGGGCAAAATTTTTGTAGAGGGGAGCAAAAATTACGTTTTTGGTTGGACAAAGTTCATGAACACAGAGCACGTGAAAACTTTAAGAATAAATAATGGTCAAGGACTTACCTAAATAATTGTGTTTTTTGCATTGAAAATCGTGTTGGGACTGTTGTAATAATCATAATAATCAAAAGATTTCAGTTTTGTAAAATATTAATTTTGCAAAACCCAGGGGCTAATGCCCCTTTACCCCCTTCCGGACGCCCATGCGCTTACCAACAACTCACTTCAAAGCTCCACACCGTCTTATCGTCACGTGTGTAGTACACTCCAACCACTCAGGGCAACCCCCTCCTCTTCTGCCCTAGCCTGACCATGTTTCCTTAATGTGGAAATCGATCCATAGCTCAAGCTGCTCCGCTCGTCTCGAAAAAACTCGCGCCAGAATTAAAAACAAGCTGACTCATCCTATGAACTCGCGACTCTACCTGCCTCACTGAAAGTTGGATCTTGACCTTCAACAGAACTAATATAATTATTAATTTACAGTTCTGAGTGACTACTGAGCCTCTTTTATATATAAGTCGGCCAGAGTGGGGTTCTTGTTGTCTCATTCCGGGAAGTGGGACGGGTAGACGCCACTGTTTGGGTGCTGTACAAAATCGAGATTGCAATTACGATTGTAGCGTCCTCTGGTGAAACGGATTGGAATTCGACGATTACATCCGTGTTGTTCAACGAAGCGTACACCAGCGCCTTCTTTCGAATGTGTGTGAATTCATTTCGTAATGGGAAACGTCGTTCTACATAATCAGCACAGAAAAGAAGCGAATAATCGTAGCGGTACAACTCTACATTCATAACTTTTCATATGGATGCATCCAGCAATAATATATTAATTGAAAGTAATGAGTCGATCTATTAATAATTAGACTGCTAAGGTCCACCAGTCCTCCATTCATTGATCAACAGTTGCCACCAGGCACTAGGAGAAATTGTGAAATTTTTGCAATTGCATTTTATTGCTAAGTACTAAACAATTGCTATTTCTACGTTTTTCGTTGGACCGGTATGATGACAGCGCGAAACAAGTAACTTACTTACTATTCCTCTTTTCTTATAGTGCTTTGCTTAGCAACCAATCATACGAATTGTAACAACTACAAAGAGGCCAATAGGAAAGCGCGAAACAAATTCGAATCATGCTAGTTTTAATGTTTAAAGGTGAGGGAGTATATGTTCAGTTTGGAAAAGTTCTGTTAAAATAAAATATCGTATTAGGTTTTATAGTGAGGCACAGCTTGAAAGAAGGTTTTGAAACCCTTATTCTATTCTATACGAGTAAAGTTGGTTTTTACCGAGGTTCTAGTGATGTACCGGAGGATACCTCCGTCAAGTTGGTTTGATATTCATATTTAGATATTGGATATTCGGTATGGAAAGCCGCAGGTCAAATACAAGTTTAAACATCTTCAAAAAATTCGCATTTCTACATAAAATGTTAAATCAAACCCACCAGCAATCAACAGTTATCCACTGTAGGCAATCAGAAATAATCGCAAACTGATTACTGCATGTGGGAAAGTGGGTCAAATTTAGGCCTAAACACGGGGAAAAGCCATTTTCACACATTTTCTCACTGTAAGTGTCTCATAACATGTGCTTCTATGACTTTCACTATTCCTATCATGAGTTATCCACCTAGGGAACCAGAAAATAATTTCAAACTGATTTTACAATGTGGGTAAGTGGGTCAGATGTAGGCCTAAACACGGGGAAAAGCCATTTTCACATATTTTCTCACTATAAGTGTCTCGTAGCATGTTCGACTTAAAATTTTCTCTTCCTATCATGAGTTATCCACCTAGGGAACCAGAAATAATTTCAAACTGATTTTACCATGTGGGTAAGTGGGTCAGATTTAGCCCTAAACACGGGGAAAGCCATTTTCACACACTTTCTCGCTATAATTGTCTCATAGCATGTTCGACTTAGAACTTTTTTCTTCCTATCATGAGTTATCCACCTAGGGAACCAGAAAATAATTTCAAACTGAAGTTACCATGTGGGTAAGTGGGTCAGATTTAGGCCTAAACACGGGGAAAAGCCATTTTCACACATTTTCTCACTGTAAGTGTCTCATAACATGTGCTTCTATGACTTTCACTATTCCTATCATGAGTTATCCACCTAGGAAACCAGAAAATAATTTCAAACTGATTTTACCATGTGGGTAAGTGGGTCAGATTTAGCCCTAAACACGGGGAAAGCCAATTTCACACATTTTCTCACTACAAGTGTCTCATAAAATGTGCTTCTATGAGTTTCACTATTCCTATCATGAGTTATCCACCTAGGGAACCAGAAAATAATTTCAAACTGATTTTACCATGTGGGTAAGTGGGTCAGATTTAGCCCTAAACACGGGGAAAGCCATTTTCACACACTTTCTCGCTATAATTGTCTCATAGCATGTTCGACTTAGAACTTTTTCTTCCTATCATGAGTTATCCACCTAGGGAACCAGAAAATAATTTCAAACTGAAGTTACCATGTGGGTAAGTGGGTCAGATTTAGGCCTAAACACGGGGAAAAGCCATTTTCACATATTTTTTCACTATAAGTGTCTCGTAGCATGTTCGACTTAGAACTTTTTTCTTCCTATCATGAGTTATCCACCTAGGGAACCAGAAAATAATTTCAAACTGAAGTTACCATGTGGGTAAGTGGGTCAGATTTAGGCCTAAACACGGGGAAAGCCATTTTCACACACTTTCTCGCTATAATTGTCTCATAGCATGTTCGACTTAGAACTTTTTTCTTCCTATCATGAGTTATCCACCTAGGGAACCAGAAAATAATCTCACACTGATTTTACCATGTGGGTAAGTGGGTCAGATTTAGGCCTAAACACGGGGAAAGCCAATTTCACACATTTTCTCACTACAAGTGTCTCATAAAATGTGCTTCTATGAGTTTCACTATTCCTATCATGAGTTATCCACCTAGGGAACCAGAAAATAATTTCAAACTGATTCTACCATGTGGGTAAGTGGGTCAGATTTAGGCCTAAACATGGGGAAAAGCCAATTTAACATATTTTCTCACTATAAGTGTCTCATAGCATGTTCAACTTATAATTTTTCTCTTCCTATCATGAGTTATCCACCTAGGGAACCAGAAAAAAATTTCAAACTGATTCTACCATGTGGGTAAGTGGGTCAGATATAGGCCTAAACACGGGGAAAAGCCATTTCCACATATTTTCTGATTATAAGTGTCTCATAACATGTGCTTCTATGACTTTCACTATTCCTATCATGAGTTATCCACCTAGGAAACCAGAAAATAATTTCAAACTGATTTTACCATGTGGGTAAGTGGGTCAGATTTAGGCCTAAACACGGGGAAAGCCAATTTCACACATTTTCTCACTACAAGTGTCTCATAAAATGTGCTTCTATGAGTTTCACTATTCCTATCATGAGTTATCCACCTAGGGAACCAGAAAATAATTTCAAACTGATTCTACCATGTGGGTAAGTGGGTCAGATATAGGCCTAAACATGGGGAGAAGCCATTTTCACATATTTTCTCACTACAAGTGTCTCACAAAATGTGCTTCTATGAGTTTCACTATTCCTATCATGAGTTATCCACCTAGGGAACCAGAAAATAATTTCAAACTTATTCTACCATGTGGGTAAGTGGGTGAGATTTAGCCCTAAACACGGGGAAAGCCATTTTCACACACTTTCTCGCTGTAATTGTCTCATTGCATGTTCGACTTAGAACTTTTCTCTTCCTATCATGAGTTATCCACCTAGGGAACCAGAAAATAATTTCAAACCGATCTTACCATGTGGGTAAGTGGGTCAGATTTAGGCCTAAACACGGGGAAAAGCCATTTTCACACATTTTCTCACTGTAAGTGTCTCATAACATGTGCTTCTATGACTTTCACTATTCCTATCATGAGTTATCCACCTATGGAACCAGAAAATAATTTCAAACTGATTTTACCATGTGGGTAAGTGGGTCAGATTTAGCCCTAAACACGGGGAAAGCCATTTTCACACACTTTATCGCTGTAATTGTCTCATAGCATGTTCGACTTAGAACTTTTCTCTTCCTATCGTGAGTTATCCACCTAGGGAGCCAGAAAATAATTTCAAACTGATTTTACCATGTGGGTAAGTGGGTCAGATTTAGCCCTAAACATGGGGAAAAGCCATTTTCACACATTTTCTCACTGTAAGTGTCTCATAACATGTGCTTCTATGACTTTCACTATTCCTATCATGAGTTATCCACCTAAGAAACCAGAAAATAATTTCAAACTGATTTTACCATGTGGGTAAGTGGGTCAGATTTAGGCCTAAACACGGGGAAAAGCCATTTTCACATATTTTTTCACTATAAGTGTCTCGTAGCATGTTCGACTTAGAACTTTTTTCTTCCTATCATGAGTTATCCACCTAGGGAACCAGAAAATAATTTCAAACTGAAGTTACCATGTGGGTAAGTGGGTCAGATTTAGGCCTAAACACGGGGAAAGCCATTTTCACACACTTTCTCGCTATAATTGTCTCATAGCATGTTCGACTTAGAACTTTTTTCTTCCTATCATGAGTTATCCACCTAGGGAACCAGAAAATAATCTCACACTGATTTTACCATGTGGGTAAGTGGGTCAGATTTAGGCCTAAACACGGGGAAAGCCAATTTCACACATTTTCTCACTACAAGTGTCTCATAAAATGTGCTTCTATGAGTTTCACTATTCCTATCATGAGTTATCCACCTAGGGAACCAGAAAATAATTTCAAACTGATTCTACCATGTGGGTAAGTGGGTCAGATATAGGCCTAAACATGGGGAGAAGCCATTTTCACATATTTTCTCACTACAAGTGTCTCACAAAATGTGCTTCTATGAGTTTCACTATTCCTATCATGAGTTATCCACCTAGGGAACCAGAAAAAAATTTCAAACTGATTCTACCATGTGGGTAAGTGGGTCAGATATAGGCCTAAACACGGGGAAAAGCCATTTCCACATATTTTCTGATTATAAGTGTCTCATAACATGTGCTTCTATGACTTTCACTATTCCTATCATGAGTTATCCACCTAGGAAACCAGAAAATAATTTCAAACTGATTTTACCATGTGGGTAAGTGGGTCAGATTTAGGCCTAAACACGGGGAAAGCCAATTTCACACATTTTCTCACTACAAGTGTCTCATAAAATGTGCTTCTATGAGTTTCACTATTCCTATCATGAGTTATCCACCTAGGGAACCAGAAAATAATTTCAAATTGATTCTACCATGTGGGTAAGTGGGTCAGATATAGGCCTAAACATGGGGAGAAGCCATTTTCACATATTTTCTCACTACAAGTGTCTCAAAAAATGTGATTCTATGAGTTTCACTATTCCTATCATGAGTTATCCACCTAGGGAACCAGAAAATAATTTCAAACTTATTCTACCATGTGGGTAAGTGGGTCAGATTTAGGCCTAAACACGGGGTAAAGCCAATTTCACACATTTTCTCACTACAAGTGTCTCATAAAATGTGCTTCTATGAGTTTCACTATTCCTATCATGAGTTATCCACCTAGGGAACCAGAAAATAATCTCACAATGATTTTACCATGTGGGTAAGTGGGTCAGATTTAGGTCTAAACACGGGGAAAAGCCAATTTCACATTTTCTCACTGTAAGTGTCTCATAGCATGCTCGACTTAGAATTTTTCTCTTCCTATCATGAGTTATCCACCTAGGGAACCAGAAAATAATTTCAAACTGATTCTACCATGTGGGTAAGTGGGTCAGATATAGGCCTAAACACGGGGAAAAACCATTTTCACACATTTTCTCACTGTAAGTGTCTCATAACATGTGCTTCTATGACTTTCACTATTCCTATCATGAGTTATCCACCTAGGAAACCAGAAAATAATTTCAAACTGATTTTACCATGTGGGTAAGTGGGTCAGATTTAGCCCTAAACACGGGGAAAGCCAATTTCACACATTTTCTCACTACAAGTGTCTCATAAAATGTGCTTCTATGAGTTTCACTATTCCTATCATGAGTTATCCACCTAGGGAACCAGAAAATAATTTCAAACTGATTTTACCATGTGGGTAAGTGGGTCAGATTTAGCCCTAAACACGGGGAAAGCCATTTTCACACTTTCTCGCTATAATTGTCTCATAGCATGTTCGACTTAGAACTTTTTCTTCCTATCATGAGTTATCCACCTAGGGAACCAGAAAATAATTTCAAACTGAAGTTACCATGTGGGTAAGTGGGTCAGATTTAGGCCTAAACACGGGGAAAAGCCATTTTCACATATTTTTTCACTATAAGTGTCTCGTAGCATGTTCGACTTAGAACTTTTTTCTTCCTATCATGAGTTATCCACCTAGGGAACCAGAAAATAATTTCAAACTGAAGTTACCATGTGGGTAAGTGGGTCAGATTTAGGCCTAAACACGGGGAAAGCCATTTTCACACACTTTCTCGCTATAATTGTCTCATAGCATGTTCGACTTAGAACTTTTTTCTTCCTATCATGAGTTATCCACCTAGGGAACCAGAAAATAATCTCACACTGATTTTACCATGTGGGTAAGTGGGTCAGATTTAGGCCTAAACACGGGGTAAAGCCAATTTCACACATTTTCTCACTACAAGTGTCTCATAAAATGTGCTTCTATGAGTTTCACTATTCCTATCATGAGTTATCCACCTAGGGAACCAGAAAATAATTTCAAACTGATTCTACCATGTGGGTAAGTGGGTCAGATTTAGGCCTAAACATGGGGAAAAGCCAATTTAACATATTTTCTCACTATAAGTGTCTCATAGCATGTTCAACTTATAATTTTTCTCTTCCTATCATGAGTTATCCACCTAGGGAACCAGAAAAAAATTTCAAACTGATTCTACCATGTGGGTAAGTGGGTCAGATATAGGCCTAAACACGGGGAAAAGCCATTTCCACATATTTTCTGATTATAAGTGTCTCATAACATGTGCTTCTATGACTTTCACTATTCCTATCATGAGTTATCCACCTAGGAAACCAGAAAATAATTTCAAACTGATTTTACCATGTGGGTAAGTGGGTCAGATTTAGGCCTAAACACGGGGAAAGCCAATTTCACACATTTTCTCACTACAAGTGTCTCATAAAATGTGCTTCTATGAGTTTCACTATTCCTATCATGAGTTATCCACCTAGGGAACCAGAAAATAATTTCAAACTGATTCTACCATGTGGGTAAGTGGGTCAGATATAGGCCTAAACATGGGGAGAAGCCATTTTCACATATTTTCTCACTACAAGTGTCTCACAAAATGTGCTTCTATGAGTTTCACTATTCCTATCATGAGTTATCCACCTAGGGAACCAGAAAATAATTTCAAACTTATTCTACCATGTGGGTAAGTGGGTGAGATTTAGCCCTAAACACGGGGAAAGCCATTTTCACACACTTTCTCGCTGTAATTGTCTCATTGCATGTTCGACTTAGAACTTTTCTCTTCCTATCATGAGTTATCCACCTAGGGAACCAGAAAATAATTTCAAACCGATCTTACCATGTGGGTAAGTGGGTCAGATTTAGGCCTAAACACGGGGAAAAGCCATTTTCACACATTTTCTCACTGTAAGTGTCTCATAACATGTGCTTCTATGACTTTCACTATTCCTATCATGAGTTATCCACCTATGGAACCAGAAAATAATTTCAAACTGATTTTACCATGTGGGTAAGTGGGTCAGATTTAGCCCTAAACACGGGGAAAGCCATTTTCACACACTTTATCGCTGTAATTGTCTCATAGCATGTTCGACTTAGAACTTTTCTCTTCCTATCGTGAGTTATCCACCTAGGGAGCCAGAAAATAATTTCAAACTGATTTTACCATGTGGGTAAGTGGGTCAGATTTAGCCCTAAACATGGGGAAAAGCCATTTTCACACATTTTCTCACTGTAAGTGTCTCATAACATGTGCTTCTATGACTTTCACTATTCCTATCATGAGTTATCCACCTAAGAAACCAGAAAATAATTTCAAACTGATTTTACCATGTGGGTAAGTGGGTCAGATTTAGGCCTAAACACGGGGAAAAGCCATTTTCACATATTTTTTCACTATAAGTGTCTCGTAGCATGTTCGACTTAGAACTTTTTTCTTCCTATCATGAGTTATCCACCTAGGGAACCAGAAAATAATTTCAAACTGAAGTTACCATGTGGGTAAGTGGGTCAGATTTAGGCCTAAACACGGGGAAAGCCATTTTCACACACTTTCTCGCTATAATTGTCTCATAGCATGTTCGACTTAGAACTTTTTTCTTCCTATCATGAGTTATCCACCTAGGGAACCAGAAAATAATCTCACACTGATTTTACCATGTGGGTAAGTGGGTCAGATTTAGGCCTAAACACGGGGAAAGCCAATTTCACACATTTTCTCACTACAAGTGTCTCATAAAATGTGCTTCTATGAGTTTCACTATTCCTATCATGAGTTATCCACCTAGGGAACCAGAAAATAATTTCAAACTGATTCTACCATGTGGGTAAGTGGGTCAGATATAGGCCTAAACATGGGGAGAAGCCATTTTCACATATTTTCTCACTACAAGTGTCTCACAAAATGTGCTTCTATGAGTTTCACTATTCCTATCATGAGTTATCCACCTAGGGAACCAGAAAATAATTTCAAACTGATTCTACCATGTGGGTAAGTGGGTCAGATATAGGCCTAAACACGGGGAAAAGCCATTTCCACATATTTTCTGATTATAATTGTCTCATAGCATGTTCAACTTAGAATTTTTCTCTTCCTATCATGAGTTATCCACCTAGGGAACCAGAAAATAATTTCAAACTGATTCTACCATGTGGGTAAGTGGGTCAGATATAGGCCTAAACATGGGGAAAAGCCATTTCCACATATTTTCTGATTATAATTGTCTCATAGCATGTTCAACTTAGAATTTTTCTCTTCCTATCATGAGTTATCCACCTAGGGAACCAGAAAATAATTTCAAACTGATTTTACCATGTGGGTAAGTGGGTCAGATTTAGACCTAAACACGGGGAAAAGCCAATTTCACATATTTTCTCACTATAAGTGTCTCATAACATGTGCTTCTATGAGTTTCACTATTCCTATCTGAGTTATCCGCCTGGGGAAAGAGAAAAGATTTCTAGCTAATTTCATTATGTGGGTATGTGGGTCATATTTAGGCCCAAATATGAGGAATTTGTTTTTGCATCAGTGAAGCTATAAGTTACATTTTGAATATTTGCATTAGTTTCCTTTGGGATTTATTTATGGTTATATGCATTTAGAATCAGTTTTGTCTATGCATTTCTGTTTTTGTATTTATGCATATGTGAATGTATGAATTCATGGACGAATAGAGGGGTTCTCAACAATGGTAACGATTTTTCTGATGGATATATGCATACATACTTACATATACGCACATAGATACAGACAATCATACATTCAGGACTTGCCTTTTGACGTGCATACATGCATACTTACCAATAGTCATAAATATATGCAGGCATATATACATGCACATGCATGTTCATGTATGAATACATTGCAAGTTACATACAGACATACACAGAAGCATATATTGAGATAAACATACAAATTCTGTTGTTTTCAGATATATTTATATATATATCTCGTGTTCTCTCTGTTTATTCACCTTCTCATTGAACAGCAGTGTGAGAATAGCCACTTGAGTTGTTATGATTGTTTTAATTCTCATATAAGGTTAACTTTCCCATGTCTGTTATTTTGGAATTTGAAGTAGTCTTAAAGCACAATATTCCATCTCCGGACCAGTTCTTGGAAGTCTACCAGTAGTATTAATTACACTATTTGGGTTGTTTAACTGTGTGATGAGAAGCAATTGTATTGAAGTGAAAGATGATAAGACACTTAGGTACAGCTGAGATCACAAAGCAGTTAATTTCCAGTGTTTCTATAGGTGAAGTTCTTGAGCTAAGGTCAGATCATTCTGTACAGTTGTTTCACAATTTTATGCAGCAATTGGGTCTCCTAAGCAATTTGAATTCAGCATTTTGGAGGATCTACTAACTTTGGTAAGCTTTACTTCTTCATTCATTCATGCATTACAAGTTTTGCAAAATATTAAAGAAATAACTATGAAATCAGTAAAGTACAGTAGTTGTCATATAATTCATTAATATTTTATTTTGCTAGATTTTGAAGTCAGTTAAATGTGCATTTTGCAATATAACCATACTCAAAATCAATTCAATTTAGAAGTGTTTTTAAAATGTTATTGTTTATAGACCTAAGCATATCCTTCCCAAAGTATATTTTCACACGAGATTTTAAATTCTTTATAGTATACATGCATAGCATGCACAGTTAACTGCAAACATAGGCATTAAGTAATTAATTGTTTTCACTGTCCATCTTTGGTAATTGTTATGCATAACTGGGATATGTAATTGACCGATCTGAGTAGTCTCCATATTCTGGTTGAAAGTGATTTTCTCCAATGGCTTTATTGCACGCAAGAACCAAAGCAGCTTTTCTACATTACATTCAGCATGGTAATTTGCATCAGAAAATTCAATGCTTGGACTCTGGAGGTGGACCATGGGTAAGTGTAATTACATATTGGAGGTGGACCATGGGTAAGTGTAATTACATATCTGTATGTTAGTTGCATGGCTGAATGTTCTCTGAGAAGACTAGCCTCTCCTAAACACAGCATCTGCATGCTAGTTTTCCATATGTCCCTTCTCTGAAAATCCTGTTGGTGTAGTAACCTGTTGGTCTAGTCACTCTCCCTTCTTCTTGCCTCTCACTCTCCCTGTCCTGAATTTTAAAACCCACTGTTGCTCTCCATTAACTACATGTTATGAAAGCAATTACTACAAATGTTAAAACAATACTGTGAAGACAAGACCCCATCCAGATCATGTACATCTAGGTTGTGTTGTAAATTCACAGGTAAAATATATGCAGTAAAAGTCCAAATTTTTTACTGGTCAAATATGATACAAACAGTTCTAGGATTACAGAGCGTGGAGTTTGTGCACCTGAAGCTTTCATGCTACTCTTAAGGGTCAAAAGGACAAACCTGAAGGGTCTAATGGTTGATTCAGGATTGTCCAATCCATTTCCTGTTGATTATGTTACAGGTGGCTTGCTTTCAAACTTTACAGCTTAAAGTTTGTTTGTTACTTAACTAAGCTGCAACACAGATGTAAATAAAATCATTGCACTCTCTGATAAAAGTTACAACACAGTCTTTTCAATCAGTAATTATACTAATTAAAGAACTAACCTTTACATTCAATCATAAATTGACTTACAGATGGTACGTTCCTCAGAAAAGCCTAAAAGGAGTTCCATATACTGTAGTTCACATGAGGACTTAATTGAGAAAAGCTTCACAATAGTGCAAGCCGTGGCAGTTCAATAATTTTGCAAAGACCCTGTGTCATGCTGTTGGTCGTGCTGCCTGTATGAATATCCCTATCAAATGCTACTGACAACATTTTTTTTATAATGACCAAAAAATAACTAGGCCAATTTCATATTTGAGCACTTGTTAGACATTATGCCAAAAAGACTTAGATGTAGTGATGTGAAGTGATTTTTCATCAGTAAAACCCTGAATCAAGCATTAGACCCTTCAGGTTTGTCCTTTTCACAAGAGTAGCATGTAAGCTTCAGAGGTACAAATTCCAATCTCTGTAATCCTCTTTTTGGTGATTCAATAAACGAGTCAATCACCCATTTGCCAGATAGCACCAAAGTCGACCAAATAAATGTACAAAAATATTTGACCATTTCCATCACTTAAATCATGCTTTACCATTTCTTTAAAGGCTAAACAGACTTTTCGAAACATAACCAAGACACTACACTTACAATTCATTTGTACCATTTTCCCCCCATATTTTACCTTTTAGACTGGTAAACAACCTGGAAGTGGCTAACAACACCTTTTGGCAACATGAGCAACCAAGATATTCCATGATTTAAAGCACGTTTTACCATGTTTTTACCATATTTTACCATTCCAACTGGTAAAAAATCCGGATTTTTACTGCAAAAACATTTTACCCATAAATTTACAACACTACTTAGATGTCCATGATCTGACTGGGGTCTTGTCTGGACAATATTGTGTTGACATTTGAAGCAATTGCTTTCATAACATGTAGCTAATGGAGAGCAACAGTGGGTTTTTAAATTCAGGAGAGGGAGAGTGAGAGGCAAGAGGAAGGGAGAGTGACCAGACCAACAGGTGACTAGACCAACAGGATTTTTAGAGAAGGGACATTTGGAAAACTAGCATGCAGATGCTGTTTTTAGGAGAGGTTAGTCTTAGATAAAATTCATCCTTACAACTAACATACAGATATGTAATTACACTTACCCGTGGTCCACCTCCATAGTCTAAGCATTGGATAATTTGCTGATGCACATTACCATGCTGAATGTAATGTAGAAAAGCTGCTTTGGTTCTTGCGTGCAATAAAGCCATTGGAGAAAATCACTTTCAACCAGAATATGGAGACTAGTCAGATCGGACTACATATCCCAGTTATGCATGAAAAAAATTACCAAAGATGCACAGTGAAAATAATTAATAATGCCTATGTTTGCAGTAAAATCATCACATTCGTTTTTATTATTGATCATAATTATACTGGTTGACACACCGCAACCGTGTACGATAGAACAGGTTGAACACTAGCCTGGAGAAAAGAATAATAAAAATGTAAGAAAAAACCTATAAAATGTGCATGCTATGCATACTGTAAAGAATTTAAATTCTTGTGTGAAAATATACTGTGGGAAGGATATGCTTGGGTCTATAAACTATACAATATTAAAAACACTTCTCAATTGAATCGATTTTGAGTGTGTTATGTTGCAAAAGGCACATTTAACTGACCTAAAAATCTAGCAAAATACAATATTACTGAAATATATGACAATTACTGTACCATACTAATTTTTTAGTTAATTTCTTTAATCTTGTGCAAAATTTGCAATGCATAAATGTATAAAAGAAGTAAAGTTTACCAAATATGATAGCTTCACTGATGCAAAAAATTCCTCATATTTGGGCCCTTATATGACCCACTTACCCACATAACGAAATCAGCTAGAATAGTGAAACTCACAGAAACATATGTTATGAGACACTTATAGTGAGAAAATATGTGAAATTGGCTTTTCCCCGTGTTTAGGCCTAAATCTGACCCACTTACCCACATGGTAGAATAAGTTTGAAACTATTTTCTGGTTCCCTAGGTGGATAACTCATGATAGGAATAGTGAAACTTATAGAAGCACATTTTATGAGACACTTGTAGTGAGAAAATAGGTGAAAATGGCTTCTCCCCGTGTTTAGGCCTAAATCTGACCCACTTACCCACATGGTAAAATCAGTGTGAGATTATTTTCTGGTTCCCTAGGTGGATAACTCATGATAGGAAGAGAAAAGTTCTAAGTCGAACATGCTACGAGACACTTATGGTGAGAAAATATGTGAAAATGGCTTTTCCCCGTGTTTAGGCCTAAATCTGACCCACTTACCCACATGGTAGAATCAGTTTGAAATTATTTTCTGGTTCCCTAGGTGGATAACTCATGATAGGAAGAGAAAAATTATAAGTTGAACATGATATGAGACAATTATAATGAGAAAATATGTGAAAATGGTTTTTCCCCGTGTTTAGGCCTATATCTGACCCACTTACCCACATGGTAGAATCAGTTTGAAATTATTTTCTGGTTCCCTAGGTGGATAACTCATGATAGGAATAGTGAAACTCATAGAAGCACATTTTATGAGACACTTATAGTGAGAAAATATGTGAAAATGGCTTTTCCCCGTGTTTAGGCCTAAATCTGACCCACTTACCCACATGGTAAGATCGGTTTGAAACTATTTTCTGGTTCCCTAGGTGGATAACTCATGATAGGAAGAGAAAAGTTGTAAGTCGAACATGCTATGAGACAATTACAGCGAGAAAGTGTGTGAAAATGGCTTTCCCCGTGTTTAGGGCTAAATCTGACCCACTTACCCACATGGTAAAATCAGTTTGAAATTATTTTCTGATTTCCTAGGTGGATAACTCATAGTGAAAGTCATAGAAGCACATGTTATGAGACACTTACAGTGAGGAAATGTGTGAAAATGGCTTTTCCCCGTGTTTAGGCCTAAATCTGACCCACTTACCCACATGGTAACTTCAGTTTGAAATTATTTTCTGGTTCCCTAGGTGGATAACTCATGATAGGAAGAAAAAAGTTCTAAGTCGAACATTCTACGAGACACTTATAGTGAAAAAATATGTGAAAATGGCTTTTCCCCGTGTTTAGGCCTAAATCTGACCCACTTACCCACATGGTAACTTCAGTTTGAAATTATTTTCTGGTTCCCTAGGTGGATAACTCATGATAGGAAGAAAAAGTTCTAAGTTGAACATGCTATGAGACAATTATAATGAGAAAATATGTGAAAATGGTTTTTCCCCGTGTTTAGGCCTATATCTGACCCACTTACCCACATGGTAGAATCAGTTTGAAATTATTTTCTGATTTCCTAGGTGGATAGCTCATGATAGGAATAGTGAAAGTCATAGAAGCTCATGTTATGAGACACTTACAGTGAGAAAATGTGTGAAAATGGCTTTTCCCCGTGTTTAGGCCTAAATCTGACCCACTTACCCACATGGTAACTTCAGTTTAAAATTATTTTCTGGTTCCCTAGGTGGATAACTCATGATAGGAAGAAAAAAGTTCTAAGTCGAACATGCTATGAGACAATTACAGTGAGAAAGTGTGTGAAAATGGCTTTCCCCGTGTTTAGGGCTAAATCTGCCCCACTTACCCACATGGTAAAATCAGTTTGAAATTATTTTCTGGTTCCCTAGGTGGATAACTCATGATAGGAAGAAAAAAGTTCTAAGTCGAACATGCTATGAGACAATAATAGCGAGAAAGTGTGTGAAAATGGCTTTCCCCGTGTTTAGGGCTAAATCTGACCCACTTACCCACATGGTAACTTCAGTTTGAAATTATTTTCTGGTTCCCTAGGTGGATAACTCATGATAGGAAGAAAAAGTTCTAAGTTGAACATGCTATGAGACAATTATAATGAGAAAATATGTGAAAATGGCTTTTCCCCGTGTTTAGGCCTAAATCTGACCCACTTACCCACATGGTAAAATCAGTTTAAAATTATTTTCTGGTTCCCTAGGTGGATAACTCATGATAGGAAGAGAAAAATTATAAGTTGAACATGCTATGAGACAATTATAATGAGAAAATATGTGAAAATGGTTTTTCCCCGTGTTTAGGCCTATATCTGACCCACTTACCCACATGGTAGAATCAGTTTGAAATTATTTTCTGGTTCCCTAGGTGGATAACTCATGATAGGAATAGTGAAACTCATAGAAGCACATTTTATGAGACACTTGTAGTGAGAAAATATGTGAAAATGGCTTTTCCCCGTGTTTAGGCCTAAATCTGACCCACTTACCAACATGGTAAGATCGGTTTGAAACTATTTTCTGGTTCCCTAGGTGGATAACTCATGATAGGAAGAGAAAAGTTCTAAGTCGAACATGCTATGAGACAATTATAGCGAGAAAGTGTGTGAAAATGGCTTTCCCCGTGTTTAGGGCTAAATCTGACCCACTTACCCACATGGTAAGATCAGTTTGAAATTATTTTCTGGTTCCCTAGGTGGATAACTCACGATAGGAAGAGAAAAATTTTAAGTCGAACATGTTAGGGAGACACTTATAGTGAGAAAATATGTGAAAATAGCTTTTCCCCGTGTTTAGGCCTAAATCTGCCCCACTTACCCACATGGTAAAATCAGTTTGAAATTATTTTCTGGTTCCCTAGGTGGATAACTCATGATAGGAAGAAAAAAGTTCTAAGTCGAACATGCTATGAGACAATAATAGCGAGAAAGTGTGTGAAAATGGCTTTCCCCGTGTTTAGGGCTAAATCTGACCCACTTACCCACATGGTAAAATCAGTTTGAAATTATTTTCCGGTTCCCTAGGTGGATAACTCATGATAGGAAGAGACAAGTTCTAAGTCGAACATGCTACGAGACACTTATAGTGAGAAAATATGTGAAAATAGCTTTTCCCAGTGTTTAGGCCTACATCTTACCCACTTACCGACATGGTAAAATCAGTTTGAAATTATTTTCTGGTTCCCTATGTGGATAACTCATGATAGGAATAGTGAATGTCATAGAAGCACATGTTATGAGACACTTACAGTGAGAAAATGTGTGAAAATGGCTTTTCCCCGTGTTTAGGCCTAAATCTGACCCACTTACCCACATGGTAAGATCGGTTTGAAATTATTTTCTGGTTCCCTAGGTGGATAACTCATGATAGGAAGAGAAAAGTTGTAAGTCGAACATGCTATGAGACAATTACAGCGAGAAAGTGTGTGAAAATGGCTTTCCCCGTGTTTAGGGCTAAATCTGACCCACTTACCCACATGGTAAAATCAGTTTGAAATTATTTTCTGATTTCCTAGGTGGATAACTCATAGTGAAAGTCATAGAAGCACATGTTATGAGACACTTACAGTGAGGAAATGTGTGAAAATGGCTTTTCCCCGTGTTTAGGCCTAAATCTGACCCACTTACCCACATGGTAACTTCAGTTTGAAATTATTTTCTGGTTCCCTAGGTGGATAACTCATGATAGGAAGAAAAAAGTTCTAAGTCGAACATGCTACGAGACACTTATAGTGAAAAAATATGTGAAAATGGCTTTTCCCCGTGTTTAGGCCTAAATCTGACCCACTTACCCACATGGTAACTTCAGTTTGAAATTATTTTCTGGTTCCCTAGGTGGATAACTCATGATAGGAAGAAAAAGTTCTAAGTTGAACATGCTATGAGACAATTATAATGAGAAAATATGTGAAAATGGTTTTTCCCCGTGTTTAGGCCTATATCTGACCCACTTACCCACATGGTAGAATCAGTTTGAAATTATTTTCTGGTTCCCTAGGTGGATAACTCATGATAGGAATAGTGAAACTCATAGAAGCACATTTTATGAGACACTTGTAGTGAGAAAATATGTGAAAATGGCTTTTCCCCGTGTTTAGGCCTAAATCTGACCCACTTACCCACATGGTAAGATCGGTTTGAAACTATTTTCTGGTTCCCTAGGTGGATAACTCATGATAGGAAGAGAAAAGTTCTAAGTCGAACATGCTATGAGACAATTATAGCGAGAAAGTGTGTGAAAATGGCTTTCCCCGTGTTTAGGGCTAAATCTGACCCACTTACCCACATGGTAAGATCAGTTTGAAATTATTTTCTGGTTCCCTAGGTGGATAACTCACGATAGGAAGAGAAAAATTTTAAGTCGAACATGTTAGGGAGACACTTATAGTGAGAAAATATGTGAAAATAGCTTTTCCCCGTGTTTAGGCCTAAATCTGACCCACTTACCCACATGGTAAAATCAGTTTGAAATTATTTTCTGGTTCCCTAGGTGGATAACTCATAACAGGAATAGTGAAAGTCATAGAAGCACATGTTATGAGACACTTACAGTGTGAAAATGTGTGAAAATGGCTTTTCCCCGTGTTTAGGCCTAAATCTGACCCACTTACCCACATGGTAAGATCGGTTTGAAATTATTTTCTGGTTCCCTAGGTGGATAACTCATGATAGGAAGAGAAAAGTTCTAAGTCGAACATGCTATGAGACAATTATAGCGAGAAAATGTGTGAAAATGGCTTTTCCCCGTGTTTAGGCCTAAATCTGACCCACTTACCCACATGGTAACTTCAGTTTGAAATTATTTTCTGGTTCCCTAGGTGGATAACTCATGATAGGAAGAAAAAAGTTCTAAGTCGAACATGCTACGAGACACTTATAGTGAAAAAATATGTGAAAATGGCTTTTCCCCGTGTTTAGGCCTAAATCTGACCCACTTACCCACATGGTAAAATCAGTTTGAAATTATTTTCTGGTTCCCTAGGTGGATAACTCATGATAGGAAGAGAAAAATTATAAGTTGAACATGCTATGAGACAATTATAATGAGAAAATATGTGAAAATGGTTTTTCCCCGTGTTTAGGCCTATATCTGACCCACTTACCCACATGGTAGAATCAGTTTGAAATTATTTTCTGGTTCCCTAGGTGGATAACTCATGATAGGAATAGTGAAACTCATAGAAGCACATTTTATGAGACACTTGTAGTGAGAAAATATGTGAAAATGGCTTTTCCCGTGTTTAGGCCTAAATCTGACCCACTTACCCACATGGTAAGATCGGTTTGAAACTATTTTCTGGTTCCCTAGGTGGATAACTCATGATAGGAAGAGAAAAGTTCTAAGTCGAACATGCTATGAGACAATTATAGCGAGAAAGTGTGTGAAAATGGCTTTCCCCGTGTTTAGGGCTAAATCTGACCCACTTACCCACATGGTAAGATCAGTTTGAAATTATTTTCTGGTTCCCTAGGTGGATAACTCACGATAGGAAGAGAAAAATTTTAAGTCGAACATGTTAGGGAGACACTTATAGTGAGAAAATATGTGAAAATAGCTTTTCCCCGTGTTTAGGCCTAAATCTGACCCACTTACCCACATGGTAAAATCAGTTTGAAATTATTTTCTGGTTCCCTAGGTGGATAACTCATGATAGGAAGAAAAAAGTTCTAAGTCGAACATGCTATGAGACAATAATAGCGAGAAAGTGTGTGAAAATGGCTTTCCCCGTGTTTAGGGCTAAATCTGACCCACTTACCCACATGGTAAAATCAGTTTGAAATTATTTTCCGGTTCCCTAGGTGGATAACTCATGATAGGAAGAGACAAGTTCTAAGTCGAACATGCTACGAGACACTTATAGTGAGAAAATATGTGAAAATAGCTTTTCCCCGTGTTTAGGCCTACATCTTACCCACTTACCGACATGGTAAAATCAGTTTGAAATTATTTTCTGGTTCCCTATGTGGATAACTCATGATAGGAATAGTGAATGTCATAGAAGCACATGTTATGAGACACTTACAGTGAGAAAATGTGTGAAAATGGCTTTTCCCCGTGTTTAGGCCTAAATCTGACCCACTTACCCACATGGTAAGATCGGTTTGAAATTATTTTCTGGTTCCCTAGGTGGATAACTCATGATAGGAAGAGAAAAGTTGTAAGTCGAACATGCTATGAGACAATTACAGCGAGAAAGTGTGTGAAAATGGCTTTCCCCGTGTTTAGGGCTAAATCTGACCCACTTACCCACATGGTAAAATCAGTTTGAAATTATTTTCTGATTTCCTAGGTGGATAACTCATAGTGAAAGTCATAGAAGCACATGTTATGAGACACTTACAGTGAGAAAATGTGTGAAAATGGCTTTTCCCCGTGTTTAGGCCTAAATCTGACCCACTTACCCACATGGTAACTTCAGTTTGAAATTATTTTCTGGTTCCCTAGGTGGATAACTCATGATAGGAAGAAAAAAGTTCTAAGTCGAACATGCTACGAGACACTTATAGTGAAAAAATATGTGAAAATGGCTTTTCCCCGTGTTTAGGCCTAAATCTGACCCACTTACCCACATGGTAACTTCAGTTTGAAATTATTTTCTGGTTCCCTAGGTGGATAACTCATGATAGGAAGAAAAAGTTCTAAGTCGAACATGCTATGAGACAATTATAGCGAGAAAGTGTGTGAAAATGGCTTTCCCCGTGTTTAGGGCTAAATCTGACCCACTTACCCACATGGTAAAATCAGTTTGAAATTATTTTCTGGTTCCCTAGGTGGATAACTCATGATAGGAAGAGAAAATTTTAAGTCGAACATGCTACGAGACACTTATAGTGAGAAAATATGTGAAAATGGCTTTTCCCCGTGTTTAGGCCTACATCTGACCCACTTACCCACATGGTAAAATCAGTTTGAAATTATTTTCTGGTTCCCTAGGTGGATAACTCATGATAGGAATAGTGAAAGTCATAGAAGCACATGTTACGAGACACTTACAGTGAGAAAATGTGTGAAAATGGCTTTTCCCCGTGTTTAGGCCTAAATCTGACCCACTTACCCACATGGTAAAATCAGTTTGAAATTATTTTCTGATTTCCTAGGTGGATAACTCATGATAGGAATAGTGAAAGTCATAGAAGCACATGTTATGAGACACTTACAGTGAGAAAATGTGTGAAAATGGCTTTTCCCCGTGTTTAGGCCTAAATTTGACCCACTTTCCCACATGCAGTCATCAGTTTGCGATTATTTCTGATTGCCTACAGTGGATAACTGTTGATTGGTGGTGGGTTTGATTTAACATTTTATGTAGAAATGCGAATTTTTTGAAGATGTTTAAACTTGTATTTGACCTGCGGCTTTCCATACCGAATATCCAATATCCGAATGTGAATATCAAACCAACTTGACGGAGGTCCGGAGGATGAATGTTCGAGGATTGCATAATGAGACACGATAGTTCTAGGTTATATAGGAAGCGGAGATAAGATTCTGTTTTGGATCTTTTCGTAATTGAAAATGTTCTATTCAGAAGAGCATCTGCTAAAAACATCAGGATGAGTTGTGTCAAATTAGGTTCAAATTGAGCTCATCGGTTTAAAAAAATTTGGGTGTGACATGGGCAATATAGAGGCACGTTCCGAGTTCATTATTATCGTGTATACAGTATATACATATATTTTTCTGTATAATTTGTCACTGTCATCATCTAATCTAATCTAATTACTTGTATGGTGTCGTTATAATGCCGAGCTACAGAAGCAGTAGCTATATAGTTGTTTTCAGTTTCATCAACCTATTAATTCACTCAATTTATGCAAAGTGTCTGAACTGTTGAGATTAAGTAGGCAGTTTCAACTACTTTACCTAACTTTACTATAGTTAGTTTCTACAGTTAGCTGTATCTAGTCTAGTATGATCCAGAAAACAGTTAGACCTTGCTTCTTCCCTTGTGTTTTTCGAGTACAGAAGGTGTCCACAATGTTGGTTATACTCTCGACAAAGTGAAAACGCTGAGAACGTTCATTTCAGTCTGCAGTGTTTTTGTGATAAATGCTGGATTGGAAAAGTTTCATTCACGTCTTGTCTAGTTGCGTATATAAGACAGAATCCTACAATAACAAAGCTAAATTACTATTTGACATTTTTTTCTTTTTTATTCAGGTTGTGTTTGATTATCAGTTGAACGATCAGTGATCATGGCTTCAAAAGTGGGAAAAACAACAGTATGATTTCCTTAGGTTTTTCTAGCTTATAGTTAGCATTAGTGACGTTTTGACTTTAAGTTGCTGATTGTCTCATCTAAAAGTAGTAAAGTTATTATTGTTATGACTGTTATTAATATTATCACTAGTTGTTTAAACCCGTTTAAAAAACGGGAAATCGGGCGATTCAAATGAAAGCAAGTTTTTGTCATGCGTGGTCTAAGTAAATTGGCCTGTTTAAACCCATTAAGATCGTTCATTTCAGCCTGTTTGCCACCTATGTAAATTAGTTTAAGCTCATTTTTAAGCCATTAGTTTAAAAGAGCAGCCGTTCACGGTATATTTAAATTTACATTGAATTAAGTGTGAAACAAACATCCTTTGGAATGTTGCCATTTGTAAACACTAAACAGTAATGTCATTGGTCATGAATATTCATTAGTTGTAAGCGGCCAATGAGAGGAATGTATCAAAAAGTTCACTTCTTGAATGACTTCATGATATTTCTGTTTGTTTATATTATTAATTAATATAAGGAAAATTTGTTATGTGTGCATTGTGAATTACTTGGTGGATGTATGTTTGATCTTTTCGTGGTTGTTTGATGTTGCAGTCATTTTCATTGCAGTTTTATTTCTTATTTTTCTTTAGACACCGCGAATTCCTCTTGCAAATCAGACCGGACGACCTAACATTCCACTGTCATCAAGTAAACAGTCCACCGCAGGTAGAGTTGAAAAAGCCACTGGTGCAGCGAGTAGGTCAAGTTTAAAGCAACCAGCAGCGACATCCCAGTCGGTGGAGAACACACCAAAGGTTTACCATGGACAGGAAAATTTAGCCAGGTTAGTGTAACAAGCAGATCTTTGTGCAGTTCTGTTTTGTTATGAACAATTCGTGGCTTTGTCATGTTATGTCATTTTACCATCATCGCTTTACGATGGTGGGCGGCAGGAACGGATCAAACATTGGCCAGTGGTTTCTAGGGAGTAACCGGTTATTGGCTCAGAAACCGATAAGCACCGATAATTACTTCAAATCCCATTATCAGAAAATCCGATAATTCAATCACCAATAAAAAGTTCGAAAAATCGTAAATTTTAAGTGCACTTCCTTGAAATTTACTTAAAATTAATCTAAAATTCTAAATTGATAATACATTTTCAGAAGTAAGTTTGCCGATGTAGTTTTTCGTCGACCGAAACTTTCCGCAACTTAGCGCTAAAGGCAATCGCAAGAGGCGCTAATTTAAACAACCTTGTTTACTTACCGCATTTTGGTTTCCTGTGACTCGTGCCGTTCGATTGCGAATTAATATAATTTTTGATCAACGACAACTTCCACAAGATGGCGACATTAATATTATAAATTTAACAAAACATTTTCAAAAATAAGTTAGCTGATATAATTTTTGACTCAACAGAAATTTTTGCAAGGCGCTAAATAAAACAAACTTATTTACTGACCTAATTTTCATTTGCGGTGACAAAGCGTACAAGTTTCTTCTGCCGTTGGATCGCAACATAAATAATATTACAATTTCTTATGAATGTTAACTTCCGCAAGTTGCGGCATTAAAAATTAATATTATAAAATTAAGAAAACTTTTCAAGAATAAGTTCGCTGAAACAAAACTCGTTTACTTACCTGATCTTCGGATTCAGGTGCCATTGACAAAGAGTTATTTTGCAGCCATATAACTCTGCCATATCAATAATAGTTACAGCATCCAGGTTACATTGTCATTGCCAAGAGCTATCTAACTTTGGACTATTAGGACTTGGAAAGTATTGTCTGTAGTCATTCTAGAATTTCAAGTTCTTAAAAATCTAGTTACTGCTTTAAATACTATTTCTAGATTTTTTGGCTTGTATGCCAACAACTGCTATCCAAACTACTAAGTATCTTTACTTATATTTTGTCATGAGTTTGACTAAACGTCAGTGCCTCGAAGTCTTGTTGATCTCTGTTTTTTCCTGTTACAGACCTGCCAGTCAGGTGCATCCAAACACAGCTGCTTCCTCAAAACTTGAAAGTTCAGCGCAGAGTTATGACGTGCACAGAGCTCTGCTTCCAAATCAGTCGAGCAACCAGTGCAAACCTTCGTCTGCAACAAAGTCAGATGTTGAGCAGCCTGCAGATAATTCCGAAGCAGACAGTAATGAAACAGTTAAACCTGAAACGACAAATCCCGATTCAACAGAAGCAAATGTTGAAACAACGATGAAACAAGATGCAGCTGATCAACCAAGTGCTTCAGATACAGATACATTGCAAGGTGAAAACAAGGAGAGGTAGGTTGACATCATGACTACTATTTTGTTCTTATTTGGGGAGGGGAGATAGAGCAATGGTAACACTCATGGCCAGGAGAGCATTAGATCATGGCTCGATACCTGTAATCCCCCAGGACGGCGCCCTGCATGTCTGCCAAACCATGTGTTTAATTTAGATCTTGATTGTACTGTCATGTTTCAATGTAATCTTACTGCATACTTGTCAGTTTGAATTAATAAAGATTATTATTATTATTATTTTAATTAAAATAATTTATTTCTTTTTATTTACTTATATTAACCTTTTAACAACGAGCATATACTAAAATACATGGAAAACTAATCCCTCTCATAGTTAAAGAATTAAATTGTATCGGCTTTTAAGAAGAATTTTAAACTGCTGAAGAAGGTCAGAGTCCATAAGTAAACAATGGCTTGTGGTATTTTCTTAAGCGAATATCTCGTATTATATTGTTTGCCAACATGTTTAAATTTATTGTAATGTACAAAGTTATGTGTCATGGCTGAAGAAGTAATTTCCATAAAGGTTTGGTGA
Source organism: Allolobophora icterica (assembly GCA_963556255.1). NCBI lineage: Eukaryota > Metazoa > Annelida > Clitellata > Crassiclitellata > Lumbricidae > Allolobophora > Allolobophora icterica. The sequence continues at coordinate 59,720,781 of OY744604.1, read as the reverse complement.
AGTAACGTAGTGTTATATAATGTAAGTCAACAGTTGATGGCCCACCTTCTAAGTACCTCCTGATGGCACTCCTCACAGGCATATGTGATAGACTTTACTGTAATCAGTTGTTACCCACTGAAGTGTATTTGTACGTATGTGAGACCACACCAACCAAGTCTCATTCAGGTTGACAGTTAACACCTTGTGTGCAGTGTGATGTCAATGTTGCACTAAGGATTAGGACACTGAATTAAATGTTTGCAGGATATGATTGTGACCCTGATGATAAAAGCACATTGCTGCTCAGGCCTTCTGGTTTGTTCAGGAAAGGCAGTCATCGGTACTTGGATGCAGGGGTGTCTACACCAGTGTTTCCCAAAGTGGGTTCCGCGGAACCCTAGGGTTGCGTGAGGGGAGTGCAAGGGTTCTGTGGAGCAATTGGATAAGTGACGTTTTAATGTGTTGTTACATTATAAATCATTTAAACAATTTATGATTAATTTGTATTAATTAAAACTGTCCTTACCTCGATCACTGTTTTAAAATATTGAAGCAGAATATGTTGTGTTTAGGTCGAGGTTCCGTCAAAAAATTTGTAAGTCAAAAGGGTTCCGTATCCAAAAAAGATTGGGAAACACTGGTCTACACCATAGAAACCTTCGAGCAAATGCTCCATCCAAGAAATAGGGGGGAGATCTGTCAGTGTGTGTGTGCCACCATTTTGGGGGAGAAGGAAGGGGGAAGAAGAGGGGGAAAAGGGACGTTGCTCCAATGACTTAGGGGGGGATAGACGCCCCTGCTTGGATGATAGGTCTCAGAGACTCTGGGGTATACAGTTGATGTCACTCCAAAAGCCCGGCCATGCTACTGCATCAGTTGAATTGCCAACATAATTTGCCATTCTCAAGATAATTTTTCATCCTTAGTACAGTGTAGATTGAGGATTTAGAACATTGTATTGACTGTTGCCTGGATTAGATCCTTTGGCCTGTTTTCTTTTTAGTGAAGGTCTGCATCTGCATTTAAAATAATTTGGATCGTCTAATGCAAAGTTTGTTAGAACTGCAACATGTCACGGCTACTTCTGCATGACCCAGGAATGTATTAGAGGCTAAGGTGCTACCAATATGATTAGCATGTGATTAGCCGTATGACAAGCACGTCAATAATATTATATTCAAAAGAATGCTTTTAACACAGTGATGTTTCTGATACATGTGATGTACTGTGGAAAAGTGGAGATTGCCTGGAGAAGGAGCTCATCTAAGGCACAGTTCCAGAATCAAGAGCTCAAGAAAGACCTAAAATGACATGGACTGATAACAAAGTCGTGGATTGATTTATCATTTGATGAGATATTGATTGAGACGAAAGATAGAAGCAGATGGGACCAAATTCTGCATGGTGCTGAAGCAAGACATGTTCTTGAAGAATCAGTTAGGTCAAAGTGCAAAATAACATCAAACAGCTGGACATCCTAGCCTTACACTATGTGGCTTGTCAGAAGTTTCAGATTGCACTGGATGACCCAAGTAGTCGATGTGGCCACTGTTTAGGGATATGTATGTATGCATAACTGTTTATGTTCTGTGGTTATAGGCGGAAATGGTCTCTTGATGAGTTTGATATTGGTCGGCCGCTGGGAAAAGGGAAGTTTGGGAATGTCTATCTGGCCAGGGAGAAGTGCAGCAAGTTTGTTGTTGCGTTAAAGGTAGTTGCTTTATATTGTTATCTAAACTTAACTATTGAAAGTAAAATGATTGCAGATGTAACCTGTAAAACTTCATTCTTAGGAGTATATGTTAATGAACATTTACAGTGGAATGAATTGTTGGTATAGTGTTTAAACAAAGCTAAAAACAGTGACGTTCTAGGTTGCATTCATTATGCCCTATCACAAAATATACTTACTACCTTGTATTACTTGTTAATCTTTGCGTAGCTATCCTATTGCAGTATCACTTGGGCTTATAATACTTTCATTTAGCTTATCACCCTACAAAAGCACCCATTTGCACCACCTGTAAACTGCATTGTGTAGTCAATACTGACCAACTGGTTTTTTCTCACTCTAAGAATACTGCCTTTGAATTGATCAATAAGATCTAGGTTGGTTTATGCATAGATTTGAAATGAAACTGTCAACGCTTTAGCTGAGGCACAAATATGAGAACTAAAATTCACAATCAAACAACTTTTTGCTAAACAAACTTACAAAGATTAATCAATTTTAAGTTATGTGTAATTATGGTGGCAAGACAACTGTTATATTGTTTACGATAAAGATGGTGAGTTATAATAATTGTACAGTGATATGTAATTGTGGCAGATTTAGTATTGATGAAAGTGATGACAGTTTCATGATTAAATAATTTTTTTGCGTACAGGTTCTGTTCAAGTCGCAGTTGCAGAAGGCTGGAGTTGAACATCAGCTGAGACGAGAAATTGAAATCCAATCCCATCTACGGTTAGTGAAAATTATTTGAAAATTTCTTACGAATAGTAAATTAGGAGAAATGGTGATCTAAAGCAAGGTATTCAGAAATCATTTCTCTATTCAGGACTGCTTTTCATTAAATCAACATGTCCTCTGCATTTTCTGGAGATTAATGTTTTCACGCGATGCTAAGATCATGTTATGCGATAGTTGAGGGCAAGAGTGTGTGTATTTGCTGGAAATTTATGGAAGTCCATGGTTTGATTGCAGAGGCAACTTTGCTTGAATGTTGTTGTAGTAGGCCAGAGGAAAATAGCATACACGAGTTTGAGTTTAGAGCCCACTGCCCCTTGATAGGTTTTCCTTCTTTGATTGATTGATTGATCAATTTTAAAGTTTTGCTGTTGACTATATGTGACGCCAGGGCTCAAAACCCGTCGCTTGTCGCTTCCTAGATATTGAGCTAGAAGCTGAAATAGGCGAGAGAGGTCCAAAATATTGAACATTCTTCAATTTACCAGTTGCCTATAAATTTGCCATAATTTGCAATGTAGTAATCCGATTTTGATGCCGTTTGTTTTATTCGATACGGGATATAGCCCTTTATTGCACAGCAAAATTGTAGTACAATCAATTAATGGTTGCTGAAGACTTTGATGACATAAATATTCCGAAATTTTTTATTCGATTTTCTCACTATATATTATTGAAAGAATCAAACGAGCATAACTTCAGTTAGTAAAAAGATATTTTCATTCTGTAAAAAGTATTTTGAAGCAGATTAATTGTAGAATATGACTAAATAAAAGGTCAGAAACCGACATGTGACGGGTTTTGACCCCTGGCGTCACATATTGTAAGAAGTATGTTTTTCTTGCTAGACATCCTCACATTCTAAAATTGTACGGATACTTCTACGACAGCCAGCGTGTCTATCTCATACTGGAGTATGCACCAAAGGGAGAACTGTACAAAGAACTTCAAAAGAATGCTAGGTTCAATGATCAAAGAACTGCCACCGTGAGTATCACTGAGTATGAAGTCCATACTGGAAAACGAATATTCATTACGTTATTGTTAAATGAGTTTTCGATGAAAGAATAGAAGTATTTATTGACACCTGCCCTGATTCGTGAGACAGAGAAGGAGGTAAAGGAGTTGGGAAATGTTGAGCAATATGGATGATTGTGGGAAAAAGAATATGACCAATTGGGATGTGCTTGCATTGTAAAGATATAAGTGTGCTCTGTTCACTAGTCTTAAGTGCTGGTGTTACTCCAGCATTCGATTTCTTTACCTGGTGGTACAATAAAAACAGAGTTTGAAAACCGCTGCTCTAATGAGTTAGAAAAATTCTCCGAAGACAGGATTATCACATATGCACATGTATAACCTAGTTGTTTGGCAAGTTGTTTCTTTATGGTCTTCAAAGTAGTGTATCACTGTTAGAAACTTATTGTCTTACGGTTTTGTTCTTGTGTTTTAGTACATATTCCAGCTTTCTGATGCTCTCTTATACTGTCATTCAAAGAAAGTAATTCATCGTGATATTAAACCAGAGAACCTTCTTCTTGGGGTCAAAGGTGAATTGAAGATCGCGGACTTTGGTTGGTCAGTTCATGCACCGTCATCCAGGTAGATATCTAAGAACCATCTTCAATATATAGCAACTATTTGTGATAACTTTTTAGCCATTCTTCTGTTTTCTATGATGTTATACGTAGTGCAGTATCAGTTTGAGAATTAATGTGTTTACAGAGCACAAAACATGGTTCCATAATAGGAAATTTCTACAAGGTTGAATCAGTAGTGCTTAAATGAGAGAAAATTTATTACATAAATTAATACTGGTTACTGTAATCTGAATATGAGGCACTACTGGTGCCTCACTGGCCTACTCCAAGGTTAGCCAAGTAATAACGCCATGTTCCTGCATCAGCATAATGTGGTATTTGAATTGCCCAGGAAATATACAGCAAGCTTGTGATTTGGGAACCATCGTTCACTTCCCAGCTACGAGAAGTGAATGCACATTGGAAGATAGACAAGTACATGTAATCTGCAGAAATAGTATTTGGGATGGAACAGTTGCAGATTATAGATGTATTTTGCCTCTAATGTCTGTATCTGACTTTCAAACCTTTGTGCATAATATAAAGCTTGACAGTTTGACATATTATTTGACACAGAACTGTGTAATTGAGGTGATACTGCTCAGTTCTTGTTTGTTTATGAATGATCCTTGCACCCTAATGAAACAAAATTCCAAGAGTCGTATAATAAAGAGGTTGTAATGTTACCCTACTTATCATTGTTTTTGACATTCTCATTTGACCAGCTGTTTCCTTACAAAGCAAGACATGCAATGCAGTTTTGCACTCATTTTTACTCAGTATTCCATCCAATGCTGTGGAATTATGATATAAACTACACTTAGAATCTTATATATTTCAAGCACTTCGCTTTTGATTTGCATTCACAAATTATCATTTAATTTTTTATAATTACATCCACACCTGTGGTGTTGTAGTGACTGAAGGGATGAGCCTGACACGACTTTTATGTGGTTGTACCAGGTATCTGGAATAGGGGTCCACCGGTAAGACATTTTCCGCCGGAAACCGAATCCGAGTATTTGGATGTATTTTTGCTGGAACCGGTAACGAACCGGGTACCATTTGTTCAATATGCGAAGCTTCACATTTTCATGTAATAAGAAATTATCGACATAAATTTGTGTACTTGTAATAAGTGACTAATACAATTTGAATTGTAGTCATTTATGTGCAGTTGTGAAGTTTTCTGTGTAATTGTTTTAAGGTTCAACATTTATAATTTTATATACGTAAAATTTCTTTAAAGAAATTTTCTTTGCAACTATTTGCGTCTATATTTGCTGAGCCGAATACTTCCGGAAATGGGTTTTCCGGCCGAACCGAGTATCCGAGCCGGTTTCCGGTGGACCCCTAATCTGGAATAGCCTTCCTTTGGAACTCTATGTCCATCTTTCCAGAAATATTAAATGTGCGTTTCGTGTATCAGCAACTGTTCTGTTGCACCAGGACTGTACTGGAAGCACCTCTAATTAGATGTCTTGAAGAGATGCTATATAAGGGCTCTGAAATGTTGAATGAGGTGGGTTAGATTCAGACTTATGTGCTATCCTGAAGATCAATGTGGCTTGACATTTGGTTGTACACATACTTTCAGACGAGCAACACTTTGCGGCACGTTAGATTACCTTCCACCTGAGATGATTGAGGGCAAAATGCACGATGAGAAAGTTGACCTGTGGAGCCTGGGTGTCCTCTGCTTTGAGTTCCTTGTTGGAAAACCACCATTTGAAGCCGAAGGCCACACCGAAACGTACAGACGGATATCACGAGTGGATCTGCGATTTCCACCTCACATCACAGAGGGTGCGAGGGACTTAATCTCAAAGGTATGACAGTCTTGACAGAGAAAGTAAACAAAAGTTATTGTACAGTTGCATGGTGCCTGATTGTTAATATCGGGTCACATTCAAAAACTGAATTCAGTATGTCTGCAATTATTGCATTGCATAAGATTTTTTGCATGATAAGTGTTATAATTTCTCAAGCATAATGATTTTTATTAATCAGAGAACAATTGTCCATTCCAATTAGTGATTGTGGCTTTAAAGTGCAGGTTATTGTCAAAATATGAATTTAAATTGTTTCTAAAATGAGTTAAGAGCAAGAAAAAGTCAGTCAAACCAGAGGTGATGATTTTCGTGGAAACAGTATTTGTGGAAAAGCCTTATAAATCTGCAATTTTACAGTGATCTTCCTTTTGAAATATACGTCAAACAACTGACCATTGGAGGTGATCTAAAGTTTAATCAAGGTCACGTGATGATGAAATGTGTAAGCACTGAATCCTTTTTCTGTTGTTGACCTTCAGTCTGAAACGGGCTCCCTCTGGCTTTGTGCTTGTTGCCTAGGGTTTATACATTTTATTCCAATCTTAAGACTGTCCTTTTCAGCTGGGGATGGGTCAGGAGCGCTTCTGAGTAGACACCTTGAAAGGGCTATATAAATTCTCGTAATGAATAATGAATAGTTATTACTTGCAGATAATTTGGTCCCAAAATTTGTATTTTATTGATAATCAAATTCTTAAAATCCTTGCCTTGGGTAAATATCTAAAAAAGTATTTAAAGATGAGGTTGTATGTAACTGAACAAATCTTATTAATATGTAGTTCCTTCCAAGACTCTCAGAAAGGTGCAAATGTTGCATTGATGATGATATATGTATCTGTGTGTATCAGGCTATTTATTTAGTGACCTGACTTGATCTCTTTGTTCCTAGGACTAAGGCTGCCTTATCCCAACACCGGGTATTTGCTGTGGTGGGTCCCTCTATCTGGAATGACCTTCCTCCCACACACAAAGGGCCAAACTATTGTCTGGCTTCTCCACATCGGTCTCTCGTTCCTTGAAGATGTTTCTGTTTCCCTGGAGCTTCTTTGCTGAGTAGTTATTCAGTGAGAGGCGATTTGTAAATTCTTAGATATGATACAAAAATTAGTTATCAAAACAATGTACAGAAAACTAGCAGAGTCGCACTGGCGGCTCACGCATTCCTGGGACTCAACCAATGGATTGCTATCCAAAGTTAACAGAGTCATGTTCAGATTTTCTTGACTGATTTGCTTCAGTAGTGGGACACGGAAGCTGATTGATTTGAGCACTCGGCTCATAATGCAGAGAGTGTGGGTTTGAGTCTCCTCTGAGACGGTTACTGTGTAGAGACCTTGAGCAATTCCTTCACTGACAATTGCGAACTTACTCAGGTTCATGTTCACAAACACCTTGTGTGCACATAATGTGATAGTCATTATACATTGGGTCCCAATTGAAATGATACCTTTTTTGTTTTGGCAATAAATCTGTCAATTCTAAAAATAATTAAATGAAATTTTATAGATTGAAAGAGGAATAAATTATCAATGTTTTTCTAAAATGTCATCGAATTCTATCAACAGGGTCCAGAGTTATGAACATTCAAAGTTGGACAAACAAAATTCGAATTTGATGAAATTTTCGGAATATATTGATAATTTATCCGTCTTTCAATGTAGAAAATTTTACTGAATTATTTTTAGAATTGACAGATTTATTGCCAAAACAATAAGGGCATAAGTTCAATTGGGACACAGTGTAGTGTGGAGAGATGAGTGTGACTTGTGTGTGGATCGACTAACGGTGTTGATTGTAATCTTGTGTTTTTTTGTCCAGCTGCTGAAGCATGATCCAAACCAGCGTTTACCACTCCTACACGTTCTCAACCATCCGTGGATCCTGTCCAACTGTCTGACGCCACCAATTCCAGGAAGCCTGGCTGCTATGGGAAAGACCTCTCTTCCACCAGACCAGTGATATCTGCTGAACCAACAATCAGGCAATGCAAAACAGCTGCACGTTTAGAGTGAATTGCGATGAATTTTCAGTATACGGCGACAGTATGAATATTTGTTAGCGCAGTATATGTTCGTATTGACAAAATATTTCTTGCATCATTAACCTAGCAAGTGCATCTGTGATGTACAGATCCTGATTTTAAATAGCAGTATCATAATTCTTGCTGTGGGCCAGAATTTTTATTGTTGAGGCCTATCATGCGAATGTATTTTTTGGCACTGTTTTTAAACTGAGTCGTCATGCTCTGACGTGGAAATGGCATGAAGGTATCGGCTCTGGCAAGAGGAATATATGAAATATGTAGTTCTGTGTAATTTTTGAGTAAGTCAGTGGCTACAGGAATACACAAAACAATGCAACTTTACTATGTTTGTGAAAAAATACGTGACCTGATAGGCTTTGTACTGAATGTGACGATCTAGCTGGAGCAGTACTTAAGTAATCCGTACTGCATCAGGATTGTAGGAAGTATATGTGAATAGAGATACAGTGCCTTCTTCTGTGTAAATATGATAAAAAATTCAGTGTGTTCAGTTGGCTTTCTTGGTGTGTATGCATTTAAATAGGTTTTACTATAAAATGTACCATTGTTGTGATGCTAAACTTAATTATTTTTCGTTTGAGGGAGGTTTGGAGACTTTGTCTGTAAGATGGTGAGGAAGATGTGCATTGACACTGTCTTAAAGTTTATTTCTTTTAATACTGTTACAGTGGATATTTAGGAAAACAATTACTTCTGTTAGCCTGATTGCAAACTGAATCAACTATTGACAATTTAATTCTTCAATTATAGTGACATTTTTCTCTGTGCTGCATTTTGTTCCTTGCCAGCCTAATGCTTTTCTTGAGCCAAGAGTTTGTGCTGTGGACTATGAATTCAAGGTTTTCCTGCCTGATTTTCCATTTGCTACAAACTGGGAAAAACACTAACAAAATTGGAAGATGCTGACTTATCTTGGTTTGTGCAAAAAAGATTGATCGCTTTATGTTCGAAATGTGAATAGTCTATTTTATTTAGACTTTAAGTGACTTTATTTTCAGATTTTGTTGTGAAAATGAACATGTGCATTGACACTGAATAGTACAAAATTGTGAGTAAAGGAGCTGTTGTCTATTTGGTACATGTATGTATGTCTTTTTGGGATTATGTTTCATGGACCTGGGAGCACTGTTGGAAGAGACATGTTGAAACATTTAAATTACTCTGATGTCACTGTGACTCTAGCTGATTGGTTTCAATGGTTTAACTTTGTAATACGAAGTGTGGATATTTAAGCCTCCCTTTGATTATTGTGTAGAGACCTTGAACAATTACTTCATGCACAAATGCCCACTACTATTGACTATGCTTTGTGATGATAGTGGTGCTATAAGTAAATCCATAAATAATTTTGCTGGGAAAGCCGGTGGTAATAATTGTCTAATTCTTCTTAAGTAAATTTTAGGGCTTTGTTTAATTGATTCTCCGACTCAGTTCGTAACATCTTCAAAACCGAATTGTCTCTGTGTTCTCTTTTGCTGTGGTGTCGTGAGTTGCATGGTGACTACTGTCTTCATCTCCATTATCATTGTCTTTAGTTTTAATATTAGTCTGCCTCTCTTTATAAGTATGCATTTCATGAGTGTGGCAGAATTATTATTTTTAATTGTGCTGCTTATTCTAGATAATTTAGAATAAAATATTGGAATAACAAGTTATTTGAACTGATGGAAATTACTTTACGCTGAATCACGTAGGCTTATAGCAAAAGAATGGCAAATAAACGCGCTTGGACAAAGTTAGTGGATGGTCATACAGATGGATAATCGAACAGATGTATGACAACAGATGGATGATCCGACAGATGGATGACCTAACAGATGACTGGTCGAACAGATGGATGACCTAACGGATGGTCCAACAGATGGATAATCCAACAGGTAGTTGATCCAACAGATGATGATCCAACAGATGGATGACCTAACAGATGAAAGGTCGAACAGATGGATGACGTAATGGATGGTCCAAGAGATGGATGATCAAACAGATAGTTGATCCAACAGATAGTTGATTCAACAGATGATGATAATCTAACAGATGGATGACCTAACAGATGGATGATCCAACAGATGGATGGTCCAACAGATGGATGATGCAGCAGGTGTAGGGTCGAACGGATGGATCATCAGATGGATGACCTAACAGATGGATGACCTAACAGATGAATGACCCAAAAGATGGATGACCCGAAAGATCACTGATCCAACAGATGGATAATCTAACAGTTGGATGGTCGAACAGATCGATTATCCAACAGATCGATCATCCAACAGATGGATTATTCAACAGATGGATGATCCAACAGATGGATAATCAAACAGATGGATTATTCAACAGATGGATGATCCAACAGATGGATAATCAAACAGATGGATGGTCAAACAGATGGATTATCCAACAGATGGATGATTCAACAGATTTATAATCCAACAGATGTATGATCTAACAGATTTATGATCCAACAGATGGATGATTCAGCAGGTGTATGGTCCAAGAGATGGATGATCGAGCAGATGGATCATCCAACAGATCGACCATCCAACAGATGGATCATCCAACAGATGAATGGTCGGACAGATGAATGGTCAGTCAGATGGATTATCCAACAGATGGATGATCCAGCAGATGGATGATCCAATAGATGGATGGTCTAACAGATGGATGATCCAATAGATGGATGACCTAACTGATGGATGATCCAACAGTCGACCGTATGTCGTACTTACACCGTCCTCCTGTCTGGAATTAATTGGCAGGAAAGGGAACGGAGAAAACACCAGACGCAATGATTTGTTAAAATAACACCACTCGCTCGGATAGACGATCGGGGTCTTGGCAGAAATCGCAGCCGACATCGTCCTTATTAGGGGATCCATTTCACGATTAGCCGATCCGCTCCACCGTTGAGACTGGTAATTTGCCTGGACGGTCGATTCGGCGTTTCTGCCGGAAGCTCTGGAAAACGAACCCACTGATTAATCGAACGCCGGAAGAAGCAGAGGAAGACCGTCTTCCGCGATGCAGGCTGCGTCGGCAAGCAGGCAGGGGGTCTCGCTCGGTCGGTCGGTGAGCCCCGAGAGATAGGGACTTAAGGCATCGAGTTTCTTATTCGTTTTGATGAACGCCACATCTGATGTCAGTCATTTCCGTTATGCGAGCCTTTCGCTTTTATTCGGTTGTGCCTTGTTGACGAAATGGGGCGTTCGCGAAATTAACGACGCGCTTGAGTGAACGAGGAGACGGGAAACACGGCGGAAGCTTTTCGTACTAAATAAAAGGAGAGCGTGAGTGTCGTGTATAATCGACTAGCGATGGACTGCGGTGTAATGACTGAAAATGATTTCAACGATAGCACTTGACGCTGCTGGCTCGCACAATGATAATGATTAATGAGAATGCCACCATAGGGAATGCTCTTCGCCTTTGCTTTTGCTTCATTTAGACTAATATCTGATAATAATATAATAATATTTATTCTTTAATTAAGCGCCTGCAAATGCACTGCGCTGTACATGTACATGTTATGCGATAAACCTTAACTATACTAACAGAACAGACAGCCTGCAATACACGGCGCAAATTGCAGCCTACAAAGCATGTCCGCCTATGGGACTTGATCTCTGTACCTCTCGCACTCTACGCCAGATGTGATGTTATCCAATGCGCTATCGCCCCCCCCCCTGAAGACATATACTAAGGTTGGGAAGGGACTAACTTGTGCGCGTACCCGAATTTATGAAATTGACTCATAGTTCCAGCTGGCGAAGGCCTTTCATTTCTTCATTTTTCAAATTTAGTAATTAATTCGGGTTACCATGTACAATGTCCAGTGACATTAGGCCCTTAAGGTGGTCGATCAAAGCGAAGCTGGCAGTCAACAAAGCCCATGTTTAGGGGTTAGCAAGATCTTTCCACTCACAGGTCGGCCCAATAGGCGGGTCATGAATATGCGTGAATTGGAGTGGGGCGCTGTGACGTCACTGGAGGACTCGACCAGCGCTGCTGTCAGATACCGAAGGCCATTTATGCTCTAGTATTCAACTGACTAGTATACAAGTACACATAATATTTATTTTAAGTCAACTTGTCACTTGTGTGTCTATATTTTAGACTCTAGATCCTAACAGTCACTGCTATATGCAATTGTTTATTATTTGACATTTGCTCAGTTTAATTGTTTAACTTTTCTCTGTGGTTATGTTTAACTATTCACTATGGTTATTTACAACTGCAGGAATATCTGCAAGTATAGACGAAGTTTCTGCTGGACCTTTCAATGTGCCATCTTGTTAGAAATATTATCAAGTGAAACAAGTTACAAAAAGTTACATCAAAAAAGTAACATGTACAAAACTCTGAGTAGAAAATGCCTCTATCTAGACAAGAAGCAGACCTAGAACTTGGATATTTCCAGTTATCAATGACACAATTGGTTATTTATCAGTATTGTAATAGGCTATCACTGACATAACAGATTATATAAGTTATACAAAAGCTTATCAGCTATCATTGATTTGATAGCTATTTCTATCACTGATGCTAATTACTACACCAGTTCTGTGACAATAACAATTTAATAAAAAACGAAAAATTAAATGGCCCATCTAATGTACAAGGAAACTATTGTTGACGTGTAATTGAAACTAATTATCATCAATGTTTCGCTGGTGCAGAAAGTTTGTTATAATCGACATTGCAGTCTTGTTGCCTACTGAGTGACCTTCTTCATCTTTTCGTAAGGAATCGTTTGGTGTTAGCTTTTTGCCTGTTCAGATAACGCATACGAATAAACGTGCGTGATCTGATCAAACAGCTGATCGCTGCTTCAGGGGCTGCTGGGAATTTGATTGTGAGTGCCGTCACTAACTGTAGCAATAACATTCTTCTCTTTGCGTAGTCCTGAGCCATCATTACGCCACGTATTCTTACAACTGGCAACAGCACAGTTCCCAGGCATCGTGGTCTATAAATTAAAAGCTTCTACAAAGTTTGGCAAACACGCGAAAATCTCGATAGATACACTAAGCACACTGAACAGTAGATATAATGAAAGTCATGTACTGAATGAGCGGAATGAACCTGAGTTTGCCCGAGTGGTCCACCAGTGACGTCAGAAACACCCCACCCCGAGTTAATGAGCCTCCCAGTACAAGCTTGCGGGCCAACCTGTTAGTGGAGAAACCTTGAGGGGTTAGTGCGTAACTCTGGGTGAACGTTAAGGTACGAGCGATGATCGGACGAGATGTTTCACACGACAGCAATTATACAAGTCAAGTACATGTAGTAAACTAAACAAAGCGACGTCGGTTTAATAAAAGCCCGTATACGCTCCATGCGCTGCCCTAGGCATCAGTTGATGGTACTGGGGCAATCGTGTAGGCCCTGTAGGGTATACAGGAATCGTTTGGTTAGCTATATATTTACATGCACCCGTGTGCTGGCCGAACACTATAATATGCCTAGAAAAATCGAGGTCCGATTTCGGGTGAGCAATTACAAAGTCCATAGGGACGAGAGGGCGTCCGAAAAAGATTATCGATGCCTTCCCCAGTCACAGCCGAAACGACCTCTGTCTGGTTAAGAAGCCGAAGCAGTGATCGCTGTCTGGTTACTGGGCTTCGCTGATCATATGGGGGTTGGACTTTGGACCTACCCTATGATAAGATCGTGAGACGGTCTGGGTCCCGACAATGGGAAGATAAGAGACTGAAGTTCGGGGAAGAAAACTAAATATCCGCTATCTTTAAACAGATCTGTGCAAAACAAAGGGTAGCGCTACGAAGGCTTAACTCGCCGGTCCAGTTACGAGAATTGAGTGCGCTCTCGAGTGAGTCATAGCCAAAATATCCACCGTCTGGTTCAGATACCGTCTCAACGGATCCGATTTCATGGTACGGACGCAACCCTCCTGCGAGGCGTAGGCCTACCATCTTCTCCATAGCTGGAAGATGAAGGGATGTGCTTGGTGATGAAGACGCTATACAGGCCAGTAAAGAGAGTTTAACGTACGCTACATAAGCATATCCCGTCGATGCCTTCAAGGAAACAAGCCTTCTTAAATGTCTTAAATGTCAAAGAGATAAACTAAACTGGCGATCCGGGAACTTCACTGCCGTAACGTTTGCTGTGCGATTCAGAATCCGACTAAACGGGTCCGATTTCAGGATACGGGTTCACCGACGGGCTGAATCTAGATAGGGAGAGGATAAGACGTTGTCTGAAACTCGAGGAAGGACACGCTCGCATAGTCCTTGCCGAAATGCAACGGTAGAAATTACGAGAGTGTATCCCACAGGTCAATGTTTAATGATCAAGAGTAGGCCTATACGAGAGTCACGACCCATAACGTTACCAGGTAAAAGAGAGATTAAGACATAAGTACCTGGAGTCAGTCGTTAAGGAGTTACCGACTGACGAGTTAGCGACTGACTTAGCGACTCAGTCGACTAAGTCGATTGCTTATCGACTGACTAAGTCGCTTAGACTTATCGAGTGACTTAGCGCTTTGCTCTCGACTTCTCAGGTAATCAGGTGAGTCAAAATGTTGAAGAGGCACATGGGATTATAACAGGGATCGGTTAGCACCGGAATGGCGTCCCGGTTCTTTCTTTGACGCCCGGAATGTGAAGATGTGGGTGGCTATCGGTCACCGTGGCGCATTTGAAAATCAGCCCAGCAAATGCGAGCATCGACAAGAGCCACGTTACTATCACATGGAAAAATATTTGGAAGAATTTATTCGATTTTGTAACACAGCTTTTGAAACTTTAATTTCTTTAATACTGACACCACTGTTGTATTATTTTTGCTGGGCCGGATTAACATTTTGTAGGACTGGTTCCAAAATTGTGTAGTTCAACATATGTTCAACCAAAAATTGTTGACGAAATTTAAATTATAGAACAGATATTTATGAATTTAAAACTGTTTACGATGTGCTTTCATAATAGAAAAACGGAAAACAATATTATGAAAATGTAGCCGTTGTACAATCTCACACAGTCACACTCAATGTTCATAAGTGGTAAATTTGTCAGTCTCACACTCAATGTTCACAAGTGGTAAATTTGTCAGTCTCACACTCAATGTTCATAAGTGGTAAATTTGTCAGTCTGTCTTGTCCCATCGTAGATCTCTAATATCTTAAAGCATATTTGATCGCTTTCGGTGACTAAACGATATTTCACCGCTGCAGTTAGACACAGTAGGAGTGTAAGATATAGGAGGGCCTACGCAGAGCAATGCAAACACTCGGAATCCTGATTGCAAATTGTATTCCTTCATTATTTGCAACATTTGGAGTGGCGACGGTTTGGTTGGCACTGACGGGATTTGGCTCAAAACAGCTCGACATATAGGCCTAATCCATTCGTCACAAATTTCTATATTCACATCTTTCGAATAAGAACTTACAAAAGACTGTAAAGGTTCTTTGGAAGCCTTATTTACGTCGTCGACTTACAGAAAATGACAACGTTGATCAAGCTCTGCTTATGCTTCAACTCTGCGTGTGAGATCATCAACGACAGCATCAATAATAACACAAAATGTAGTAATTTTAAACTTGCTTTTGCCAGTCAGTGTAACAGCTGGTTCACTAAATGTCATCACCTCTGCGCTTTGTACGACGTGCACGCTCTTCTTCGAATGCCTCGAAACAAAAGTTGGGAGGTTTTGGTGGTGTTGGTCAAATTTGTTCCTCTGTGATGTCAGAAATTCTGTCAATGACTTTAGCAGTGCTAGTGCAGTACAGAGACCCTTAGTTTGGGTTTGAAGCAATTTACTGGTTTCGTTTATTACATGTCAAAACTAAAATAATAGTTAAAATTTTAAAGTAGAAATGGTAGGCCCCTTATTTGTGAAATGTCTGTGGACCCAATGGAACCGTGGTTAATCCAGGCCTGTATTTTTTAGACAGGAACATTTTGTTTCATCCAGTAGGCCCTATCTAGCTAGAAATTTTTAGGTTCACATGGTGCCTGACGCCGGAATTCCGGTTTTTTGCATAGGACGAGATCCATGGATTATAAAAATAGTAACGTACATGAATGTCATAGGTCCACTCGTTAAAATACGAAAATAAGAATCGATTTTAAATGAAGCAGTAATAGATGGTAGTTAATGTGATAAGAAACTAAGCATGCAGCATTAAAGTCTCTGCCTACAATAGGCCTAGCAGGCCTGTTGCATGTCTCACCGGTAGCATAGTTCGCCAAAATGGGGCAAATCGCCGGATTTCTCTCGGGAACGCAAATGGCCGTCTATAATTTTCTCTAATTTTACGATCATCAATTTTCCTGGCTTTACCTGTCGTTATACCGCAGGTAGAAGTCGTTGAAACCATCGTATTTGCTACAAGAGGTTTGCATGTACGACGAGACGCCATTGTCGATGAAAACAGGTGCGTGACGTCAGATAACGTAACAGACATCTCACTGGTGATGGTAAGTATAGCGAGTAAAGTAGTAAGTAGGTAGATAGTATAAGTTAGTAAGTAAAACCGGGTGACCTGTTAGTCTGCTGCCCTGTGACTCGTACCTTATGGGCAATTGTTGCTCCTGTCCTGCTGTTGGTGTCTTGGTCAAATCGAAACTCGGAAACCGCGATTACAACAACAAGGAAACTATTAAGTGAACGAAGTCGCCAGCAATCGATAGCTTATAGCGACTGGTTTCGACTTGAGGGCTTAGCGGCGGATGGCGACGGCGCCGGGGACTATTAAGACAGTCGACACAAGAATAATCGATGCGTGTAAATACGGAGCGAGTTACCCAAATAGACTAGAAAGAGATACTCCATTTGCGTTTGTCATAAGACACAGTGCAGCCAGGGGCGTCTATCCCCCCTAAGTCAATGGAGCAACTTCCCCTTTCCCCCTCTTCCCCCTCCCCTTCTTCCCCCTTCTCCCCCCTAAAATGGTGGCACACACACTGACAGATCTCCCTCCATTTCTTGGATGGAGCATTTGCTCCACGGTTTCTATGGTGTAGACGCCTCTGAGTGCAGCCATTGAACAGACTGCATGAAGTGCGAGTTTAGGCCTTCTCTGTAGCCTATACTTAGGCCGGGACGAAGGCCTGTGTGTAAAATAGCGAAGGTAATAGGAGATGACTTCACTGTCAGAGTTCCATAGAGGCACTGCTGGCATCTCTTTCGAGGCAGAATTGATTAACTATTTTGGTCTATAGCTGCCAACACAAAGTCCGGGTATACGAGAAATTACTCCGTAACTTGTGGTGCATGACGAGTAAGTATGACGCTGAACATCCTACACATGTACGGAGAGGGTGAGAGAGACGGGTGATAGTGGGAAGATGCGTTGTACAATATAATTATATCCTACAGTCCATACATGTGCCTAAGGTTAAAAGACACTAACTCGTCATAATAGTGATAATACTTTCCTGTTCCAGTAACTATAGGAGATCGAATAGTGTCGCCTATCAGATCAAAGACGATAGTTCCAGAGTTACGCTATGTAGAATGGTGGTGAAGAGAAGATCCTTAGTTAAAAAAAGGGGGACGACTGTTGCCGGTAGAGGGACATTCAAACCATGTTCTGAGATAAAGGCCGTTGTTCTCAGACCGCTTCCCACCCGGCGACCGCGAACGAGATAGAGTCGGGTCCAAGACAGGGCTGTACAGTGTTGACTGCCTTAAGAAAGCGGCCATTCCTGATCGTTCCTTGAAGAGAACGGACACTATATGAGAAGAGTATACACGGAACGGTCATTCTGTGTCGAAAGTAGAAGAGGGTGTCTGTGGGTGTAACTTATCTGAGCGCAGAACTGGGTCGGAGTCACCCTCACCACTCTAAGTTATGTCCAACACACATAGGCCTATCCATATATACATATATACATATATATATATACATATACATATACTTATACATTGACTTATACATAAGCGTATTCTATGTAGGCTATGTATGTGATGGTTCTCTGTGGATAACGGGTTGTCGTGCCGTTGTAATGACTTGGAATTGGTCCTGTGATATGCTGTAATCTCGTCAGTCTGTAGGTCGTTAGTGTACTTCGTTTCCTTGGCATCAGTTGTTCTATACGTCCGTTGCCACGGTAACCCGTTGCGCTGCATGGTCGCCAAGGCGGTGATTGGCGTTGACCGATTACCCGCCACTCAACCCCCGACCAACAACTACGGCTTGTCGACAGGAGGCAAGAAGACAAGGAAGACAAGACAGACGCACGGACAGAGATACATGCACGCAGACGCACGAGAATATGGAAAGAGACGGATAAACAGGAACATAGAGATGGAGAAGCGGACAGACGTGCATACATACATACACATGCACAGATCTACAAGCACACCTAGATATACATACGCACAAAGATACACGCAGGGAAACCAAGCCAGGCACTTAAAGACATCGTTGAGACATGTAGACATAGCAGTCTCTAAGCACAGACAGGCATACCCAGAGAGACAGAAACACAGACAGACACGGATAGACAGAGACGACGAGGAAGACGGACAGAGATAGGCGGAACATGGCTAATGCAATCAGAGGAGGAGGAGGAGGAGGAGGAGGAGCAGGAGGAGGAGGAGCAGGAGCAGGAGGAGGAGGGGGAGCAGGAGGAGGTGGAGGAGGAGGTATGAAGAAAAGAGGAGACTGACAGGTCTTTTAGGAAGGAGGCGATGTTCGGTATTGTCCGGCAGTAACTACGGTTGACTCACCTTTCTCGGTCTCTCTCTGTCTCTGTCTCCCTGTTGCTCTCTATCTCTCGCTCTGTCTGCCTCTATGTCTGTCTGTCTGTCTGCCTGTCTCTTTCTGAATCTAACGGATCTTTCAATGCGATCGCTGTATGTTCATGGGTGCACGATTCTCATTAACACGTTCTACAGCTACACATTCACAGAAATTCACACACCCACACACACAGGACAGAGAGAGACAGACAGCGACAGAGACAGACAGAGAGAAACACGCACACACACGCACACACACACACACACACACACACACACACACACACACACACACACACACACACACACACACACACACGCAAGCACACACACACATTGCGTATGACAGTCACGCAATCACAGATGTACGGTATGATTCCGATAATAAAACCCAATCAACGAATGTGCTAATATTTTTTATGTGTTCTTGTAGCGCTACCATATCAAACAATCATTCAAATTAAATGTATCGTCGATGGCGCTGTAGGACTGTGAACGAAAGACTTGCTCAGAGAAACCACGAACCACGGTTCTCTCTGCCTGGTAAGAGAAAAGCCCAACGAGTGTCAGACAAATACCAACGTTTGGTCTGATTGTTCCAGGCATAATTATTGTTCTAAAGAGCGCGAATAGCTTTGCTCCGACATCCGGGTTAACACAAAGGAGATTTACCGACGCAGCCGTTGCTAAGCGACGAGAATGACTGACAGTTTGTTTGATTCGTTGGCTGGGAGCCAGTGAAAATTGGAAGGCATATTGGACGGGGTGAACATCTAGGCCAACCTATAGGGCGCCGTGAAAGTCGCGCTCAGACATATGCGTCCACGTTACTAAAGCTAACTAAATCATGCTAACATGCAGGAGTACCATTTAGGGTCTATGAATAAAGCGCATTCATCTTAAAGAAATGTTTTTAAGTCGTTATGTCGTTATTCATGTAGGAGTAATAGCTAAATCATATTAACCCATCACAGTTCCATTTGTTCCTAATTGTAAGAAATCCTCAGAAGGCAATATAATTATAATAGATAGGACGCAACTCTTTCGGAAATGAAAAACATACACCGCTCATCTAGTGCAATCACGTAGCGCTACATGTTTAGTTGGTATTTTATGCGAGTGACTTTCTGCCTTAGTATGAGCGGTGTATGCGTTTCATCCCAGATAGAGTTGCGTCCTATCTGATAAAATTCTTCGTGGCTTCCGGTCAAAGCAATCTGTCTTCCGGACAGATCCCTAGCTCACGGATCCGAGGTAGGGATCCTTTTCGGTCGATTCTGCCAAATTGCTATCCCATCTTTTGCTCCCTCGTCTGGAAGTTTAGCTGGACCACGTGGCCATACCCACGCAGGGAAATTCTATATAAAATGGGAACTCTGGATTTGCGGCATTCGGGCAGAAGAACGTGTTTTGCTCGATTCGCTGCTTGGCTGGTGATCGTTTCCTATGAGATGTTTACTCCATTCCGGTATGTTTATGAATGATGGGATTTGCGTTTATATTTTATTATGATGTTTTCAATTATCTGTGTCTGAAATTCATTCCCTCCAATAAATTACTTTTATATTCTGATCAAGAAGCTCCCTTCTTCTTGTAGCTATAGTCCCCTAGACAAGTAAGGTAATGACAGTTCGGGTATCGTAGACATCCCATAATAATACGACTTAGCCTCGTCAGAAGTATTTTCTACTGAGTACACTGTACAGACTATCTTCGACAACTTAACTGTAGATATTATTCTGGGTGACCGGCTATCTGACCTCCCCTGCCCAAAGACGTCCCAGCCTTTGTTCAATAAAATCCTCTTTAGATATTT